>CM021110.1:193798975-194015189 GCA_007115665.2 Sequoiadendron giganteum | reverse complement strand
GAGGAAGTACACTCTAAGGAGGTACCTATTGAGGGGACATATAGAGGAACATAAAAAAGAGCAAGAGGCAAGAGAATAAAGCTAGAACAAGCACCTTACACAATGAAGTATACATACTAGGGGAACCCATTCCCATCTAAATTTGACTTTAAAGTCATGAACATAACCGACACATTGGTGGGGCATATGGATTTGGAGCAGTTCAACAAGGATATGTTTTTAGAGGATGCTTCCCTAAGAGAAAAGATAATTGCAAAGTCAAGGCTAGCTCATGTAGCTAATTTTCCTATAGTTGTACAATGTCTTATGTTTATTCTAACTACACTGCAAAAACTTACAATCCTACTCAAAGACAATGTATTGATGCTCAGGGGAATGTTATCATTGATTTAACCGCAACCATGATCAAACATGTTTTTGGCCTCCCACTTTACCTTGATCTTAAGATGATGAAAAAGGCTAAGGCGCTTGAATTATGGGAAAAGATGTGGAAGGAAACAAACATTTTATCAATAAATGGTGGTTGAAGATAGAAAAAAAGTCAGTGAAGAAAGTGATACCTAATCCTAAGAGGTCAAAATTTTCTGAGGATATAGGAGATATTATCACATTACTAGCCAGAGCATTTGGAAAATTGAATTCTTGTGTCTTTGAACACTGGATATTTCCTTTTATCCAATTGATCCCAGATGGAAAGCAATGCTTGGACTAGGGGTAGATCATGTCAGATAACATTCATAACCGGCTCCATCAAGTAACACAAACCAAGACATTTTATATGTCTTCTTATGTCATCTATTGTGCAACAAGGATTAAAAGGTTTCCTGGATTGAACATTGTAGCGTCAATGGATGATGACCCAGATCAAAAGAAGGTTTGGGAGCATTATGACCAATTTCAACTTAAGGAATTAGAGAAACATTTCAAAAGAGTCAACGATGCTTTTTTGTATGTTATTATAAATCAACTCACAAGTGACATTGGTTTTAGATTGTCACGAGAAGCCGTGGAGCTCATTTAGGAATGGGGTTATTAGTTTATTCAATATCCCAGGTCTACTTATTTCGGGTTATTTGGTTTTGATGGTCATCCCTTTAAGTTGCCAAGATGTTGTGGCAATAGGTGGGTTCTAATGGAGTTTGCTCGGTAGGATGTAGAGGTAAATGTTGTGTTCTCTTCACAACATAAGTCTGTTACACATCCTTTTCCCTTAGAATTGGGATTCTATTCTTGTTCTTCTTCTGTACTGGCTAAATTAGTAACTGAGGAATTTTGGGCTTTAAATTTGCAACAACATACTTATAGGAAGAATTTTGATCCTAAGAAGAAAATGTATGCACTTTACTCTTCTCAGTTTCCTTAGCATATTCCACTTCTTTAAGATTTATGGTCCAACCTTCAAGATCAGTTTGAGGTAAGAAAAAGGGGTTACGAGAGATTAATAATTCCCCAGATGAGGGATTTTAATGTTAAAATTTATATTCTTGAAGGCACTACAGATTTTGGGATCACATTTGATCCTTGGTATTATATGGACAAAGTGGCCATGAAGAGTTTAGAGACCATTAATTGGGAAGAAAAAGAAGAGACTAAGATCAATAAAGTGTCATAGGCTGTGGTCAATAGGAGCTTGAGATGTATTGAACTTCATCTAAACAACCAAGGGTTGTTCTCAAAGAAAAGAGGTTCTAACAATGAACCCACTTCTTCCAAATAAACTAAACAATATAAAAAGTTGAAGAAAAGAGTTGCAACAATGGAAGAAGCTACAAAAGAGCCTTCTCAATCAGATGAGGAAGATATCACATTATAGGAGATTGATGTTGCTTTAGGAAAGGAAAAGGTTACATATGAGGCTGCTGCTGTTGGGGTTACTTCGAGTTCTGCTGCCACACCTCTAACTATTGTTCACCTAGGTAAATAGATTTCTAGAGAAGGACATGCTATTATTCCTCTACCTACTGAGGAGAATTCTCCTCCCATGCCATCAACTTCAATAACTACAACTATTGAGAAAGAAACACCTCTTGTAGTTGATATAGAATATATTTCTTCAAATTCTGAGAAAAATCCATCTCAAGAAAGAGAAGGACCTGAGTGGGAAGAGTATCTGAGGAAAATTGTAGAAGAACCAAGAGAAGAAGAAACTGGGTTTGAAGTTGGTAGTCTGCATAGTGTAGAGGTGGAGTTAAATAATGTATTGAATGAAAAGGAACAAGAAGAGCTAATGGAAAGTGCTCAGAAGTTAGCTACTGAACAAGCTGCCTGAGAAGAAGAAGAAGAAAAGAGGAAGAAAACTGAAGAGCTTGTAGGATTTGAGAAATGCAAATCCATAGACCCCGATTAATACCTGCATGCGAAAGACTTGTCACAGAGAACGAGAGAGATCAAGACGAGGGTTTGGCTCTCACAATGTGCAAGATGTATTCCAGAAAAATGAAATAGAGCATCAATGAAATACAAGAGATCGATCCTTATAAAAGGAGATCAAAACCTAAAAGGAAAACCTAACCCTAAAAGTGAGTGCATTTAATAATTAATATTAATTATTAAATGACTAATATGTGTGCAAGGCGAAATCTTAAGAGGAGAGTAAAGTTAATTAATTACTTTACTCTAACACCCCCTCTTAAGATAAGCAAGAGTGCAGCTATAGACTAGTGCAAGAAAGCAAAAGAACTATAGTGCAAGAAAGTAAAATTGGGTCCTGGCAACTAGGTCTGATCAGGTACCCAAGTACAAGGAAATCTCTATGAAACGGAGAAAAGGAGAAAACCCAGTGGGAAAAAACTCCTCTCCAAAAAGAGATGCAAAAAGAAAGTACAAATGAAATGTCTCAAGAGACTCTCTCAAGAACATATGCAGATATACAATCAGATACCCCCCCATGAGAGAGAGTGGAGACTCCAAAGCCCCCCCAGAATGAGAGAACCCCTGTGCCAATGATCAAACTGATGTGTCGCCTCGAAGGAAGAAACAGATCCAACGGTCGAAGAAGAGGAAATCCCTAGATGTGAGGTGAAAATGGTAGTCCTAGATGATGTTCACTGAAGAACTGAACTAGAGAATGAGTGTTTGAGTAATAGAATGGTGAATCAAACAACTCAAGATGATCCTGAAATGTAATCTCCAGTGAAGAAGGGATAACAAGTGTGCTGAATCTGTCATCTGTGAGAGAAGGAATGTCCTCTGATATGGCCTCAACAACTGCACTTGATGGCTCGATGAGTGGAGCAACAATGTCAGTCACAACTGAAGAGGTATCCTGCTGAACAAATGTGATCTCAACAGGAGGAAGAGGTGTAGAAGTCTCAACACTAGTCTCATGAACAGATGGAAGAACACATAAGTTCAAGTGACCGAACTTCTCCTCATATACTACATGCTCTCTTGTAGAAAGAGAGGGAGATGGTGGACCAAAGTGTGTAAATGCATACAATCGGGAAGAATGATCAACTGTCCCTGTTGCAACAATGTTGCCAGTCTGAATGTCTCTGATGTGTACTGAATCAGGTGTGAACTCAACTGTCTTCCCTGTCCCACTATGAGCAATCTGATAGATGGAGAGAAGGTTAGTGGACAAAGATGGAACACATAGTACATCATTGAATGTACCGTCATCAATATCGATAGAACCTTTCCCACATACACTCATATAAGTGTTATTACCCATCAAGATGTGTGGTGAGGATGCAGCCTCGAAAGATGAGAACATGTCCTGAGAAGATGCCATATGGTGTGAAGCACCTGAATCCAGTAGCCATCTAGATGAATGTGAACTGGTGGTTGCACATAATGCATGACCCTTATGTGGGGCCTGTCCATCTATCTGGAATGATGGTGAAGAAGAAGACCCGCCTGAAGTAGATGAAGAAGAGTGATTAATATAGTTCTTCTCAAGAAGAGCTGTCAAATCTGAAACCTATTTTGTATATCCATCTATCTTCTTCTCATAACACTTGGACTCATCATGTCCTAGCTTAGTGCAATAAACACACTTAGGTCTATCTTTCTTCGATGATTCCCCCTTAGGAGAAGGTGAATCAGAAGTCTTCTGTGAACTGGAATCCTTCCAATGCTCTGTGGTCTATGGTTTTTGTTTCTGCTTCTGCTTCTGCTTCCCCTGATATGACTGTGCTACCAATGCTTGGTGCGGTGATCCTGTGAGAGCATCCAACTGTGATATCTTAGCCTGCTCTCATGTCAAACAATCACAAAACACCTCAAAAGAAGGCATGGTAAAACGTGCACCCAAGGCATCCATAGTGGAATGGAAGGTAGATGAGAATATCTGAAAGTTCCCACGAAGCTTTGACAAAATCAGATAAATACACTCTGTATCAGTCTTAACCTTACCACAACCCTGTAGAAGAGATCTCTGTTGTTTGAATTTCATCAGAAAGTCCTCAATGGAGGGAAAAGAATCAGGTACAAGTGAAGTCAACTCTGCCTCAATCTGCAATGCTCTAAACTCGTTGATAGTGCCAAAAAGTCCCTCAAACTTGGTCCAATAGGCCCTAGGTGTGACACACCCTTCAAGATGAAACAAGAGACTGTCTGAAATATGCAAAGCAATCAATCCCATAGCCTGATCCATATTGTTCCTATGTTGCATAACCTCAAAGGCGCGAGTCAATGGAGGCTGAACCGCATCCAAATAGGACCATAACCCTTGAGACTGAAGAAGTGTCGTGATACGACCCTTCCAAGTGTGATAATTATGCGGTGTGAGAAGCTCAATAGATCTGTCGGCCATGCTTTGAACTGTGCCTCAACTGCTCTGAATGTGTTTTTTTTAATTATTAAGTGGTCTTTCAGAACTAGACAGAAGATGCAGAAGGGGTTTGATTTGTTTTGGTGTTTATAGATTCTGGTTTTCTGATGTAGATGATAGAAAGCAAGAAAAAAAACACCCCCCCACAATGTATGATTCTAACCCCAGTACAAACTGAAAGCCAGAAAACAATAGAAAGCAGTAATTGGTTGAGACAAATCTTTATGTACCTAAAGAATTTTTTGGTGAAATAAACTATAGATCTAGAAAGAGCACAGAACCACCTTTCCGATGCCTATTCACTTTTGAAAAACGGAGCAAAATTGAGCAAGTTATGCCCCTCGGAGTGCAAAAATATCATCTGAATTTGACTATGAAAAACTACATGAAAACTGAATATTTTTGAAGAAATTCCTTCACCATCAGAACGGGCTTAGAACCAGCTTTCCGACGCCTATTTTCATTCAAAAAACGGAGAAAAAATGACCATTTTATGCCCGATCTCGTGAAGGTAGGTTGAAAGGCAAACAAAATAATTTCTTTCACAGCCCTCAGGGGCTAAGACCTTCGGCCCTTGGTCACATGACCGACCAGGGCGCAAGGGGGCTGAGGCTGAAGGTTCTTGATATGATTATGACCTTCATCCCGCGGGCGACACGCATGGAGGCCGCACCCGATTTTTAGCAGGTACCATGATTAAACGTCGGCTTTCGGTTTTAATCTTGGCGGTTAGATTTTTTAAAAAACCTTTAAAAATCAATTAAAAATTGATTTTTTTCAATTTTTTAAATTTTTTTTTGCCTCGAACACTGTGCCGTACGGCCCTGGTAAATTTTTTTGCTTCTCAGAACGACTGTGGCCAAATCGGACAAATTTTATATGAAAATAGGGGTTTTTGGACGTTGCGAGCTCAACGGTGAGGTCTGTTTGAGCTCAAAGTCCACCAAAAAAATAAACCCCCCCTATTCCAAATAAAAACTAGAAAAAGAAAATAGATTTGATGCAGCCAAACCTAGATCTCTAAATCTTTCAAAAAAATGTACAAGCTGCAGTAGATCTGGCTCTGATACCATGTAGGATTTGAGAAATGCAAATCCATAGACCCCGATTAATACCTGCCTGCAAAAGACTTGTCACAGAGAACGAGAGAGATCAAGATGAGGGTTTGGCTCTCACAATGTGCAAGATGTATTCCAGAAAAATGAAATAGAGCATAAATGAAATACAAGAGATCGATCCTTATAAAAGGAGATCAAAACCTAAAAGGAAAACCTAACCCTAAAGGTGAGTGCATTTAATAATTAATATTAATTATTAAATGATTAATATGTGTGCATAGCGCCCGGTCCCCCATATGATCATGTGCTGAGAGCCTCAGTGACTGGCTAATGGCGAGGAGGAAGAGGCGCCAGCCGGCCCGCCGCTCTAGTGGCCGTCGGGTGGCGCGCCGGCGGCGTCCTTCATTTATACCGGCAGCGCCAAAACTGATGCGTATTTTACATTTTTTTTTTCGATCTGCGTGCAAACTCTTGCTTCGAAAAGCATGCAGGGGAGGCTGTACGACCTCTCTGGCAAATTTTTTTTGCCTCATAAACCAATTGCTCGAAAATGGATGATTTGACAGGCGTTTCTAGGGTTTTCGGGCGCTGCGAACGCGATGGTGATGTCCGTTTGAGCCCATACCGTGCCAAAAAATTGGCTACCCCCATATCTTGCAAAAAAGATGCCTGTGGAAACCCTTACACTTGAAACTCACAGAGAAGCCATATCTTCAGATCACGAACAGGCAGCGGTAGGTCTGGAGCTCTGATACCATGTAGGATTTGAGAAATGCAAATCCACAGACCTCGATTAATACCTGCATGCAAAAGACTTGTCACAGAGAACGAGAGAGATCAAGACGAGGGTTTGGCTCTCACAATGTGCAAGATGTATTCCAAAAAAATGAAATAGAGCATCAATGAAATACAAGAGATCGATCCTTATAAAAGGAGATCAAAACCTAAAAGGAAAACCTAACCCTAAAGGTGAGTGCATTTAATAATTAATATTAATTATTAAATGACTAATATGTGTGCAAGGCGAAATCTTAAGAGGAGAGTAAAGTTAATTAATTACTTTACTCTAACAGAGCTAGCTCAGCAAAGGGAAGTGGTTGAAGCTCAAAAGAGAGAAGAAGAAGAAACTCTCAAACGTGAATTGAAGGTTGTACAAGAAAGGGCAACAAAGGAAGAGCTCTAGGCTAAGGAGTTAGAACAATAAAGGTTGACGGAAGAAGAGGAGGCTGCTAGACATGAAGAATAAATAAGAAAGATAGAAGAAATAAAGGTTGAAAATGAAATAAAGGAACACAAACTATTATAGAAGGAGCAAGAGGAGCTACAAAAGGTTGCTTCTTAGTAAATCATTGGAATAATTTCTTCTACACCTCCATTCTTGACACCTCATAATTTTCAACAAGTAGCCACCCAACCAGTTGCACCCACTTGGTTAAAATTAAATTTAGAGAAGAGGCAACAAGTACAAGCCCAACTTGTAATGTGGGATGAGATGAGAACAAATATTGATAAGGTGAAATCAAATAAAAGGCCTCGTGCAGTATATTCAACCAAGTTGACTGCTGAAGGACATCTGGTAGTAGAAATTGCTACTCCAATTGCTACAAAGGATGAAAGAGAGTTACAACCTGAAAATTATCAGATAAGTACTACTAATCTTGGAAAGCATACCAAAAATCAACAAATAAATTTGATAGATATTGTTGCTACCACCACTAAGTCTAGATTGATTAAGGATAAGAAGGCCAAAGATGAGCTCAAGGAAAAAGTGGGAAAAATAGAATTTTCTAAAGGATTTAATTTCATCTACTCCTAAACAACCTACACCTTCAGAGGTCCCTGTTTTGATGAGCAAAAAAGAGGTGGATGGTCTAAATGAAATGAAAAAGAAGGTCGCGTGGTTTGATAACTGGTTTAATGTATTCAAATCAGATATAAATGAGAATCTAGATGAGGGTTTCAAATGTTATGTTGAAGGTCTTAATTTGGTTAAGGAAATGGAAGAATCCATAAGGAAATGGTGGGAGGAAGAGTAAACACTTAGGGAGTATTTGGGGAAGCTAAGAGTGATTGCCAAAATTTATGACAAGGAATTGGTTCAGTCACAAATTTTGGGGGATGAAGACCCTAATTTTGTTTCAAAATCTATCAATGTATCTATCTTCAAAATGAAAAATCTCCTTGAACAGAGAATTGTCATGCTAAAGAGCATTCATGAAATATGGGAACAGGTGGGCGTCTTTGAGGAGATTATTTCAAAACTCACTGGTAAAGTTTTACCTCCTAAGAAGAGACTTGAATCATTAGGGGAAATAAAATATGCTTGGGAAGAGAGACTTGATGAATTAGTGAAATAGGAGATACTGCTGATTTGACACTCATGGATAGGTTGCCTCATATCAAAATGAAAATGTGATGGATAGTCACAAATATTTGTCACCTGAGAAACACTGTTGCTATAGTAAGACAAAAATTTAGAGAGTCAATGTTTAAAGTTGACTGGGTCGATGGACCTCATGATGATACCTTAAAGCAAGTATTTTCTAATTATGATGAGTATCATGGAATTTCTCATAAGGATGACAAGTGAAGAGGTTCTTTTAGTTATCTTTTTGACAGTAGTATTTTCAGGGCAGTTTTTGAGCAGATGGATGACTATGAGTTAGGATGGGTAGGTCAGGAGTAACACATGGTGATCAACAGAGGACTGAATTGTGACTTGCAGTTTGGATTTTTATTGAAGAGATAGATGGTGAACCTTTTCAAATCTAGAAACTTCAGTAGAGATAGATATTTGGAGTTAACTGGGTGTCCCTATAATTGTGGATCTGGACCCCAGATTTTGGATCTTGATTTTTGATAAGAGGTATTAATGCAAAATTTGTCTATATTAAAAAATTCTCTCCTCATTGTAAAGGTTAGCTAATTGAAATTAGATTGGCTACCTGAATGAGATATTTTGATAGTTTTACATTCCTTACAATTTTTTATGCAAAGATAGTCAAAAATACTCTTTTTACAGTTTTAATGCAATTTATACTATTTTCAAAACTTTGTCAGTTTAATGATAATATCAATGAACAATGGTTATTCGTATGCCGGTGAGTTTTTTTGTGCATAAATGTCTCTTATTTTGATGAAAATCAATAGAAGATTCTGAATCTAAAACCATTTTTTTGAATTATTTATGAACGATATTTCTCTATGTTTGTTGATCTGTTAATTTTGGTAATGAGCTTGTGATATTTTGTTGTTTGAAAAGAAAGCTTGAAAGAAAAAGTGATGATGAATGGTTGTATGCTTTAAAATCGACACTATGAATGAATGAAATAGTATGGATTATTTTGTAGGTTGTGTTATTCCATGGTGTTAGTTGGTTAAAGAATGCTCGTTACTAGGTTACATGTATGAATTTAAAGAAATATGTGTTCATGTTTTTCTGTTCTAAACTCTGTTCTATCTTTTGTTGTTTATTTACAACCCCCCCAAAATGTTAGATTAGTTTGTACTATTCAGTTTGTTTTCTTTAACTAGTAGACCCCTTGAACATTACAGTTGCATAGGCCATTGAATGACGACATCATAGTTGAGAACCAACTACAGAGACCTTGGAAGATAGATGGTTTTAGATTATTTGTCTTTTTTCAAGAGAAATAGAGTAGAAATATTTTCTTTTAACGTTGTTGTTGTACATTGACTATCACCAAATTTAATCATCAATTCAGTCAATTTATAACATTCTTTTTTGAACAGTAGTTAGTTATAGTCTTATACTATAGGTACCCATTGTAAGAGATGGTATAGAATGCTTTGATACCATGTAAGTGATGGTATAGAATGCTCTGATACCACGTAAGAGCTAAAGATTAGCTCAACACCCAAGAACACCTAAAAATTCAATGAAAAACCTTCCACAAGAGGATATACAAGAATATAAGCTTGCTTGATATTAAAACCTCTCAAATGACAAGGTGTGAAGTATGATAAAGTATGATACAAATGAGTACAAGCACCTTTCTAATATAGGAAAGGTTGAGATGTAGTAATGAACATGATGTTGACATGTGTCATAATCCTATGACATGTGACAACTAACTAACTACCTAGTAGAATGTGAAGTCTAGATAAGGCTTCTAGAAGGAATCTTATTTCCTATTCAAACATGTGAAGGGGATGACCCCATTATAACTAATTACCTAGTGAATGCAACCTAGGAATTAATTAAATGCCTAAGTAAACTTATGCAAGTGTAATTAAATAATTAATTACACCAACACCCCCCATAAGTGAAACTTAGGGAGGAAATGATAATGCAAATGATGGGTCTTGAATACATGGCTATTTTAGGTACCCATGTACAAATTATAATGCAATCTCTTACAAATGGAGCAAAGGAAAAAACCCAGTGGGAAGAAAACTCCTCTCCAAAAAAGAGATATAATGCAAATAAAAGAAAATCATGTGAGGAAGGATGGAGGACTCCATGATACCCCCAAATACACCATCCGTCACATATGTACATTATAATCAATAGCCCCCCCCCCCCCATAAGAGGGAAAGAGAGAGACTATATAGCTCCCCCATAATGTGTGATCACCTGCAAAAATGGTAAGTGCCTGAAGAAAAAACATGATCCAATTTCGACAAATAACTTGTCTCCATTTTGGGAGAAACAAAACCAAGTACAAATGTAGGAATGCTTCCCATTCTAGATAGGATTTTAAGGAAGGAAGGATGAACATGGATGATGGTTATGTCTCTAAAATTTTCTCATGTGTCTCCTTTGCCACTGAAGATGAAGATGCCACAATCAAATTAGGTACATGCCCAATCAATGAAGAAGGTGAAAAATTAGGACTATGTGGAAACTGATGTTGAACAATATCCAAAGATAAAGATGGTTTGACAACAGTTGTGTAATGGTTGTCATCAAAGAGGAGAGATAACCCCTAAAATATGTCCTCCAAATCTGAAATGTGAGATTCCATAATCAAGGATGTAATTTTTGATAGATAGGAATCCCAATCAGGAAGATAATGAGATACTGGTTGTAATGAATCATCACCATAAGAATGTTCCTATTGAACAAGAATGATTGGAGCCTTAGTCAACAACTCTGCACAAGGAATCACTAGAGGTGAAGGTACATCAACTGTCTCTGATGGAGAAGAAGGAAAATATGAAGAACCCTCGTTATCCTTATCTAAAGATTTAAAATATTCCAAATATTCAAACTCCCATATAATATCTACATCATAGGGTATCTTTTCTGAAAAATGAAGAGGCACAAGACAATATGAAACAAGATCATCTAGGAATGGCTGAGTATTAAGATCTCCATGTATCTCCCAAATTTTAGTCTAAAGAGTGTGAGGGTAATCACAATGATCAATACCTTTCAAAGAGGCAACATCAATATGCATTACAATGACTCTTAAGGCATGATCCCTTTTTCAATTCCATGCAAATTTCTTACTATCAATACCAAGAGGGGGAACAAGGTTATACAAATGTGGAAAAAAATGAAGCCATCAAAGATGTTTTATGATGCCATTTCTCCATTGTTTATAGTTCCCCCTTTTCAGCATAATCAAAGTAGGATGAAATGAAAACCCCATAATGAACTATGATAAATCTCCAAGATTACAAAGATAATAACCTTCAATATCAAATAGAAACTCCCAAATATGATATATACTACAAATGATGTCTTCCCAAACTGATAGAACCTCTCCAGGAGTCAAGATGTCCAATACCTGGGTATGAATCTGGAAAAGTACCTGGGCACAATGAAAGAGCTCCTGAATATCTTCCAAATGCAACTTGAATCATCAAAATCGAAGAAATTGGCATAAAGTTATGAGATTGAAGGTCAAAATGGGAGATTTGAATTTTGATGGTTATAATTGGTACATGCAAAAAAATCTAGAAAAAATACTTGCACCACTACAAAGTATGCAGAGAGAGCTTTCCGCTAATATCTCGTTTGCAGAATTTGGAGATCGTGGCAAAAAGTTATGCAAAAAAAGAAAAAAAGGCCTATTTTAGGGCCTATGGGGGAAAAATTAGATAATCAACAGGCTAAATAGGGGCAATTTTTCAGCACTTGGGGCTTAGTTGATGATTCACCATATGACCATGCTGACAATTAATTGCAAAATAAAAAACCCGACCCAACAAAATTATACTATATGGTCGGTCATGAATTTTTTATGACAATCATACCATCAGCCTTTAGAAAACTTCACTAACCAAATAATATTTATAGTTGGCCAAATAAACTTTAAACAAAGTTTTTATTTAAAAAACTTGTATAAATGAAACTTGGTCGATAAAACCTGAATCGAGGTGACCTGATGGAGCGCAGACTAAGAATGGTACTCATGGATAGGACAAAGAGTATAATATTCAGCCATCCAAAATGACAAGGGCCAATGGTACACAAAAAAAATTTGTGCACGGTGGTCGAAAAAGGTATCATGAACTGTAGAGGGAGGGCTCGGTGGCACAAATAAAAGCTTTGATGGATGATTGAGAATGCACCCGTATAGAAACTGGTGTTGGGAAATGTGGATAGGAGCGAGGTGGCTAGAACAGTGGGCTCGATGGTGATTAAAGAGGCTGAACAAAGGATATACGGCCTTGCAACACAGTGATAGGTCGACGGGACCGACAGTCAGCCAATACGACTTGAGAAAAAATATAATCCTCTGTAGATTTTTTAATTTAAAAACCTTGATAGAAATATATATGTTGACCACCTGAAAACATGTCCACACAAATTATTTAAAACCATTATAATATATAGATCTTCCAAATACAATATTCCCCATACAAATATTTAAACGTCGATAAATAGTAATCGTTGCATAACATAATAAAATAAATTTATTTTACAAAATCATACTCGGACTTGGGTTTTCCCTCACGAACAACCGACAACAAATATAGGCATATTTTATGTTGATCTTTGCCTCTCGGGCTCCCTGATGATGATGGCGAGGTTCGTTCGAGGTGAAAAATCTCTAGAAGCTCTACAACCTCTAGATCTTGAAAATTTTGCAATTTCTTCAAACCCTCACAACTTTGGCCAAATATGTCAAATTTTGGAAAAACAAAAGTCAATCTTGACATTCTCAACATCCTTGGACTTAGATATGAGCTTAGATTTCATCCAGCATGCACGAAAATGACCTTCTATGAAACCCTTGATATAGAGACAACCTCAAAAAATTACCAAGATCTTATAGCCATAGCTCAATCCTCAGATTTGAGAAGGGTCTTGTAGGCAAGGATCTTATACCATGTAAGAGATGGTATAAAATGCTATGATACCATGTAAGAGATAGTATAAAATAATCTGGTACCATGTAAGAGATGAAGATTAGCTCAAAACCCAAGAAAACCTGCAAATACAATGAAAAACCTTTCACAAGAGGATATGCAAGAATATGAGCTTGCTTGATATTAAGACCTCTCAAATGATGAGGTATGAAGTATGATAAAGTATGATATAAATGAGTACAAGCACCTTCATTATATAGGCAAGGTTGAGATGTAGTAATGAAAATGATGTTGACATGTGTCATAATCCTATGAAATGTGACAACTAACTAACTACCTAGTAGAATGTGAAGTCTAGCTAAGGCTTCTAGAAAAAATCTTATTTCCTATGCAAACATGTGAAGGGGGATGGCCCCATTATAAATAATTACCTAGTGAATGCAACCTAGGAATTAATTAAATGCCTAAGTAAACTTATGCAGGTGTAATTAAATAATTAATTAGACCAACACTTGTAGCCATAAAAATAACTTTACTTTCCTTACTGTTTTGTAGTCTTATGATTTCCCAACAAGTGTAGTATCTTTACTAGAATGATTTAAGTAGTTTCTAGTCTTTGAAAGTACATACAGTGCCAATACCATCATAAACCTACTAGCCCTAGTCGATAATTCAATGAAGGTCTTTCCAATGTTATGTGGACTATTCAACTAGGTTTTCACCTCTAAATTATGTGATCACCACCAAGTTTACTAGACACTAGTAGGGACTCTACATTTTTGGCACTATTGTTGAGGATGGTGCTACTCTCAAAGATTGGTTTCTTTTATTTCCAAGCTTTCCTTGTTTAGAATTTTCTTTCAATATTAGGACTGTTAGGTTTAATCTTCTTAAAATACTAGAACATTTCACTAACATTGTGTAGGATCCATTTTCATACAAAGTCATATTTATTGTATGTGGAGGTAGAGAGACTCTTTGGGAAGAATCCTCCCCTCAACAAGCTAACAAGCTAGAGTAGATATTGATGACTACATTGATTAGAGTGAGGGTACTATTGAAGAATAATCTTCCCTTTCATCAACATCTACTAAAAATATGAAGGGTATCTTCCAAATAATGGGTGATGTAGTAGTGGATGATCCACTCAAACATGTGACCTTTGAATTTCCAGTTACCGACCAAGAAAAGGCTACTGTATTGAAGAATATCCATCCTTCAAAACTACCAATCTTCTATGGGTTTGAAGATCAAAACACATTATTGTTTGAGTTTGATTTCCTATGCAGGAGCTATATGACTATACAATTGGTGCTCGTAAGCTCAAGCTATTTCCTACCACTCTAAAAGATACCGCCTTGAGATGGTTTATGGGATTAGGAAAATATGTTGTTTTAGATTAAGACACCATGAAAACAAAATTCTTGGAGAAATACCAAGATTATTGTAGAGAATTTGATAGGAGAAGAGATGATATCTTTATCATGACTCAATAAAGAGGGTGAACCATTGGAAGAGTGTGTAGAAAGGTTTCAATTTTGCTTGAAGAAAAAACCCACATAATAAGCTCTTAGAAGAATCCTTAAATCTTGTGTTCTTAAGAGGAGTTAATGGTGATTGCATGGATTCCCTCAATATTATTAGGCAAGGGGATGTGTCTCAATAACCCTTTGAAGATATTTGTAGGGTCTAGAAAAATTACTCTAGGACCTTCACCAAAAGGTCAAGAGGAGAAATAACATCCACCATTAGGGAGATATCTAATGGGGTTTCAAGGGTGGAGTTAAGTAACATGCTATCCAACATGAAGGAGGATATCATAAGTCACACATCTACTCAGTTGGACACTCTACATATAAAGAAGTAACAAGAAGAGGTTAAAGCTATGCCCACTGAATAATTCCCTAATTGTGAACAAAGGAAAGCAAACTACAAGTGCAAGAGGGTTGCTAGTATTATAAAAGACGAATAAAAAAATCCTGATTTTCAACCACTTGAAGGAGAATATGGACAACTATTTTACATTTATCAAAGAAGGCCATGGAAGCCAAGATAAGGTATGCCACAAGACCCTCTTAAT
The DNA here is from genome assembly GCA_007115665.2 of Sequoiadendron giganteum. Classification (NCBI taxonomy): domain Eukaryota; kingdom Viridiplantae; phylum Streptophyta; class Pinopsida; order Cupressales; family Cupressaceae; genus Sequoiadendron; species Sequoiadendron giganteum. The sequence goes on along the minus strand of CM021110.1, from coordinate 193,999,993 downwards.
TTCAATACATCTTTTCCTATTGGTAATCAAAATTTGTTTTCTTGGAATCCTCAACCCTAGCCAAATAACCAAAACCAATGGAAAAACCCCCAATAATGGAAAAACCCTTAGCAAAAATAGAACCAACAACAACCAAATGAATGGTCATAGAATTTTTTTCAAGGTGTCAATTACAACCCTTAATGGCCATTGCAATAAAATCAATGGCAAACAAATGGCAAAAAGGTTAGTAGTGGCAACAACAAAATATGAATTACCAACAAACCTTGTTGTATTCTTAGACACAATACTGGGATATCATGCCTAATCCCCAAATACAACATATCAACCACCCAGAGCATCAAAATTACCTTCCCAAATTTCACCTAACCCTAATAACAATCTTGTTCAACATTCTTATACTAATGAGGCTATACAATACCCCACTTATGGGGTAGAGGTGAGTAATGTCCACCTCAAGTCAGGGAAGACACTAGTTGGACCTTCATCCCCCCAAATCACTGAGATGGAGGATGAGGAACCTGTAGCTGAAGCTTTAGATAATTCACCTCTGGAACCAAGGTCAAATCAGGTAAACCAGACCACCTCAAGTCCAGAGCCTCCTTTCCTTGAGCGTTTAGCCATTCAAAAACAACATACCCAAGGTTAGACAAACATATTGGGTCAGCTTAAGGATGTCAATATCAAGATTCCCCTCATCCAAGCTATGAAGGATATCCCAATCTATACCAAGACAGTAAGGGACCTCTGTCTTAAGAAACCAGGGATAAAAAGGAAGGACCCTCAAAAAATTCATGTCCTAGGAAACCTTGTTGATATTATGCTAGGGAATATAACTGTCCCTAAATACACAGACCCTGGAAGTCTAGTAATGGATGTTAAGATTAATGCAACCTTTATCAAGAACACCTTGATGAACTTAGGGGCAACAATTAATGTCATGAATAAAGAGACAATGCAATTACTTTAGTTAGTTAACCTTAGACATATACCAACTATTTTACAATTAGCAGATACGTCAACAACAAAGCCAGAGGGAATCATTAAGGATTTAGTCATTGCATTAGATTCATAGGAATATCATGTAAATTTTATAGTCTTGTAGGATATCCACTTATTTTAGGTAGACCATGGTTAGCTACAACTAATGCACTCATAGGTTGTAAGTCTAGGAACATGATAATATCCAATGGGATTGTAATCGAGAAATTGGTTCTTTATCCACTAGCCCAACCTCATGAAAACTTAGAGTAGACTATATGGACTACCTTAGATGAAGAAGATCATTATTCCCTACAAAATATCATGAAAATAGAATTTATTCCTTTGTTAGGAACCCAAGATGAGGATGAATTAATTGACCATATCATACAGAACAAGTAGGGACCTGCAACAACAAGACTATCTTTCATGTTTGCAGGATCCACTGTAGAACATTATACTTGAAAATTCATCAGAGGAGGTACCCCAACTATTCCATTCCCTTCTTCCACAACAATGTTTTCCCAAAATTAGTGGCCTTGATCTCTCATTTGTGTAATCAAAATCCAAAACATGGGAAACTATTCCGGGAAAAACCCTGAACATCAACAATGGATTAATTGAAGAACAACATAATTCCTTGAACACTATGTTGTAGGCACACACAACAACCTTTGTATGGGACTACCATGATATGAAGGGAATTTATCTAGAACTTTGCATGCATAGGATCTACATAAATGATGGTTTTAAGCCAATTAGACAACCCTAAAGGAGAATAAACCCTGTTTTAAGAGAAATAGTCAAGATTGAGTTGCAAAAGCTACTTGATGCAAGCTTCATTTATACCATTTCTAATAGCGAATGGGTGTCACCATTAGTCATTTTTTCTAAGAAATGAGGAAAATGGAGGGTATGTGTGGACTATAGGGATTTTAACACAACCACAAGAAAATATCACTTTCCCCTACCTTTCATTGACCAAGTGTTGATTCCTTAGTAGGGAAAAAGTACTTCTCTTTCCTGGATGGATTTAGTGGCTATAACCAGATAAAGATAGCTCCAAAGGACAAAGATAAGACTACATTTACATGACCTTGGGGTACCTATGCCTATTATGTTCTTCCCTTTAGACTATGTAATGCCCCAACAACTTTTCAAAGGGTTGTGGTAAGTATCTTTTCAAACTATGCTCATGATTCCATGAAAATATGCATGGATAAATTCACTACATATGGAGACACCTATGAAGAAGCACTCAACAATCTAGAAAAGGTTTTGAAAAGGTGTAAATAACATAACCTATCATTGATTCATGAAAAATGTTTCATGATGATGACTCAAGGGATTGTTCTAAGACACTTTATCTCAATTGAAGGTATCCAAATGGATCCAAACAAGATTGAGATCATTTCTACACTTACTATGCCACATAAGCAAAAATATGTCTGGAGATTTTTAGGCCATGCAAGAAACTATAGGAGATTCATCCAAGATTTCAGCGAAATTACAACACCCTTATTTGTCTTACTCACCAAAGAAATAATTTGAATGGACTATAGAATGCTAGTGTTCCTTTAAAGCACTTAAGACAACTTTGACACAAGCACCTATCTTAAGGGGGGAAAATTGGACACTGGCTTTCCATATACACACCGATGCTTCATATTTTGCAATAGGAGCAGTCTTGGGATAAAAAGAAGGGAACAAAGAATATGCCATCTACTATATCAACAAGAATTTGTAAGGAGTTGAGCTTAACTATATTTTCACTGAGAAATATATGTTTCCAATTGTTTATGCTATTAACGAGTTTAGGCATTATATCATTGGTTATCAAGTCTTTATTCACACAAATATCATATAGCCATAAGATACTTGATGAACAAACTAGTAGTTGGGGGGAGACTAGTCAGATGGTTACTCTTACTACAAGAGTTTGACATAACAATAGTGGATAAAATAGGGAAATATAATGTGGTGGTAGATTTTTTGCCTAGGTTTCCTACACAAATAGAAGAAGGTATTGTGGATGAATATTTTCTAAATGAGCATTTGTTTGCTCTTACTGTACACACACCATGGTTTGCTGATATTGCAAATTACCTAGTGGAAAGGAAAATTCCATCACATTTCTCTCCTAGAGAAAAGAGATAGTTGGTGCATAAAATCTTTCCATATTTTTGGGTAACTGGTTACTTATTTTACACTGGTCCAAATAATATCATGAGAAGATGTATAAGAGAAGATGAGGTCTTTGACATTCTAAAAGCTTGTCATGATGAGTCACGTGGGGGTCACTTTGCAGCTAAAAGGAAAACATTTAAGATCATCAAGTGTTAGTTATTTTTGGATTGAAACTATGCAATTTTTTTTTATATCAACATCTCAGATCATACTCCATGATCCATCATTAGGATGATATGCAAATAGAAAGAGAAAAGAATGTGAGAGTGAGGTTTCAGACTTGGAAGGCTAAATAGGTGAGGTGAATGGGAGGGGAAGAGGAGAATAGGTTATAATTTGACCAAGTAAGAAAAAGGTTAAAATAATATATGAAATACTACTAAGAGTTAAAAATTATAAAATAACATAATTTAAAAGAAAATAAAAAGAAAAGAATTCTATTAAGATAAAAATAAATAAAATTAAGACAAGAATGGGATAAATGATAAAGAAAGATAATGAAAGTAAAAGAATGTTAAGGAAGAAAACAATAAAAAGACAAAGGGAAAAAGAAAAAAAACTAATACCTTTAAGAACAAATAATTAAAGAATAAAATCGAAATAATAAAAGAAATAAAATACTCTAAAGAAAGAATAAAACAATAAAAAAAAAACACCCACTAGAAAACAAATTGAAAACAACATAATAAGAAAGAGAATTATAAAGAAAATAAGATTCTAATAAAAAAAAAGACATTAAGAAATAAAGCAAAAATGAAATTAACTACTATTAAGAAAAAGACATAAAATAAAATAAAATTCTAATAATACATAAAATTAAAATATGAAAAGAATAAAATCAATGTAAAGAGAAAAATACAATTAAAAATGAGTGAATAAAATGAAATTAACAATTAAAATGAATAAGATAAAAAAAGAATATTAAACTCAAAGACAACGATAGAAAATTAAATACAAAAATTGAATACTAAAAAATATTTAAAAATAAGATAATGGAAAACCTACTAGAAAGAAGCCAAATAATATTAAAAGAACTAAATACAAAATAAGATGTTAAAAACTACGAAAGAATACTAATAAGAAAGGGAGATCAAAATTAAATACAAAATCTAAAAATTATAAAAGAGAGAAAGAAATAAAAAGATATTAAGTACTACTATGAAGACAAAAAATAAGAATAAAATTAAGAAAAAGTATAAACTAATAAGGAAAACAATCCTCAAAAAATGAGATGCAAAAAAAACATGAAAATAAATGAAATAAAATACAATAAAGAAAAAATAAAAACTATGCATAAACTAATTACAAGATATAGAAAACAAATAAAAACTATGCATAAACTAATTACAAGATATAGAAAACCAAAATAAATGAAGCTAAATTTGGTTTCCTATATCTTGCAATTAGTTAATGTATAGCTTTTATTTTTCTTTATTGTATTTTATTTCATTTATTTTCATGCTTTTTGCATCTCATCAGGATTGTTTTCCTTATTAGTTTTTATTTTTTCTTAATTTTATTTTTATTTTTTGTCTTCATAATAGTACTTAATATCTTTTTATTTCTCTCTCTTTTATAATTTTTAGATTTTGTATTTAATTTTGATCTTCCTTTCTTATTAGTATTCTTTTGTAGTTTTTAACATCTTATTTTTCTTTATTGTCTTTAGTTCTTTTAATATTATTTGGCTTCTTTCTAATAGATTCTTCATTATCTTATTTTTAAATATTCTTTAGTATTCAATTTTTGTATTTAATTTTCTATTGTTGTCTTTGGGTTTAATATATTTGTTGTGTCTTATTCATTTTAATTATTAATTTCATTTTATTATCACTCATTTTTAATTGTCTTTTTCTCTACATTGATTTCTCTTTTCCTATTTTTATTCTATTTATTATTATGTATTATTAGAATTTTATTTTATTTTATGTCTTTTTCCTAATAGTAAATTTCATTTTTGTTTTTGCTTTATTTCTTAATGTCTTTTAAAAAAAATTAGAATCTTATTTTCTTTATGATTCTCCTTTCTTATTATGTGTTTTCAAGTAGGTGTTATTTTTTCTATTGCTTTATTCTTTCTTTAGAGTATTTTATTTCTTTTATTATTTTGATTTTGCTCTTTAATTATTTGTTCTTAATGCACTTTAAAGGTATTAGTTTTTTTTTTTCCCTTTGTCTTTTTATTGTTTTTTTGCTTTTAACATTGTTTTACTTTCATTATCTTTCTTTATCATTTATGCCATTCTTGTGTTAATTTTATTTATTTTTATCTTAATAGATTTTTTTTCCTTTAAATTACACGTAATTTTTAACTCTTAGTAGTATTTTATACATTATTTTAACCTTTTTCTTACTTGGTCAAATTGTAACCTATTCTCCTCTACCCCTCCCATTCACCTCACCTATTTATCCTTCCATGTCTGCAACCTCACTCTCACATTCTTTTCTCTTTCTACTTGCATATCATCCTAATGATGGATCATGGATTATGATACAAAACATTGATATAAAAAAATTACATAGTTTCAATCCAGAAACAACTAACACTTGATGATCATGGACTGTGGAAAATTCATGTTGTTAACATTTAAGATCTTGACAATAGGTTACTATTGGCCAACTCTCCACAAGGATTCAGTGAAGTTTACCAAAAGCTGTGACAGATGTCAAAGAATGGGAAAACCAACAAGGACATATGAAATGCCTTTATAGCCATAAATAGCACTACCGCCATTTGAAAAATTGGGGCTTGAATTCATTGGGCCAATTTCACCAGCCCCTAATAACAAATAGTATATCTTGGTTTGTACAAATTATTTGGAAAAATGGGTTGAAGTCAAGGCATTACAATTTGCAAGAGATGAGAATGTAGCTAAATTTTTGTATGAAGACATCTTTACCAGGTATGGAGTACCTAGAGAAATTGTCACTTATCAAGGTCCTTAATTCACTTCTGACCTTTTTTATCAGTTGGTTAAAAGTATTCAATAAGACATAGAAAATCAACACCTTATCATCCCCGAGCCAATGGGCAGGTGGAGGTTACAAACAAAGAGATTGAGAATATTTTGACCAAACCAATACAAATTCATAGAAAAGACTTGGCCTTAAGATTACCTGAAACAATGGGTCTATAGAGAAATATAGAAAACTAATATAGGTTTCACACCTTATGAGTTAGTCTATGGTAAAATAATTGTTTTTCCAATAGAGTTTGAGTACAAGACACTTAGGACAGCAGTGGATTCAGGCATAGATTTGACAGAAGCACATAAAGAAAGGTTACACATTCTAAATGAATTAGATGAAATCAAAATGGAGGCATTGCATCATATAGAGATCATTCAGAAATAGAGAACCAAATGGCATAATCATTTTATAAAGGCCAAAGAGTTCATTGTAGGTGATTGTGCTTTACAATATGATTCTAGGTACAAAGATCATAAGGGTACATTACAATCAAGATGGTTGGGGCCCTATGAAATTCAAAAAGTATTTCCCAATGGAGCAGTTAAGTTATAAGCTATAGATGCAGTTAGATTTACATTGTTGGTGAATGGACACAAATTGAAGATATATAAACAACCAATTCGAAAAGATGATTTTCTATTTTCACTGATGCATCTATATGGTCAAAATAATGGTTTAGATACAGACAATCAATCACAGGATAACACCTTGACAAATACTACTAGTTCTCATAGTGCCTTAGTAGATGACCTACACTGTTCATCTCCTAAGGTTGCTCAGGTATAATTAACTATCCCACAATTTTATGCAGACATAGTATAGTTACTATGATTCAAAATCTTCTTCAATGAATGCTTCATATTGTTGAATGGACCTATAGCTTAATGTATTAAAGATTATATAATCCATTTTAGGCCCTATTGTAGTAGGGACATGTAGCTTCATACATGTGAGTTGTCATAGTTTAGTTTGGGACCTATGATAGAAGGTACCCACATCACTATATGTCAGAGCATTTCAAAGTTTGTGTTACATTAATTGTAGTTCATCACCTTTCATTTCATTTTTTCTCACACGTGCAACATTAATCCTATCATATTAAGTACATGTATCATGCTTGTATACACCTAAAATTGGTCTGAAGAATTCCGATTAATTAAATATGAATTATTTGATTAATTATCCTATTTCCTCTACTATTGAATAAATAAAAATATTTATTTATATAGTTCACGTTCACATTCACATTTAAATTCTTCTAATCTCAATTCTAATAAACAAAATGAAATAATTTGTTTGATTTAATTATCATTTCCCTATTTTATTCTATCACATCAATCTTAAATTAATTAAATAAAGATTAAAACACTTTATTGATTAATTATCATTATTCTTCTGTTTAATTTAATAAACAACTTCTATAGTTTGTTTTATTAAATTATTTATCCCTCTTTTGCTAATTTAAATAAATCAAAAATATTTGAATAAAGGCATAAGGAATATTCCTCTATTTTTCCTCAAAATAAAATTAGATATCCTATGTCTAATTTATGTCAAAATCATGTCAAAATTAATTGATTGAAACTTCACAGGAAGAATTGGAGACAAATTGCAAATTTATCTCTCAATCCTCCTCCATCATTCCTTCCTCTTCTCTTGCCCGGTGTTTTCATGGGTAGAGACAATCTCCAAAATTCTCTCAATCCTCCTCCATCAATCCTTCCTCTTCTCTTGCCTGGTGTTTTCATGGGTAGAGACAATCTCCAAAATTCGCTCAATCTTCTCCATCTTTCACCATTCAATCCTCCAGATTGAATCCAAACCTCTCTTTGCCATCCCTATGCATTTCTACAGCCAGGAAATCTATAAATAAAGCTTCATTCAACCAAGAAAAGGATCCCAGGTTACCAAGTTTACTCTGCAGGAATTCATCAAGCATCCAAGCATCCAACATTCAAGCATCCAACATCCAACATCCAACATTCAAGCTTTCATATCATGGCTGCCTTCTGTAGCTGCATTTATCAGTTTCCATATCAATTCATGTCATCTTAGTTTATTTTATCATCTAGATTTTATCATATTAGCTTCATATTATTTGCAACAACATCATTCCATTCTTTAGATTGTCATTTTAACAGTTATAGTGTTATTTAAATCTGAGAGAAAAATAGCTTAATAAATCTTTAAAGATAGGAGACAATGAGATGCTTTCAGGAGATTATTAGCTTGATATTTGATACAATGTTTCATTAAGAAATGTTTTATTACTTTATACCTTATTCACACTTACAATTTGGTGCCCATCGTGGGGCATAACCCCATATTTTTATCAATTTATCCGAAAAGTGTCGCGCAGGTTTTCAACGTGTTTTGTTTTAGCACTTTCGTCAAAAACTATAGCACATCCGTGGAAAACTGTGGCACTTCTATATTCTATTTCAGCACTTCCATGATACTATAGCGCATCCGTAAAAAAATTTACCGCTTTCAACTCTAGCGCTTCCATGACTTGTTTCGGCGCATCGGTCACCCATTCCTAGAAAAGCTAATTTAGTGCTTTCGTGACAAACTCTGGCGCTTTGGTGTTCTGTTTCAGTGCTTTCAATTTTAGCGCATTAGGTAAAAACTATAGTGCTTTGGTGGACTGTTTTAGCGCTTTTGTAAATTCAATCTGGATCTGACGCGACCGCGACCAGAATTTAATTTTTACAGTTAGACTAAAATTTATCAATCCTAGGGTAGCCATTGCTGTTCTAAAATTTATGAATCCTAGGGTAGCCACTTTTGGTTTAAATTTTTTATGAATCCTAGGGTAGCCATTGTTGTTTTAAAATTTATGAATCCTAGGGTAGCCATCACACTTTTGCAGTATCAGTTAAAAAGAACATCATGATTTTTGTGAAGCAAAATCTTCACATAGATTAGAAAATATGTCTTTTTGGGCTTAAAACAAAACAATTTATCTGCTGTGCTTGTGTGATGATTAGGCTTATGCTCTCCCCTTAACTAGGTGATCAAAGCGCCAAATTCATCCTTATTTCATGCAATTTACACTTTATTAAATCCTTTAGAAGGCCTGCCGTAGTGGGAAAAAATACTCACCCTACGAGAACAACCTAAGTGGGAACGCTTAAAGCCAAGGATTCCAACCCACTATAATCAAAATGCAAGTTGTTGATGAAAGTCCAACTTGACGATAGTCAGCAAGATAACCATCCCCAAAATATTTGTTCTAAAGATTAGGAGGTCTCCTGAGGGAGTTTATCAATTGCCACACCGCACGGAAGCCCTATCTACGAACCATAGAGTAGTATCCCGCTGAGTCAGTAACCAAACATTGTCATACTCATGGTGCAAGGGGAGGGAAGAATCTACCCCCAAGACACTCACCATATAATTGCCAAGGATCATTTGCTTAGAGAACGAGAAATCCAACTTTGAGTACGCGCTTGGAAACGACAAAAATATGGGTGCCCTCTAGGGGGTGACATGGTTGTGTGCGTCAACGCAATTTCAAGATGTGGGTTGTTGAGTATAATAATGATCTATTTGACCTTAAGTGTGAGTCTATCTGATTTGTGTACATTTTTCAAAATCAACCAGTGAAAATCAATAAGGACCATTCGTGGTTCTTGAACATACATGATCTATTCAGATTAGAACAAATTATTCCACAATTGCTTGCTGTGTTTTCAAAAAATCATTAAAATCAGATTAAAGATCATCCGAAAAATAACAAGTCACATCAGGTCAAGAAATTCATGTTTCAAAAGTGGAAGTCCACCACGTTTTTCAAGAGAGCAATCAAAATCACCAAACCCAAGAGACCACTCAGTTATCAGGATAATTGAAGAAGAAGGCGTTTTCTATATCATAATTGAAAAATATTTTTGCAACATAGAACCTTCATCCATAGATATCACGACTTTGGTAGGGGTCATAATCTTGATTACGCTGTAGAACCACTCTATTCACGAGCTTTCTTCCAAAGGAGAGCTCTCACACAATATCACAACCATAGTCAACGCACACGTTAGTCCTATTTTCCACAACCCATGATAGAATATGCCACAAGGCCAGATCAAGTTTTACAATAGAGAGTCTTAAAAGTTCTATTTTTAGTGCTCTGGAAACCTATTTCAGCGCTTCGGGTGACTGTTTTAGCGCTTTCATAAAATAGCGCTTCCAAGCACTATTTTAGCGCTTATAGTCACTATTCTAGCGCTTCCATCAAACAACACTTTCATCATCTTTTTTAGCGCTTTCAGGTACTTTTTTAGCGCATCTGTCAAGATAGCGCTTCCATCACTTTCTACAATGCTTTCGAGCACTGTTTTAGTGCTTTTGTAAAGATAGCGCCTCCATTGCCTATTTCGGCGCTTTTGAACTCTGTTCTAGCACTTTTGTGAAATAATGCTTCTGTACTCTGTTTTAGCGCTTTTGAAATAGAGAGTTTCAAAATTATACCAGTTAGTTTGTCAATCATTTATCCATAGTTTTTATCAGAATCACTGTCTAGAGACTAAAATCAGATAAGTTCATACAAGTTCCCAATCTTATCAACTGAAACGCAGATCTTGCACATCAAAAGTTTCAAATCAAATACATAATCAATTACTACACTGAAGTTTCATCATAAGGATATTATCATCCTGTATCATGAAACAAGGTATAGTAATCCAATTTTTAACCTAGTCTTATCAATAAGATCAGTCATCTTATTCGACTTTGTTAAAAATTCACTTGACATTTCTAGCATAGAAGATCAAAATTTTGGAAGAAGGAACAAAAAATTGTATGCCAATCTTCACTAGGTCCCAAAAACAAAGACTCTTAGAACAAGAACTTAAAACATCACAAAAAAAGGCAAAAGAAAATCCCTGGAACAATATGCATCAAAATGATAAGAATGAGATAACTCCAGAGGATATTCAAACAACCCAACAAGATCCAAAATTCCACAAATTTATGGAAAAGATCTTAGAACAAGACATGGAGAAATACCTCTTGATGTTGGCTAAATCAGGTGCTAAGCTTCCTAAGGACTTTGACGTAAATCATCTAAAAGAAGCACCTAGAACAAGTGAGACTGAAATACCGCAACCCACACAAGCAATAGATCCGGTTGTTTCTTTAACATCCCAAATAAAAATCTTACAACAACAGATACATGATATGAAAAAAGGGAGTACCAAAAGGTATGCTATACAAGACATTTGTCCTTATCCTTTCAACTCAACAGTTGATATGATACCTTTTCCTAGACACTGTGAATTCCCCAAGTACAACAAGTACAATGGAAGATCAAGTCCAATCGATCATATCTGGGAATTTAAAACCATGAGCTTAGAGTTTTCCCAAGAGGAAACTTACCTAATGAGATTATTCCCAAGAAGCTTGGGAGGTGCATGTATGGAATGGTTTTCAAAATTACAACCAGGTATCAGGACTTATGAGGAACTTGTCAACAGGTTCATCTCCCAGTATTCTTTTAACATCCAACACGATGTTACGATAAAGTATCTATATAACCTAAAAAAAAACAAAGGGGAGACATTCTTGTCCTTTCTACAAAGATGGCGATGATTGTTCGCTAGATATCCTCGATCCATTCCTGAAGAAGAGAAAATGGAGTTGTTCATTGATAACTTGACGAAGGAGATGAGTTACAGACTTGAATTACAATGTCCCACATTCAAAAAGGTGATAGAAAATGACCTTAAGATTGAAGAAGAGCTATTCAAAAGAGGGGTTATTAAACATTTCAATGACAAATCAAATAACACAAACTCCTCAAATCAGTACCCCAGCAGTGATAAACCAAAATTTTGGCAAAATAACTAAAATACGACTACAAATGAAATGGAAAGTGATTTACAAAATGCCAAACCAATCTTCAACTTGACAGCATCTACTTCAAAAACAAATCAAAACAACGATCAAATCATCAAGTCAAATGTCATTCAGAACAACGACATCACAAAATCGCAAACATACCAAAAACCATCAAACCGGCGTAGGTTTACACCTTTAGGCCAAACATTGGAATTAGCGATGAAAGAACTAGTCACTAGTGGTCTTATCACTGCGCAGGAAGCAAGATTCTGGGATCCAAAGGTCAAACCACCATGGTGGAATGACTCAGATTACTGCAACTTCCACAACAATAAAGGCCAAAAAAATAATGATTGTATGGAATTAAAACACACAGTTCAAGATCTGATCGAAAATAACAAGGTGTATATAGAGGGACCCCAAAACAATAATGATCATTCAGCCTTCAAGGACCCTTTACCAAACTATGACAAAGGAGCATCATCTTCTATGAACAACAAAGGTAAAAATATCAATCATATCTATGATAAAATAATCCTTTGTCTTACCAAAGTAGAGAGTGATCATACCAATGGTCAAAACATGGATGAACACGAAGCCAACGACACTACCCCTTTGGATTTACTCCCAAGGATACAAGTCCCTGAAAATCAAATAAACATCATAAAAATTAGATTATGACAAGACTATAAACCAACAAATGTAATGACAAGGGGGAAATCCAAGGTAGTGTTAAAGGTAGTTGGGTCTAAAAATTCATATCCACTTCCATCTCATTACAACATTGTTGATCAGCTTCAAAACATTTCGGCAAAAATATCAATACTATAACTTCTCAAACTATCTCCATCACATAAAGAGGTTCTAAAACAAGCACTAATTGCAACCATAGTATCGAAAAATCTAGATGTTTTCCAATTCCAAGCTATGGTGGGGAATTTGACTACCCCACACTGTCTATCATTCTCTGAACATGATGATGTCTCACTCAACCATCCCCATAACACCACACTCCATATCAAAGTCTTGATCCACAATCATCGTGTCAAAAGAGTCTTAATAGATGGGGGAGCTGGTTTGAACATTTGCACTCTAAATTTAATCCATGCACTAGGGTATTTCGATGATGCTATTGATGCCCAAAGGAAAATGACCATAAAAACATATGATGAGGAAGAGAGATCTTCAAAGGGACTAATTGTGTTACCAATTCAAGTGGAACCAATGATGAAACATATATCATGTCAAGTACTGGAAAAAGAGTTGACTTACAACATACTCTTAGGACGTCCTTGGATCCATGAAATGTAGGCAGTACCTTCCACATATCACCAATGCTTAAAATTCCCTGTAAACGGACAGGAGGTGACAGTATCTGCCGATTATAATCATCCTCAACATTGTGACACACTTAGAAACTCTCAAGATACCTTTGTGCCTCACAATCGGGAAGCATCCAGTTCAAAGTCATCAAATGAAGAAAAACGTCCAAATATCATTACCAAATGGGTAGAGAAGAAGGATAAAGAAAAATATACAAATCTTGTTGATACTCAATTGACAAACAATTCAGATCCCCAAACTTCTTTATCATAGAAATCTCAAGAGTAGGTCCAGTTGACAGACAAGGGAATGGGGCAATATTCTATGGAGCAATCGCTTAACCTTTCATAGTTAATGCCATCTCCTAAGACATATGGCCAACCATCAATGATCAAAAATCAAACATCACTACCTGTCACAACTCTAGAAGAAAGGATTGTAAAAGCCGGTACCATAGAGGACAAATCAGACAATAAAGCAATCCTTGATTGGTTATACAAAGATGAAGAACCATTGACATCAAACAACAGTATCAAGAATGTCAACACCAATACAAACAAATATGGCAAAGGGAAAGCTATCCTAGAAAAAATGGGTTACGAGGGACAAGGACCTATTGGTTTAAGAAAGGAAGGAATAATTGAGCCTATTCATCCCCTCACTCTCCAATCAAAAGAGAAGATGGGACTGGGATACTCTGAAGAAAAAAAAAAGGAGATGACAAGGAAGGCTGTAGAAAGAATCCTTCAGCTTAGAGATAGCTCTGAAACAGATTCAAATGAATATGAATGGGACCTATGTTCCGATGTATCTCTCACCGATATTCAAGTTGATGTAATCCAACAATATGCACCTACGCGTGAAGAGGGACAAGGCTCTAGGTCTAGACCATTTGTAGCAAGATCACTAAATATTGATGACTCAAGTGGGGATGAACAGACCTCGAGTGAACTAGACGATCTTGAAGAAGGTACCATCATTGAACTCGATATTCCAATTAAAAACTATGATGAAATAGCTGTCCAAACCCTTACATCCATCAACCTAAATGAATCCGATGACCTCATGCCATTAATCCATCCATAACTTATTGACTGGGAACTTGTCGAACCTCTGACTGTACCAATATTTGCAGACGATGATGCCATCATGAATTTATTATGTCATGACAAACCTGGTATGAGTTCTATCTGTACTACTCAAAACAAAGCAAATTGAAAAGAGGGTGTCAAATCTTTTAGTTGCAAAAGTAAAAACAGGGATAATAGATCTAATGGTGAAAACCATTCTATGGCAGCATTAGATCTGGAAAAAGATAAAATAAAGAATGTATCTAACGGTGAAAAGCTCTCTAAGGCACCGAAAGATGGGATATTTGACACTCTTCCAGAACGTTATCATGAGCGATCATTAGTCCTAGTAGAACCAACACAGTTTGTTAACATCGACACTGAGGAAAAAGAAAAAATCCTACATCTGGCAGAATCCATGACAGATTAAGAGAGACCAGAATTCATCAATTTCTTTAAGGAAAGAAGCATTAAATTTTCTTGGTCATATTCCGATATGCCAGGCTTGGATCTGAATCTACTCATGCATCATTTGTCTTTACCCAGGCAGGAATCAAGCCTGTGAAGCAAAAATTGAGAAAAATGCATCCTCATATCGCATTAATGGTAAAAACAGAGTTAAAGAAATTGCTGGATGCTGGATTCATAAGGTCTATGGACTACGCTGAGTGGATATCAAACATTGTACTTGTTTCAAAGCCGGACAATAGCATCAGGATATGTGCGGATTTTAGAGACCTAAATAAAGCATGCCCAAAGGATGATTTTCCATTACCAAATATAAACATCATTGTGGACTTGATGGTAGGGCATGCAATGTTGTCAATCATGGACGGTTTTTCAGGATATAATCAAATTAAAATAACTCCAGAAGATCAGGAAAAGATGACATTTACATGTCCATGGGGAACCTTCTATTGGAATGTCATGCCATTTGGCCTAAAAAATGCAAGAGCCACCTATCAAAGAGCAATGACAACAATCTTTCTTGATATGATGCACACCTTCATGGAGGATTACGTGGATGATATTCTAGAAAAATATTGTACAAGGGAAGGACATCTACATATCCTAAGCAAAATATTCACACGACTAGAGAAATTCAATGTCAGGCTAAACCCCAAGAAGTGTGTCTTTGAGGTCACATTAACAAAACTATTGGGGTACATTGTCTCATAAAAGGGCATTGAAGTGGATCCAGTGAAATTCAAGGAAATAATGGAAATGCCACCTCCCAGAAATATCAATCAACTCAGATCACTACAGGGAAGGCTCCAATTGATCAGGAGATTTATCTCCCAGTTGGCGAACAAGAGTCATCCATTTAATCACTTGTTACATAAAATTTTTGTTTTCAAGTGGGATGAGGGGTGTGAGACAACATTCGATCAAATAAAACAGTATCTGATGTCACCACCTATTCTCATGCCACCAATCGAAGGAAGGCCTCTGATATTGTACATTGCAACAATAGATATATCTTTAGGAGCATTATTGGCACATGAGGATTATGAAGGAAAGGAACACACCATCTACTATATTAGTAGGACATTAAATGGCTATGAAATAAACTACACTTTCATAGGGAAATCATGCTTAGCGGTGGTGTTTGATACTCAACAGCCGAGACATTATATGTTGACCCATACAATCAGGTTAATAGCAAAAATTGACCCCTTAAAATATTTACTCAGTAAAGCTACCTTAATAGGTATACTAGCCAAGTGGGTCATGCTATTAAGTGAATTTGATATTCAATATGTGGATAGAAAATCCATCAAGGGTCAAGAAATCGTTGAACAATTGGCGGAGGTTGCTTTACCAGATGATCGACCCATGACCATGGAGTTTCCAGATGTGGATATTCTAATAGTGACACCACAACAATGGATATTATATTTTGATGGATCATACACACAACAAGGATTTGGAGCAGGAATTTTGTTCATCAATCCCTAGGGACACACCATTCCAAAATCATATAGACTGATGTTTCAGTGCACAAATAATGTGGCAGAATATGAAGCATTGATCATTGGGGTTAAGATAGCAATTGAATGGAGGATCACAGACCTACAAGTATATGGAGACTCTCAACTAGTCATTTATCAAGTAAATGATGAGTATTAGACCAAGGATGAAAAGTTGATGCCTTACAAGCAGAAAATAGATGATCTAAAGCAATTTTTTGTCAACATCAAATTTGATCAAATTCCAAGGGCGGAGAACAAAGCTGCGGATGCCATGGCCACAATCACTTCACTATTACAATTTCTAGAGAAATGAGGTTGTTATGAGTTTATGGTGAAAAAAGTACCATGTCCTTCTCATAATAATTCAGAATCCAATGCCATATGCCATCTAGAGACCATTGAAACCTCCATCTATGAAAAAACATATGCGTACCTGAAAGACAATATCCTTCCTCCCGATCTTTCCAGGAACCAAAAATGTAATTTTATCCACCAATCCGCCCGACATACTTTAATTGCTGACATCCTATATCGTCGAGGTATTATGGTACCTTACTCCAATGTTTAGAACATGAAGAATCTGAGACGACCCTATGCAAAGTTCACGAGGGTATTTGTGGCACTCATTCGAGTGGGACAACTCTAGCTAAGAAACTCCTCCGTTTGGGATATTATTTGCCATGCATGGAGAAATAATCTTATCAATTTGTAAAGAAATGTCAAAAGTATCAGATTCTCAGTAATCTGATTCATGCACCAGCATAAGAACTGCATCCCTTCACATCAACATGGCCCTTTTGTCAATGGGTCCTGGGTCTGGTAGGAAAAATAAATCCCTCTTCATCTGATGGACACAAGTTCATTATAACAACCACATAATATTTTACAAAATGGATAGAAATAGTGCCCCTTACAATGATCACAAGGAAGCAAATCTTGTCTTTCATCTTGAATTACATAATATGTCGGTATGACATTCCTCAATCTATTATCACTGATAATGGACGACCTTTCAAAAATAGAGATGTTCAAGAATTGTGTGAAAATTTTCATATCCAACATCGTTTCTCAACGCCGTACTATCCACAAGGAAATGTCCAAGGAAAGGCCTCTAACAAAAAAATTCTAAAAATCCTCAAGAAGACGGTAAACGATGTTGGACGTGATTGGCATGTTCAACTCAATCCTGCATTGTGGGCCTACAAAATCAATATCAGAACACCAACAAGAGCAACACCATACACCTTGGTGTATGGATCAGAGTCCATACTACCTATTGAAGTTGAGATTCCATCACTTCATGTATCACTCAGAGGAATCATTTCAGATGAAGACTATAGGGTATACAGACTGCAAGAACTAGAATTGTTGGATGAGCATCATCAACAAGCTGTTAATCATATCACATCATTTCAACAACGAATATCAAGGAGTTACAATCATAGGGTAAAACCTAGGATTTTTCAAGTTGGTGATTTGGTACTAAAAGAAAACCCAAGAAATCAATAAGACAGGGAAAAGAAAGGGAAATTTGAGCCTAATTGGATAGGTCCTTTTGTCATCATATTAGTGTATGGATTAGGGGCTTATCAACTATCAACGTCAGAAGGGGATTTGTTTGATGAACCTATCAACATTATCCATCTCAGAAAGTTCTACAACTGAATTCCTAGTGCATGGGTTAAACTTTTGAAAAAGGGTTTCATTGATGAAAACCTGGCAAACAGGCATCTTGGAAATAGAAAATACAAAAAAATACAAAAAAATAGAAAAAGAAAAATATAAAAAACAAAGAGTGTAATCAAAACATATGGTGAAAACCTGGAAACAGGCATCATATGTAATTCTAAATCAGCTTTCCCATCTATTTTGAAACACATCAAGATCATTAGTCTGGCAGTCATCACCATTTCATATCATATCATTAGTCTTGCCATCATTACATCCATTATCAAATCATGTCACATGGTCATGTCTCACTCTAGCTTGGGGGAAACATCTGGATATCATTGGGGGCAACGAAAACATCAGTCTCACCAAATGGGAAAAACAACAGTACGGCAAGAAAAGAAAAAACAAGATCAAAGCGCAACATCAATCACCATCGGAAAAGCATCAAACATCCGTATCATATCAAAAAATCCAAAAAAATGTCAAAAAGTCAGTCTAGAAAAGAAAAGCCAAAATCATGAGTTTGTGTCAGTCAAACTACACGGTCTCTACGTGTGTAAGGTAGGCAAGGCTAATCTTTGATCAACCCCCAAGACCCCTAGGATAAGTTAGTAAGTTAGGTCTTTGGTCAAAATCTCAAAAATCACAAAAACATCATAAATTCAGGATGGATGATCTAATTTGAATAATGATTTGAAACAATCTAAGTAAAAAGTGAATAAGTTGTATTTTTGATTAATCAATTATGATTTCTTTGGAGTAACTCAATGATGTAAATGAACTAGAGAAACAAGGAAGAAGAATGATATTTTTTTTTGTCTGCTGTTTGTAAATTAATTATATGAATGTGTGAATTTTTGGGGGATGTGCTATGCAAATGTATCATCGATGACATTCAAAATTCACACTAAAATGATTAATCTCTGCCTGTTTACGCAATGAATGCTCAGGTCATCTCGGTTCAATTATACCTAGATGCTTGTGTTCGCTTGCAATATCAAAAATCATGAAAGTAGTACTCAAGTCGTCATTGGTCTAACACATACCATTAACGCTTGTACTCACTTTCAACATCCAATAAAAGCTCTATGATGATACCAAACACAAAGTACTGTTAAAATGATAATGGTTTGCATATAGTTGCATGTTAAAATTGTACTGCATTCATCATAAATTCAATATCTGCAGAGTATTTGTTGCATAAAGGGATCCAATTAATGATTATTTTATATGACTAAGTATACTTGACATAAATCAAAATCATCAAAAACATGTAGAAGTCATCATCTCATCATTAAGTTTTCATCATTTCACCATTCATGCATTTTACATCAAATAAATTATGCATTTAATCGTACCATTATCTATCACATTAAAATAAATACATCATGTTCATTTTACCATAACATTCATCACATTATTATCCATACATCATACATCCATACATCCATATATTTTATCACCTTAAAATAAATGCAAGTCATGTCATTATTATTCATACATCATACATCCATACATTTTATCACCTTAAAATAAATGCAAGTCATGTCATTATTATCCATACATCCATACATTTTATCACATTAAAATAAATGCAAGTCATCACATTATTATCATTACATCATACATCCATATATCCATACTTTTTTATCACATTTAAAATAAAATGCATTCATCATTAAGAACTTCATACATTACATCATACATCCATACATCATATATTCTGCACATGCATTCATCATATAATCATTATAGGAAATAAAAGCATTCATTATAGAAACATCACATGATACATCATCACATAATAAATGCATCCATCATAGAAATCATAAACCATCATAAGATTGAATCGACCACATCTCATATATATAATCAATGACAAGTATGCAATGAAGTCTAGAAATAAGAAAAGATACATCATAAAAAATAAGCTAAATCAGAGTATACATCATATCTCAAAAGAAATGTCTCAAAATCACAAAATAACATCTATTATCTGCTACTGCCAGAATGTGCAGGCCGAACAAGACCAGTACCACCACCACCCCCGAAAGGACCAGGATCTATGGGATCTCCTCGAGGAGGCTATGTCACACCCTTACTCACTATCCAAGTACGAGTCCAACTAGATCTCGACGGGGCATATCTAACTCTACGCTCGGCAGGCACTGCATCATGGTATCTACCCTGGTAAAAATTTGCCTCGCGGCCAGCCCGAAAAACCTCCCTCATGTAATATGCCACAGAGGTACCATCAACTACTCTCTGTAGTGTCTAGACCATCTCCTATGCCCTCTCAACAATCTGTCTGGCACTATCTCGCTCAGCTGTCAAGGTAGCAACCTGAGTTTGAACAGTGGCTAACTGTCCCTGAACTTGTGCCAATGCTTGGGCGTTAGCCTGTGCCTGGGTCTGCATTTGTACCAGCAAACCTTGGGCCTGTACCAACTATCCCTGTAAGGTTTGTACTTGTGCCTGTAAACCAACAATCTATCTCTGGTGATCAACTGATGGTACTGCCACTGCTCGCCTCTTTCGAGGCCTACTAGATGATGGACCAACACTAACTGGTCCAGCCCCTCTGCCACCTCCACTGCCACCATCACTATCATCACTACTACTAACACAACTGCTGCTCTCAGTACTGCTACCTGATGCAGTATCACCCGCACTGCTCTCCTCATAACCCTTAGCAGCATCATCCTCCACGGGTAACAGTGCTGGCTCATCTAGAATAGTGATGCGAGGATGTGGAGTTAATGCCAAAAAGGCTGCATACTCCTCTGTCACAAGTGCCTCAACAATATTCCTATGCATATCCCAGGTAGATGGCTGCAGAGCCCTGTATCCCTCTACTATGGTCTCATATGATAGGCATGGCCCCCAATCAGGTACATCACTCCATCACCGGGCATAATGAGCTACCCCCTGAGGCATACACTGTACAATGTCGTACTGCCTATACACCCGCCGTAACAAAAATCTCTCCAAAACAAACGGGGTCCTGCCAATCAGGTACATAGAATCACAAAGATAACCAATTACGACGTCATCCTCATCCCACTACTCACAGTCTAAGTACATCTACCAAACAACACTCTCTGTATCATCCAACACTCATCTCCAATGCTCCAACTTACCCATCCGAGCCTGGGTAAGTCGATCTCTGTATCTGAAAACATACGATCTACCTACTGATCTATCCAAAATTGGAAATGGTCGAGCAATGGAAAAATGCTCCCATGCCCACACCTATAGAAGTGTCATCCCAGCTGATAAACTGCGTGCTCCCAAATACATTACTGAATGTAAGTCATGGTAGAGATGTGCCAACATGCACATCCCCATGCATATCTCGTACCATGTACGACCATGCTCTCCAAAATTCGGCCCTAACCCACAGAGAATCCCTTTGACCTACGACCAGGACAAAGGAAACCTCCAATGAATCCAATAAGCATTGCTGGTAGTGAAGCATACACATCAACAATCGTCCTCCATCGGATGCTCGAAACTGTAATGTGTTGATCCTGAAACACTCTGTGGAGAGCATCTCTCTCGCCAGCCTCATGAGAATCATAAACAAAAATCTCTCCCATGAATGGAATCCGCAGTATCCGCCACACATCCTCGGGTGTGACAGTCATATCACCAGTGGGCAAATGAAAGGTGTTATGGTCACTGTGCCACCTCTTGGACAAAGCGGTAAGGAGACCCCGATTAATCCTAATCTAGGGCATGTCAAGTAAACTCGTAAGGCCACATAGACCTATGACCTAAATCTCATCCGGAGTCAGATGAGGAATCAAATCGATGGTCCAAGGAAACCGTTCTCACATTTGGAGAGTACCCAGATCCTCCTATTATCATACAAAATTTAAATTCAGTGCACTATGTCAAGAATCAAAAGTCAATCTATTATCAGATCCAATCAAACTTTGGTATGAATTTTCGATCAAAATTCATGAACAAACATCAAAAAACCTCACCTATCATGAGGTTCATCAACATTATCTAATCTTGCCTATCATGAGGTTTATCAGATATGAATCATTTCCTCGCCTATCATGAGGATCATCACAAAGAAGATTATTTCTCGCCTATCATGAGAGTAAGACTTATTTAAATCATCAAAAATCAATTATCAGGGAATTTGGATAATCAAATCATACCAAATTGAAGAATGGACATGATCGAAATTTGGCAAAAATCAAAGTTAACTATGTCAAATTTTGAAAATCATTCGGATGCGCTAAAATAGGCACCCAAAGCGCTACTTTATGAAAAGCACTATTTCATCACATGGATGCGCTATAACAGGCACCCAAAGCACCACTTCACCCAAAGCGCTGTTTTACCGCATCGATGCGCTAAAACAGTCCATCAAAGCGCTACTTTACCAGAAGCCCTATAATAGACCATCGATGTGCTAATTAACTACAACAAAGTGCTAGAACATTCTAGGCGCTAGGATCCAACATCGAAGCGCTAAACTAAACTACCTAAGCGCTAAATCATGAAAATGCTACACTATCCTACGAAAGTGCTAGAGAAAATAATGGAAGCGCTAAATCTCAAAATGCTAAAATAGACAACAGATGCGCTACACTAGAGTGCAAAGCGCTACAACACGACTTGGATGCGCTAAACTAGACAAAAAATTCCAAAATAGATAAAATGCCTAAAAAACAAAAATGCATGAAGAACGAGGTGGATTATGGGTACATACCGGAGGTCCATAGGCGGCCAGCCGCTGGTGATGTCGAACGCGCTCGAAACGATGAGTGTGGTAAGGGATTGGCATCTTGCTCTAGCTGGCTGAAATGTCTCTCTCACTAGGTGTTAAAAGTCAAAAGGTGCAAATGACTTTGAAAATGACCTTTTGGACTTTATATAGATTTTTGAAAAGGGATTTTGATGGGTTTTATTTTATTTTAATTAATTTTATTCATGGAGTTAATTGAAATTCAACCACAGGATGTATTTTATTCACCAATGTCGGGAGATAAATTATTTTTTCATTAGATCTTTATCAAATTGTCATGAAAATTTCTAAAAAATCATCAAATCAGTAATTTATCTCCTGAGGGGGCATATTATCGGCAATCATCTAAAAATTAATATCTGGGGCATGTCTGGGGCACACTGAATTTTGATCATCAATACTGGTAGTAGTAGCAAAATTTTCTATGAAGCAACGTGTAAACACATCACTTCAAAGAGGGGAAAAATGTATACACCTAAAATTGGTCTGGAGAATTCTGATTAATTTCATACGAATTATTTGATTAATTATCCTATTTCCTCTACTATTGAATACATAGAAATATTTATTTATATAGTTCACGTTCACATTCACATTTAAATTCTTCTAATCTTAATTCTAGTAAACAAAATTAAATACTTTGTTTGATTTAATTATCATTTCCCTATTTTATTCTATCACATCAATCTTAAATTAATTAAATAAATATTAAAACACTTTATTGATTAATTATCATTATTCTTCTGTTTAATTTAATAAACAACTTCTATAGTTTGTTTTATTAAATTATTTATCCCTCTTTTGCTAATTTAAATAAATCAAAAATATTTGAATAAAGGCATAAGGAATATTCCTCTATTTTTCCTCAAAATAAAATTAGATATCCTATGTCTAATTTATGTCAAAATCATGTCAAAATTAATTGATTGAAACTTCACAAGAAGAATTGGAGACAAATTGCAAATTTATCTCTCAATCCTCCTCCATCAATACTTCCTCTTCTCTTTCCTGGTGTTTTCATGGGTAGATTCTGACAATCTCCAAAATTCTCTCAATCTCCTCCATCTTTCACCATTCAATCCTCCAGATTGAATCCAAGCCTCTCTTTTCCATCCCTGTGCATTTCTATAGCCAGGAAATCTATAAATAAAGCTTCATTCAACCAAGAAAAGGATCCCAGGTTATCAATTTTACTCTGCAGGAATTCATCAAGCATCCAAGCATCCAACATCCAACATCCATCATTCAAGCTTTCATATCATGGCTGCCTCCTGTAGTTGCATTTATCAGTTTCCATATCAATTCATGTCATCTTAATTTCTTCTATCATCTAAATTTTATCATATTAGCTTCATATCATTTGTATCAAAATCATTCCATTCTTTAGATTGTCATTTTAACGGTTATAGTGTTATTTAAATATGAGAGCACAATAGCTTAATAAATCTTTAAAGATAGGAGACAATGAGACGCTTTCAGTAGATTATTAGCTTGATCTTTGATACAATGTTTCATTAAGAAGTGTTTTATTGATTTATACCTTATTCACACTTACAATGCTCATTCCATTCCATGTTGCCAATTCAAATTTCAAGTATTTGAACAATCACTTCATCACCCATCATTCATACTTTCTACTTCATTTCATTACACACGCCACCTTGTCATTCATTTAACCATACACTGCAATTAACTCTTGTCAAATCAATATCATATTACAGATGCTATTCAATTAGCCTCACACGTGCGACGTTATGTTACTCACATTTGATAGGTATGCATACTACACTACCATCATTATCATAAATTTCCAAAATCTTTCATTTTGTATTTGAATTAAATTTAGCATGTTATCTATTCATTACATTTATTTCCATATTTTACAATCATACCCTTCACCTATTTTCACATGAAATGAAGTGAGGTCACTTCAAAAATTAAGTTGGGAGGGGAAAATATGTCAACCAATTTTTTTAGTTTTTCACCACCAAAAGCCAAATGTAGAAACAAACATGCAAACCCTTTTTCCTTAATACTTTTTGCCCCTGTAACCTTTTGCTATTAATTTCAATTATCAATTCCTTAGATCCTAGATTCTAAGCTAATTTGAAACCAACTTAAGTTGAATTAAGTGATACATAGGAGAAAGGGATGTAACAATTGCAGTTACAATGGAAAAGTGCATAGTGTAACAGAATAGAGAGGGTTTGAAGGTGACTGAATTAAAATTGAGCCGAATTTCTAGAAGCATTGAGCAAAGGAAAATAATTTCACAACGGGAGGTGACATTATCTGAAGAGAGCCATAAACCCAAAAATAGATATTGGAGGACACAATATGTATGCCCATTTTTACAAGGGTTGGATGGTTGGACTACTTCCTAAAATTGACAAAGTACGATGAAGAAATGATGAGGAAATTTGTAGCCACATCACAATTTGATGAGCCCATAGTCAAGGAGTTGAAAGTGGACATTTCAAAGGTCATATTTGCACAAGTTTTAGGTCTACCAAGGGTTGGAGTTGAGTTCCTTGCTTGAGAAAATGTAGTTGCAGCTAGGGATGAGTTCAAAGAGCTAGGAGAGAACCTTGACTCCTAATCACAAGGTATCAAGAGACTATCATTTCCATGGGTATGGGCCTCCTGTGCCTCTTATATCATTAAGTAAATTACATGTGATGGTAGGATATCTCTATTGTATACTATTCTTTTTATGTTGTTAAGTCATCTCCTTCAAAATCTATTGGTCAATGTGCCCAATTATCTTTACAATTTTCTCAAAAGAATGGGGTCAAAATATCAAAGGAAGCAAAATGATTCAGCCTTATCACATTATTGTCTGATAACCTTTTTAGTAGAAAGGAGTCTTAGGATTCATCATCCCCAGGTGTCTTGGGAGAATTTTGTAGCTTGTTAAGACATTAATCAAATCCTTGAGGAACCTATAGTGCTAGAAGCTCCAGAATCACCTACTACAAATCTATAAGAGAAACCCCTCCTGTTTCACCTGTGACTTCACCTACCTGCAACCAAGGTGAACCTAAGGAACAAAATGTGTAAGATTTACCACATGCAAACTCTAGCCAACTTGCAACATAAGAGACTCCATCTTCCTTTAAAATACCTTGGACTAGGAAAAAGAGAGGTAATTCATCCACACCTTCTAAGGTATAAAAGAAAAAGAAGGATAGACAAGAAAGGAAATCTACCCCACCTAGGCATTCAAGTTGTTTGAAGAAGAAAGGTGTTATGAGAGGAAGTGTAGAGAAACCAGAAGAGGAAACAAGGGAAAAATGAAAACAAGAAGAAGATTCTATGATGGTTGAAACTAATTCTGAAATGAAAGGAAATGCCTTTGAGAATGTACATGTGCCTATAAAGAGAAAGTGGTATATATCTACCACCTTTAAGTTATATTTAGAGGATGTATTTTTTTCCAATAAGACAAGAAATAAAACCCTAGTTAGCCCTAGTAATGAGGGTTATAATTATATAGGGGGTTGTGATGAGTAGTTTTTAGAAGAAAAGGAAATGTTTTTGGAAGACAAAAATGTTAAGGAGCTACAGGAAGCTCTAGAAAGGATTAAAAAGCTAGAGGAATTGGTTTAGACCTATGAGAAAAAGGATAAAGAAAGGGAGATAAAGATATAAGAGAAGGAATAAAAACTTCAAACATTTGGACATGGGGAAAAATTGGACCTATTGGCATAGATTTCCATGGTCAAAACAAGGAGTAAAGAACTTGTAGTTGAAAATCAAAGATCCCCTACTACAAAAACCCCAATTTATCATACAACTCTATCCCTTGGGTACCAATATGGAAGGTTACTTAGGAATTTTCTCAACAAAAGGAAAAATGGAAAAAGGAAAAGGAAGAAATGAAGGAAGAACATACAAAGATACTAAAGGGAAAGGACATTGAATTGAGAAAGTTAGTAGTTAAAGTGGAAGAGGTAGCAAACAAGGCTACTCAAATTGTCATATGTAGACCCCCAACCAAAACTTATGCCTTGTTTCTCTAGGAGAAGTTTTTGAGCCTTCAATTCAATACGTTAATAAGAAACCAACCAGTTTCCATGAGCAGGAAATTTGATTTCCTTAACATTTTTGTTGATTCTACACCAAATGAGTAGGACCAACTCTATGAATATTTTATGCATAACTATGTAGTATCAGAGGAGATGAAATGGAACCCCTTGATGTTTGTGAGGGATTTATAGGTAAAGGAACTAGCATCCTACTTTAGAATAAAAAATTCAGGGGTGAACTCATGAAGGAGTATGTGGAGAGAGAAAATCAGTTGCTCTCCCAGTGAGAAAAGAAGCCAAGGACCCTGATGCAATCATAAATGAATGGTTACAACTTTTGGATCACAAGGGTTTAGGAAGGAAGATAATGAACTTAAGGATACATAATTACAACAAAATAGAGACATTGATAGTTGGACTGGTTCATCATTGTTACAAGTATGTGCAGGAGAGATGGGATAGTTTGACTCTAGAATTGCAAAGGAAAGAGCCACGTTCAATGTATAACTTCATGGCTATGATTGAAAGAGTGTGCAGGTACATGGATATTGTTGTTGACAAAGCACTTAAATGGTTTCCACTTACATTCTAGCCACCGATACTCCTTTATCTAGTGCCACGTTGGACATGAGATAAAATGGAGGAATGTGAGCAGGTTGAACTTACCAGAACGACTAGACTTCCATTTTACATAGGATTTTACCTGAAATAGATCAAAGGAGTGAATACTATCATGGATCTCAGAGAAATTGTAGTGCACTACAACCTCCGGCCCTAGTTGATTTGCTTGAGGGAAAGCAAAAGGGTAGTTGGGGGAAATGATGAGTCCATTTATTAGTTGGTTTTTATAGCTTTTATACATTCTTATAAACATTACCAAGATTTATCCTATACATGTTTATACATTATGCTATCTTTGATACCTATTGTGCAAACCCTAAACCTAGTTTGAGTATATGGAAATATAATTATGACGTGATGGTTAATGCATAATTTATGTGTGAATATATATGAATTATGATTAGATCTCTATGCTTAGTCATGGTTGTTAGTATTATGTACATGTAGTGTGAACTAACCCCTTGCAACCAGAGAAGGCACTATAGCCCACAACAACTGCAAGACATAGCTCATAGCCGAAGGAGTTCCTAGATAGTGAAATAGGGGGTGTCCCAGAATAAATTGAACACGATGACTACAACATGGAGATGTTTAATGAAGGAGATAGTGCATCATTATAATGGACAATTAAGACACCATAGAAGGAAGATCCCTATGACAATTAGGATCCTAAACAAAATTAATTTTGAGCATTCCACACTCTAGTCTATTATACCAAAGTCACAATCCAATTTGGACTATTATTCTTTTCTAGTTGCATTTAGAGCTAACTGTTCATCTTTGTTACCCTCTGAAATCTAGGGAGTGGTCGTTAAAGGTTTCAATTTAGAGTCCTATTTTAAATAAGCTCCCTCATGCATATATGCACAACACATTGGTTGAGTCTTAAGTTAGCTAGTTCACTAGTTTTTAATAGTTATCATATACTCTTTTAGTTTTCAGTTGATATATAGACTATGTTTATTGTGCAATTGTGATTTCATGAATGAGATCTTTCATCGGAATCTTATGTGATATTATGGATTTGTGCAATGAATGAATTTGAGTTACTATGATTGTGTTAGATCTAAGGAGTTAGATTTTGTTTTAGATGAGTGAAGACAACTACTTGAGCAAGGGCCACTCAAGGTAACTATCCTTCACTCCTTTCTTTTCAGTTGTTTCATTTCTATTCTTAGCTGTTACTTTATAAATGTAGTTTGTGTTAAACATATTCCTTGTGTTTTCAATCATTAATGAATGCATGGAAAATTCATGTTTCATAATCATACTATAATTACTAGAGTTGTTGTACTTTGGAGTGTATAATAGATTTAATCATTAATTCAATCAATTTCCAACATTCACTTCTGAACAATAGTTAGCTACAGTCTTAAACTATAGGTATCCGTAGCCATAGAAACAACTTTA
Source organism: Sequoiadendron giganteum (assembly GCA_007115665.2). Taxonomy (NCBI): domain Eukaryota; kingdom Viridiplantae; phylum Streptophyta; class Pinopsida; order Cupressales; family Cupressaceae; genus Sequoiadendron; species Sequoiadendron giganteum. The sequence continues at coordinate 193,971,156 of CM021110.1, read as the reverse complement.
ATTTCTTTACTATTTTGTAGTCTTATGATTTCCTAGCAAGTGTACTATCTTTACTAGAATGATTTAGGTAGTTTCCAATATTTGAAAGCACATATAGTGCTAATACCATCACAAGTCTACTATCCTTGGTTAGTAATTCAATGAAGGTCTTTCCAATGTTAAGTGGGTTGTTTAGCTCTAGGTTTTCCCCTCCGAATTGTGTGATCACCACCAAGTTTACTAGATACTAGTAGGGACTCTACAAATATAAACTTGGGCCTCTTTAGGTGTGGTTTTTTTCCCATTGGAGTTGTTCCATGTAAACATTATGTTATAGTTTGATTTTATTTCAATGTCAATTTTCATTTAATCTTATGATCTATTAGTGTTTAGTAATTTGAATGTATTAAAGAATACATTTCTTATTTGTTATTTCCCCCTATTTTTAATAGTTTATATTAAACCATAGTTGGGTTAATTAGAGAGAGGGAGCCTCTTTTAGAATGTTTGATTATTAATGTAATGGAAATTATTTTATTTTCATGCAGAACCAACCTTTGGGTGATAGATATCATGGCTATCTCATCTTGGTTAGATATTAAAAAATTTAATGGCTTAGGTTTTGAAATTTGGAAGCTAAATATGGAGGATCTCTTGGAAGAAAGAGATCAAGGATTGCAGTGAAAAGTAAAAATAAATCAAAAAAAGATCTTCAATGAAGATTGGGTTAAATTTGATAAAAATGACTCATAGCACTACACCATTGTATTTAGTTGATTATTTTAATTTGTATGTTTTTAACAAAACTACTTCATGTAAATTTAGAAAATAATATAAGAAATCAGCAGAATTAAGAACATTATGAATAAATTATTTTCAAAAAGAAAGTTGTATTCTCTAAAAATGGGAGATAAAGACTTGATTGTAAAAAAATGGAATGCATTTAATGTTACAAGTATGGATGTATTTGGTGGTGTTGTCATTAATGTTGTCATTGATTTCAACACTGTACAGGTTGAGTAAGTTGGATTTTTCCAACTGCTTTTGAGAAAATTTGAGAAATAATGAAAGCTGTGTTAAAGTGTGCTTTGAGCGTGCTCTGGTATTGTGGTCTACGTTTTTCCTATGTTGACCCAATGTCTATATAGATTTATAGGTGTGTTCATAAGCTTAAATGAATTGTAAATTATGAGTTTCAATTTTTGGTTTGATGGAGAGTAAAAGTTATGTTCACCGGTGTGTGAACTGGTTTGTCAGAGTTATCTGGTTATTAACTGGGAGAAATGTTTTGGCTCCGCAATCTTCTGGTATTTGGTTTTAGATCTTGTGGATATGGGAGATTACTCTTTTTGATTATTTTGTGCGTTCTGAAAAAATTGCTTAAGGTTTGGTGCTCTAGAAGATCCGCTCCAGAGTCTCTATGTTTTTGCTGGTTGTCTCGGTTGAATTGGTGAAGTGTTCTTTGTAAATGAAGTTTTTTGAAGTTGTTGCAGATGTATCTGAGTTGTTCTTAGAGATGGTAAAATGATTGGTGAAGCGTGTGGAGCAATCCGCGTGTGTTTATCTTGCTGAAGATGTGCGTACTTCAAAGATAATTGGTGTTTTCATTAGGTTTGGTCGACCTGGTGTCTACACATTACATTTGGGTTTTGTATTGACTTGAGGAAGTGTGTGCAAGCTTCAATATGTTGTTTGGGTCCTAAATTAAATATGTATTTGGTCCCCTCACATTCTTATCCACCGCAGGAATGTTGAGTAGCCGACCTAGTTTGAATTTGTAAAATGAAATTGTATAGATGACCTTGGAGAATGATCCTAAGGTTGAAGATGGTATATATATACAAGTTAAGTTGTAGTGAAATCAATATTCATCCATTATTCAATTCGAGCAAGAGCAGATTCTGCAAACAAGTGCGAAAAGCAGAGTGTAGAAGAGAGAATTGTGGCAACAGTACTTTACTATATTCATAATCTTCTGATCAAGTTGCAAAGTGTGTGGAACTCCTAGTGGTGGATCATTATCTAATTTATTTGTATTTTTCTATAGGTAGTGAACCTCTCTTTTGGACAGTGAGTCCTAAGGTAGTGAGCCCTTGATCTGGGCAGTGAGCCTTTGTATTTGGGCAGTGATCCCTCTAGCAGTGAACCTTTTGTATTCGGTATTGTATTACTACTATACTGTGAGTTAATCCTCACCATGTTTTTTCCCTCATTAGGTTTTCCCACATAAATCTGGTGTCTCTAGTGTTGTGTTTATGTTATCTGCATTTTCATGTTCATACTTACTAACAGATTGAAGATAAAGTGGAATTGATTAAGTTAAGAAGTAAAGAATTTGATACAATTGATTCACCCCTCTCTCAATTGTCTTGCACATTTCAACAATTGGTATCAGAGCTTTGGTTCCTTGGTGAAAAGCTTAACCACTTGAGGTAGATCAGATGAAGCACAAGTTGCAACTTCCTATGTTTGATGAAGCTGATTACAGTGACTGGAAAGAGCAGATGAGAAGTTATCTGATTTCACTCAGTTTTAATACCTGGAAAGCTATGGAGACAAATTATGTGATTCCAACAGCTGGACCTTCCTCTGCTGATGAGGTTGCAGCTTTTGAAGAAAATGAAAGAGCAAGGTTTTCTATCTTCAGTGCATTATCTAAAACTGAAAGATCAAAAATTATTTCTTTAGCTACTCCAAATGAAATTTGGACAAAATTAAAAGACATTTATGAAGGAAATGAGAGAGTAAAATTATCAAGGAAGCTAACTGCTAAGCGAAATTTGAGAATTTGAGAATGGAAGATGGAGAAGACATTGCAAGCTATTATCAAAAAGTTGAAACTATAGCAACTGAAATCAAGAATCAAGGTGGTACCATGAAGGATGAAGATATAGTTGAGAAGATGTTGATGACCTTACTAGACAATTATAGTGACAAAGCATCTGCACTTGAAGAATAGTATGATCCAAAGACATTCACTAAGGAAAATCCATTTGGTGTCTTGACTGTATTTGAGATGAGAAAATTTGCAAGAGAAAAGGAAAAGATTGAAACAACCTTTAAAGCCATGAAGATAGAAGAAGATGATGATGATGCAGAAGATTTGGAAGCAAATTTCACAAGGAGTTTGAAGAAAGGTACTGGTAAATACAAAGGTAAGTTTCCCTTTAATAGTTTCAGTTGTGGAAATATTGATCATTATGCATCAAGATGTCCTAATAGAGCTACTCAAAAGAAGAATAAGCCTCTTTCCTCTTTCAGTTAATGCAATTATTCTCTCTGAGAAAGAATTCCCAACAACAGTTTTTAATTTTTCTAACACATGTCACAAATAAAATATCTTTCCCAAACAAATCACAAATATTTCCTCTAAGATTTTTCTAACATGTTTTTGCATTTAATAATTCAAAAATAACATATTAACTTCTAATTAAATTTAATCTAATTAATTTAATCACTTTATAAAATAAATTTAATATCAAAGATTAAATCACTTTACAAAATAAATTTAATTAATTTAATTAAATCAAATATAAAGCTTCTAACAACATTAATCAAGATTAATTAAATAATCACTTTAAAACATTATAAACAATAATTTACATTAATCTCCCACAGAAATACCTTGCAAAATAAATAAATGACAAGGAAAATGTGGACAAGATAACAACAAAGCATGACCAAACAAAGACTGAAGACACACTGTGACAAGGGTTGTGTTTCGACAAGGAGAACCTGTTACTATCTCCCAATCAACTATTCTGTTCGGCAATGGACATGCCCAAAACTGTGAATCTAGGTGGAGTCGATGTCCTGTACTTGCGATCCTGCAATCAAAACATATGTCGAACATATATATATATATCATAAACAATCACATCATGAAGAGAAAATTGAAGAATCGTAGGATGCTCGCAAGCGAGTGATGCAATCTTGTTCCCTTCACCAATACAATGTCACATCAAAATTGACGATACTAAAATATAAAATAACTACAGATGAGCATATATCAATATCAACTCAAATAATCAACTTGCTAACCAGGAAACATGTCATAAACAATAATCATCCATATAGTGTCCCATCACATCACAATATAAAAACCATCATCGCTCCAGTATCAGCGATCCCATAACAACAACATAGTATCATGGTCTATCAAAGTAAAAACATTGTCTAAAAATATAAGTAAATCGGAGGGCTGCTACATTGAGTGTCAATATTTGTATATCTCAACCTCCAAAAAATAAGACTTCGAGTATCTAAGTGACACCACCAAGGTGCGATCAAGGTATGTAAATTGATTTTATGAAGTATTAAATTAATTAAGAATATCTTATTTTAATTATTTATATATGTTGCAATGACATTTGCAATGAGAAAGTATATATATGTACAACTGTCAATGGGAAGATGAGAGAAATGACAAGACCGCAGTTGTTCTACTTCACATTTGTGAAGAAACATGTGTTGTTTGTTTTAAATTTTGAGTTAAATGTTACTTCATTGTGGGAACCAAATAAATTGAGTATTAAAGGTTATTGGTGGTTCTAGTTCTCTACTAAAATTTTAGGTTATATTTCCCTCTGATTAAAGTAGAAGAGCAAAGTTCTATCCATCTACCATTCTACTAACCATTTTGTAGGAGTGAAAATAAATAAATAAAGAAAATAAGTAATGGTTGGTAAAAAGTTGGAGCCTCTAACCATAGTGTTTAGGGTCAGGGTTGAGAGGGAGGGGGCATATATAATTAATTTGGGATTTGTTTTATGTGGGGGTTTCCTATGTTGTTTTCGAAAGAACGAAGCATGACACAAAGTAAGGGATACATGATGGAAGACGTGATTGCACCTATAGCTCTCCATTGGTTCTTTCACTTTGGGAGGTAGGCCTTCCATGTTTGAAATTTTTGGTAAAATGTTGCTTGTTTTCTTTGGGGTCAAACCTCTTAAGGGACTGTAAATCTGGTAGTTGTGTCTTCCTTTATCTTAGAAAAATACTCTTCATAAATCAACAAAATCCTACGTCATGTGCTAGTTCTTCCTACTGTGTTGAGTCAGAGTTATCATTTTTTGGGTGTGTATGTGAATTTAAAATCTGGGTGTGTATGTGAGTTTGAAATTTGGGTGTGTATGTGAGTGAAATCTATGAAAGTGACTATTCAAGGTCTTGTGGGTTCTCTTGGCTTGATGGTTGGCTAGAGCCATTTTGGCTTAGTGACATAAAAAAGGTAGGGTGTAGAGTTTTATCCATCTCATTGACTGATTTTATTTATTCATTTATATTGATGAAAACTGAAAAATCACTGGAAATGGCTTGTTGTTTTGGTTAAAGTCATAATTGACCTATTTGAAAAAGTTACAAGTAACAGGGGTAGTTGAGATCTCTTCATGGAAAAAATATTACAATTTATTTCCTTATGCTGTGACTAGATTTGGTAGAAAAACAACTAAATTAAATAAAATGTTACAAATAAAGTGGGCAGAGTAATGTATACTATATGATAGAATTATGTAAATGTGGTTTTATCTGTTCTATCTATTTTTCAATCTAGTGACATTGTATACTCAGAACAATATATATTTCCTATGAAGAATAGTTGATATCCGATTCATTTCACAATCAGAGTAACTTTCAACCAAAATTAGTCTTGCAATATATGTAATTAGATCTATGTTTTATGAATTCTTTTAAAATCTTGCATTACAGAATTTTTGTCCAAAGAAAATAAATAAATTTAACAAATTAACAACTTGTATAAGGCCTATCTAACTAGTATATCTCAGGGCCTTTGCAAAGTAACCTCTGCTCTTTAAACCCATCTATTCCTATAAATCTGCATAAAGCAAATTAAAATAAATTGAGCTTTTAGAAAGAGACAAAGGAGGATGAATGTTAAAATCTGCAACTGAAAAAAAGAGAGCAGATAATTAAAACAAAATCCTTAGCAAATGCTGCTATTAACCAAGCTGCCCCATATCTAATCATTTTAAATTCTTGCTAATGAGTATGCATTCCCAGCTAGGGCATGATGAGTATTTTTCATTACCTAAAAGATCTGTGACTCAATTGCTGAGATATATGGAAAATATTATTTTTTATGCTAACTCAAATTTGAGCTAAACCTCTATTCAAACTGGAGAGGATGTGGTCTGCTCTTTTGCATGCCAAGGCTCTATAGAATAGCAACCTCACAGGGGCAAATCCTTTGGAGGGATGCAACCCTATGGGAGGCACAACCTTCATAGGCCACTGCCCAATGGGGTAGGGTGTAACATCCCGCTACACAACCCCGAAGGTTAAGAGCCAAATGAGGACAAGATATTTCTTTTTGAACATGAAGAATAACATACACATAAAGTAATTACCAATTTGATAAAATGACAACAAACATGGCCAAATATGACCTAAAGGACATCCCAAAGGAGAGGAATAATCCACCCTCCAGAGAAAATCCGAACAGGAGCAAACCGAATAGCTCCAAAAATTTGCTTCAGAACCTGGCAGCAATAGCACATAACAACAAACAAAAGACACCAATGCTCCAAAACCTTTGCTATAACACACCAGACAACAGACAAAAGGCGCCGATGCTCCGGAACCTTTGCAGACCAAAGAAAGAAGGGAAAAACACAACCAAGGATCTGGATTTTGCTTGAAATATTTTGAAGAGAAGGTCGTAATGATCATCAAAGGATAAGCAAGTCCGATACCAACACCGAAACTCGTAAGACAAATAAAAATATCACATTTCTTCTCATTAAATAATATGATTAAATCTTCTTTCTCAAGAGAGTACAATATACATAAAGGAACATACATGAGTACAATGGAATAGCCATGAATAAGATACATCAACTAATACAATAAGTACAAGAGAGAGGGGATGTATCCAAATGGTGATCCAATAACCTGAACATCGGTCCCCAATGGTGGTGGCAACACCTCCCTACCATGTGGACTCCAGAGAGACCACCCCACCGTGCTCAGAGGTAGTCACAAGGCCCAAGCAAAAGTAACAAGGCAAGGGTAAAATATGGCCAACACTCACATCAAACATGAAGAAAACACATCATACAATGCATAAAGTCAATGTCACAACAAGGAGGTGCTCATTCAATAATGTGTCGAGTAGTACTCAAGACTACTAAAATGCAATATACAAGATTATAGATTGGATGAGGAGACTCAACCATGCCCAAATCAATGCCCCGTAGATGAATAACTCAATGCCCTATAGATAGATAACCCTTCTTGAGTGCATCCTTAGCTTTTTCAAGTGCTCAAGGCCATGCACAAGAAGTCATAAACTTATAAGCATTTTACACCATTGTTCAATTCAATCATCACATGCTTACTATAACTCAGCTACTAGTTTCCTTGGCAGCCACTTATGGGCCACTCTATAAGGCCACACTAATGACCTTGAATTAATCCCATCTTTTTTAACCAAACGAGGGGTCAAAAAAACCATGAAATTGAGGAAAAACCACAAAATCCATCATAGAAACCATTTAAACAACCAAGCCAATATTGCTGTAAAAGAAGCCATTGAACAACTGAAACCCATAAAGAAATGGAGGCATAAAATTTTCATGAAAAATAAAATTGCTCGGATTAAAATTTCAAGATTGAATCAGTTCAGATTTCAATTTTTCTAGTTGGAAACCACCTTCAAATTATGAGTTTAGCCCAAAAAAAGAGGTGTTGTTCAGAAAACGTCATTTTTAACCAATTGGGCAAGAAAATGCATGGAAAAATGAAAGTGCCCAAAATTTAAATCTAACAAAAACCTAGTTGAGAAATGGGCATGTGGACATGGAATCCACCTTTGTTTCACCTTTTTAGCAAGTGGTTTATGAGAAACAAAGAAAAACGTTTAAAAATAAGTTGGACCAAAAACATAAAAAAAATAAATTATCTGAAACTCGATTCTAACAAAGACCCAATTTAGACATGAGAATTCTTAGATGATATCCACCTTCATTCTACATTTTAAGCAAGAGGTTTATGAGCAGCAAGGAAAAAACATTTTTCAACAAATTGGGCAAAATAGAAAGAAAAAAAACAAGCCCAAAAATAGATTTTTCCTTCTACCCATTATAGATGTAAGCATGCACAAAAATATGTCACACAAGCAAACTACACAACATCAAAAGTAATCCAAAATAACCAATTATACCAAGATTCAATAACAACAAAGGAGAATACCTCAATTTCGCCCCAAAATAGAAATGGAAGAATTCTTAATGTGGAAGGCACGTCCAGATTTCAAAACGGGACAACAAGGAAGAAATGGCGCACCGAATTCAACAAACCAATACCCACAAATTTCTTCACAGAAAAACTTCCCCCAATCTCCCCAACTCCGCTGCTCAAATTGTGGGGTTTCTCCTCCGTCCAAAAAAAACCACTTTCTTTTTTGTTTTTCAAAAGATATATTCCTCGCAAATAATATACTCTCCAAAACAATCCCCTATGAGGTGACAACATCAAGCTATTAAATCTCTCCCAATTAATTAATTTAAAACCACTAAATATCCAACATTCCCAATACACATAAATAATAATTTAAATCCAATATTAAAATACACAAGGCTCCCCAAAAGATTTAAATAAAATTATGAGGGCTTACAAAATGGATTAATAAAATAGTTTAAAATTTCCAAATGAAATGTATCATTCTCTCGAATGATCAATAAAAATCATTTAAAATAATATGTTTAAAATCTCATGAATATAACCATTCAAATCTCCCATCAATAAAACACTATAAAATGCCATATATGAAATCACGAAGAGATGTCAAAGAAACCACATCAAGACACCAACAACCAATTATATATAAATATAACCACATAAAAGATTAATTAAACCAAGACAAAATACCTCAATGAGACATACTAGTAAACCACATACAACTAAAAGGTGCTTCAGACATACAATTGAAAGGTGCTCCTGACATTACCGTTAGGTAACGGAATGGTAAGACATCAACTCGGAAACACTGCACTAATAAGATACAGTGGCCTAGGGTAGGGGACATTTGGCCTGTATGACTACCTCGAGTTACCACCATCGGGGAATAAGAGTATGCTCAAGCCTGTGAATCCAGGCGGAGTCGATACTCAGTACCTGCATCACTCCAATTACACGTCAAAGTACATGTACATATAACATATATCATATAGCTAAATCAACATCAATCATCAGGAAGAGGATCATGATATCGTAAGCCTATCAGATACGAGTGTTACGAAATTATCCCTTTCCTGTCCATAATCTTTTCAAAATAATAATAACTAAGCATGTAATCCAACATAATAACTAATCATGATAACCTATCACATGATCATCAATGTCTTATCTCATTATAAAAAACTTTTAACATTTAAAATATTAAATCAAAGTCAAAATGCTATCTTACCAGGCTAGGGTTAGAGAGGTGTTACATAGGCTCTACTAAACCCCAAATTTCTAGGAGTGAGCAACACATAAATCATGAGGTAAGCAAAAAAACAATTAGATATACATATGTAAAAACAACAATATATATTATAGTAGCCAGGTGTATGTGGGCAACAATGGAGTCTATGGTTGATCCCTTCCATCCAACGCCTGCTGAAATAAATAATGAAACATAAAATATAATCCTCAACACTTGAGCTGGTAGCATGAAACTGAGACAAAAATAAATTCATCAAGAAAGAAAAAAATAGAAGAAAACAAATTTTGCCTTTGCTGTGAAAATAAATAAATAAAAATAAACAAAAAATCTTTATATCATATGCTTTCCAGTTATTTTGAGCCATTTGCAGGTCATGAACTGTGGCACCACTAATTTTCTCTTTCTCCTTCAACCATCATTGCCTGCAATTGAAGAGTAGCTCTATTGTGAAATAGGGCACAACATTTCCGTGACCTATAGGGTTTGGGAAAATTTGAAAACAAATAGAATTTAAAATAAAATAAAAATTAAATTAAACTTTTTCCTTCTTGTTTTTCTTTTATATTTTTCATTAAACGATTTCCTTATTTAATTTTTTTATTTTACTACTATTAGTAGAATAAACATGCACTAGAAATTTCACATCAAAGCCACCATTTCATGAATATAATAATGTGATGATAATTGTTGAGCTAGTTAGATGCTAATTTACATGAATGGAATGAAATGGACATTAATGTTATCATTTTATTTAAACAATGATTTAGATGTTTAGAAAATATGACATATATTGATTGATTAAGTGCAATGTGTTATACAATTTCATGTAAATAAATCATATTATTCTCGAATAAATAGAAAACAAAGAATATAGTTAGGGGTTGTAATTCTATCTCTCTCTATATAAGAAATATATGTAGTATCTCTCAAATAAACATTTTTTCTTATATAGCTATGAAATTAGATATTAGTTGTTAGCCTTTTTTTTATTCACTTAGCAAAAGTGTTATTCTCATAATATCAAGGACACTTAAATTTAAGTATTATGAATTGTAGACAGTTTATAGTATGCAATTTCATATATATGTAAAAGATAATTATTGTGTTGAAAATTAATAATCTACCATTATCTCTAAATTATATTAAAAACTTAGTTGTATTAGGAATATTATGGTCTCTTAGAATATGTTATTGTGATTGTTAAATAAAATTCTTCACATGGTTTTAGAGTAGCTAGAATTTGGTTCATGATATCATTAGTTTCGTTATATTTGTCCATGATGTTCATAGATCACATGTAATGGCAATTAGAATGCAAGGCTCTTGTAGTTTTCTTGATGCCTATAGTTACATCGAGCATTGATCCACTTATTATATTAGATCTTCGTGGTGTTATTTCTCTTTCTCTTGTAGAAGAGGTTAAATCTATATAATTATCGTGTGGGCCATGTGTTAGGCGAGATTCTAAAAAAAAGGATCAAAGGTACACATATCAATCTCTAAGTAAGTTAGAGAATTTCTATTGTAGGGTTGAGCATTAGGTAGTTGGTACCTCTGCAACTGGTGCTCCTGACTATAAATTGATGTAACCTCAACTATAATGGGATGGAAATCCTATCTATCTGGATTGAGTTCCCACCTCATGGGTAAAGAAAACCTTATTGGCTTTAATGAGAACTCTAGGGGTCATATGTTATTGTGTATAAGGGTGACAACTAATCACTACTCCTTGGTCGAGTCTCCAAATTAATTTGGGTATTTGTCTTGATTGATCATCATATAGGTTGTTGGTAATCAAAAGTTCCTTAGAATATTTAAAAAAATATTGTTGCATATTTTTAATACGATAAGGCTTGGCTTGAGAAATTGGGCATGATATCAATACTGTTCTTGATTTATAGTTTGATTTCATTTGCACAACATCTATACTTTCTCAATAAGTAAAGTAAATCAAGATGAATCAAAAGGTATACCAAATGTATGCGAGCATGTGTAAAGGAATCTTTATGCATGATCACATATATACCTAGAAATAAATAATTTATGAATATGCGTATACATTTTGAAATTTAAATGAAAAATCTCTTTTACACAAGTATACTTTCATATTCAAAGAAGTAATATAATATCAATTCATTCAGATGTATTATTCAAATAGTGGTATCATCTATTTCCCATTCTGATGACTAATTGAAATAACTATATCATCTAAATTCCAGTCTTAGATGCATAGAAAACCATCAATTTATTTCATAGTCATGGATTCATATAAAATAAGGTTGATAAATTTAAATAGAAAACATCACCCATAATGAAATACAAGTTTTTTTTTCTGATTTGTTACAACTAAAAATTCATACTTATTTTCAAGCTCAAAATGATCACATAAATCAAAATGTAAGCCCTGCCCATTTATCCAACTCTTCTAGAGGATACGATACATCAATTAAATCTAAAATAAATAATTGTATTTGCTTCCATATGTCAATAGTTACATACATGTTTGACTAGGCATTCAATGCCTCAAATTCAATTTAGATTATTTAGTTTTCTTACAATACATCATTTGCTCCTTTACATCAATGATACATTACAAAATAGAATTCTAATATGATTCCTTCAAGTCACCTCACCTCCCTGGTGGATGAGAACGTGATTGGGGTGCTTTTCCACCCAACCACAACTCAATGCTTCCCTTGAATTATTCAATTAGTCAAAGAATACCCAACCTTGCACGAAACACTTAGCAAGAGATACAATTTACAAGGTGGAATCCGTGTATGCCTAACTACATGCATTTCTATCTATTTTTTTAGAATATGAAAGTTCCATGTTAGGTAAATTCAATACAGTAGAGAGAGGGTAAATAACACAGTCTGTTCCATGAATGCATATATAAAAAAAATGACTGCAAAGCTTGGCCAATCTCATGTCGTATAAAATACAACTCTAGCTAGATTTGGAAAATAAAATCTTCTCTCTCTGGCACCCATTACGAAAAATAAAGCTCTTATCATATCAAAAGAATTAGAAACATTCTATCATTCTACAATCTACTAAGAATTCTTGTATCATTCCCAAATCAAAAATCAAACAATAATCATTCACCCTTGGAATATCTATTCATCTAATATCATATGTAGTTGCAACTCAATACTGTTCCAGATTTATAGTTTGATTCCATTTGCACAAAATTTATACTTTCTCAATAAGTAAAGTAAATCAAGATGAATTAGAAGGTATATCACATGTATGTGAGCATGTATAAAGGAGTATTTATGCATGATCACATATATTCTTGGAAATGAATACTTTATGAATATGTGTATACGTTCTGAAATTTAAATGAAAAATATTGTTTACACAAGTATACTTTCATATTAAAAGAAGTAATATAATATCAATTCATTTAGATGTATTATTCAAATAACGGTATCATCTATTTATCATTCTGATGATTAATTGAAATAATAGTATCATCTATTTTCCAGTCTCAGATGCATAGAAAACCATCAATTTCTTTCACAATTATGGATTCATATAAAAGTGGGTTGATGAATTTAAACAAAACAAAATCACCCATAATGGAATACAAGAGTTTTTTTTTGATCTATTACAATTGAAAATTCATACTTATTTTCATGTTCAAAATAATCATAGAAATTAAAATGTAAGCCCTGCCCATTTATCCAACTCTTCCAGAGGGTACGATACACATGTTATGAGCTGTTGATAACATGCTATCGTATGCCTCTAGGTTGTTAACTTAGTCCAATATAATTCAAGCCACAGGTTTTACCCATCTCAGTATTATCACTCCCAATATTTTAGGAATAAAACAACATACATAGTTGATACTTGCGACTAGATTAAACAAAGGATACAATAACTGTTATCTATAAGAGGCAAAGCTCATACACATATATGTAAATATATATCATTATATATATGTTCATATACTCAACCATGCAAATCAATAATGGTTACCAGTTCTATGACCTAAGAAGGACATCACGACTTCATCAAAGAGTTTACCATCGAGTATTCAATGATTGATCTCTTCACCACGTACAGTGGAAGGTGAGACCCATTTTTAAGAGTGAATGTTTCTTCAATCAACCTCTATGTTATGAGGCATTGTTCACCACCCTAACCTGGTGTTAGGTGGTAGAGAAAAATACAATGAGAATCCATTAAATAAAATGAGACCAGGGTTATCCTTTTGGCTTGTCGCCTATGGCAATACACATACAAGTTCATAGTGATATACATCTGGGTCGACTGATAGGCCGAGACCCATATTAGATAACTCTATGCACACAAAATTGTCACATTGTGGGTGAGAAATCTAACCCCAAACACTGGGTGGATCATTCATTTACAAAATAATACAGAGCTTGAAAATCTTGGCCCTTATGGGCATGATATTGACATAGTCAATCTCTTAGGCAACAAAAACCCCAAAACATGCATGGACAATAAACACATTCTGGGTGTAAAAAGAATTGGAGATCAAATGGTAACATATGAAAAAATGAAAATTTGAATTACCTCCAATGATTTTGGCTTGAATATTTTTCCTTCACCGATTTTCTTTTCTTTTTCCCTTCTAACTGGTCAAGTTTTCTCCTCTCTCCTACTTTTTCCTTCTTTTTGGATTTTTCTTCCCCATTCCCCAAATCAAATTGTCCCTATTATTTTGGGTATGACATGAAATTTATTTTTTGGAGTCTTCATTGCCTTAGTTGGCCACCCACTCCTCTACATGAGGGAGTCAAACTCCCTGAATTTGGTGAGAGTTACATGTATATTTGAATTTCCCATTATTTTTTTTTGAAAACATCATTTACATTTTCTTTTTCATGTGCATATATATATATATATATTTCATGCACACACACACACACACACACATACATATATATTATACAAATATTTTCATGAATTATCTTGAGATTACATACATATACAAAATATCTTGTACACTCAAATCGTATTTCAAATTTATTCAAAAGAGTGAACATAGGATATCATTTGATAAGTAGGAGGTATTTTCCATATCACATCAAATTGTGATATTGCTATCAGGATTCAACCGTGTATTTTTGAGTCAAACTCATTGACCCATGTTTCATGAGTAGTGGTTCACAAGAACCCATATCTCATGATAATGAATGGTCCACTTAGCACTCATTGCATCTAGGTGGACCAAAATTGAATTTGTCTTCTACAAGAAAAAATGATATCTTATTGTGATATTACTATCAGGTTTCAACCGTGCAGTTTCGAGTCAAACTCATTGACCCATGTTTTATGAGTAGTGGTTCACAAGATCCCATCTCTCATGATAATGAATGGTCCACTTAGCACTAATTGCATCTAGATGATGCACACAAAGGTGAAGCACTGGGCCTTCCCGAGAGGTCACCCATCCCAGTACTACTCCAACTCAAGTGTGCTTAACCACATAGTTTTTCCCCAAGGTTAAGCCCACTTAGCTTGCAACCCCATTTACAAAACCTTCAAAAAGTGTTGTTCCTTATGAAACATTCATTATAGAACCCCTTTATCTCATCAATTGATAAGTAGGAGGTATTTTCCACAATGTATCAAATTGTGATATTGCTATCAAGATTCAATCGTGTAGTTTTGAGTGGACCATTCATTATCATGAGAGATGGGTTCTTGTGAACCACTACTCATGAAACATGGGTCAATGAGTTTGAATCGAAACTACACGGTTGAATCCTAATAGAAATATCACAATAGGATATCAATTTTTCTTGTAGAAGATGAATTCAATTTTCTTATTCAATTTTTTTTGGTTGAATATAAATTTTGAAACAAATAAAATGAGATAAGAATGCACAAATTTTTCTTTCCATTAGTTATAATTTTCACACCAAGCATAAATGTAATTTCATCAACTTTTCAAACATATGCAGATGCCAGATTCTATTGTGGTGTGTGATATTCTAGATTCCATCCTTGCTTACCATGGTCATTCGACTAAGCATGCCCACCTCAATCAATTTCTCATCCTTCAACCTGTTTCCTGCACAAATATTCTTACACTTGTCAACTTATCAATAAGTTTCAACCAATAATCTCATGGAATAATTTCTTAAATCAGAAAATTGCATATTATTCATTTTCAATTTCATCATTGTATTCTATCAAATAAAATGCAAAATTCTAATTTTCCAATTATTTAAATTTCCTCAAATTTTAAAATGTAGAAATGAAATCGAGATACGACACATCCTCACATTCTAGTTCATCATTTACACATATTCTTGAAGCTTTTACAATGAAAACAATGGAGGCTTTGTATTGAATCGAGCAATCTAACATCCAAACGTCAATGCAAATACAATTCCAACATGGGATGGTTTATGTTTTAAAGTTTTGAATTTAGTTTGTGTTATCTTAGGATTTCATTGTTTGATTTTGTCACTTTAGAGATTCATTTCACGAGTAATAGGTTTTGGGATCTTAATCTTATTTGAATTAAATTAGTTTGATTCATTTTCTTTCCTAATGCTTTATTCCCCCCTTACGGCAGGTATATATAGTGAATCCAAATCATTGAGTTATTTCTAATCATGGTTCAGGTTCTATAAGAGCATATGGAAGACAATGATACCATGTTTATGTTAAAATAATACATAGGATGGAAGAAATGAATAGCAATGTATAAACAGGTTTAATGGTGTCTTAATATGATAGTGTGCATGAAATACATTCTTTTCTTTACACATATAGGTGAAGTTTGAATGATTCTATAACAAAAGTTTGATTTGAAGATAGAATAGTGCATGGATTTTCAAAACAACACTCTGAATGTGCAAGGGTCTATATGTCTGAAGTGAAATGTTGTCTAGGGTTGATTATTATAACAGATAACATGTTTTTGTAAGATTTTTTTGCGCCATCTATCTATCCGTTCAAAGAAGGTTGTAATGAGAGGTTGAGGTTCCTTTGTTCATACACTCATTAGTTTAAAACTTGTTTTATGTTTGTTTAGATAAGGGGTTTTGAATAAGTATTGAATATATGTATGTGAAACAATGATGATTTGGAGTATATTGCAAATAAAGAAGTACTATGTATATTGTCCTTCATTCCTCATTCGAGTTGGTGCTCTTGTATTTAAATGGAGTTAGCGCTCCTGTATTTCATAAGGAGTTGGTGCTCTATTGTATTCAGTGAGAATTTTGTCAGTGAGACCTAATAGTGAACAATTTATGAGGATTGGATTGGTTCTTCAAACCAAACCAACTCACACAGTGGTTTTTCCCTTTCTAGGGTTTACCACTTATAACTCTTGTGTCATAGTGATCTTTGTGTGTTTCTATTGAAGTTTGTGCTTCTTGAAAGTTAAAGTTGATTAAATTTTTTGATTTTTTTACATCACTGATTCACCCCCAGTGATATTGAGTATTCCTAAATTTTTTTGCTAGAAAAACCTAAATATTTTTTTTAAAGGAAAGGAGAAAGATTACCACTAAGTATGTGTTGGTTGAAAATTTTGTATACTTGGGAAAGCATACAAAATTGTGGTTTCAACCACATGTGAGATAAAAATCTCCTAATTAAGGGAAGACTCCCCCTTTAACTAACTAAAACTAATACGGGTAGGACAACAATCGTTCCTCTTTTTTCAGGAAATATTATATTCTTTTCTCTTTGCAGAAAAGCAATAGAAAATGTTAAGAAAAAATATTACAACAGCCATGCAATGAAACCAAGAAAGAGGAAATAAAGTTTCCAGAAAGCACAAAGACTTCCGTCACTTCCTCTGGGATGGGAAAACAACCAATAAGCGCAAAGTCTTGAAGACCTGAAATCCTATCTACCCTTTTAGAATGATTACCTAATGATAATATACAACATAAGACACCACAAAGTCTGCAACTATGATGTACCTATTAACTACTTTAAATGAGAACTACCACGAGCACAAAGTCTTGCAATTCTTCTCAATTTCTAAATACTAACTACGAATTCAATCTTTAACATTTACAACACAAAGTCTACAGATATTTCAATTGAAACTCTCTTCAGCAATATTCCATAATCTCCAAGTAGTCAAAAACTAATGATCCAAAATGACATAAGAACACAAAAGATGCAAAGAAGGACTTCAACACAAAGTTTGAAATTCCAACTCTTTGATATTACTTGAAAAATCACAACTTATAACTATAAAGCTCAAAGTCTTTATGAGTACAAAATTCTCCAGAAATTTCTTGCTTGCCAAAAAGATATCTATTAAAATAGACCCCCTCAAGTATTTATAGGAGAGAGGCCTTGAGAAAAAGGTGGGAGGATCTCAACAAACTTGAGAAAATCTCTCAACCGCTAACTAACTACAATTGACTTATTCAAAATTACAATCCAAATTGTGATTTGTCTTGTAAGGATTTACATGTAATTAAATTTTCCAAAACTGCAAGAAAGAAACACTTGCAATTGCAAAAATTGTCTTTACATATAATTTGTCGAAAGTAAAATACATAAAACAAAATAATTTTCTTCACTCTGTTCCGCTCCTAGCTTTGAAAGATAGAAACTTGCTGATAATTCTCTGCAACTCATCAGGATCGGGACCAAGCGTGTTCCTAGCAATGACAACAGTCTTTAGGATAACATCATAGTATCTCACTATTGCCTCTCTATGTTCTTCAAAAGCAGCTTGCATCTTGTTGAAGACCATCCGGTGATTGACGAATTTATGGATTTTATCCATAGAGAACTGATTTGAATCTAGCTCTTGGTGAAGATTTGTAGTTATCTGAGAAACAACATCATTAGCTGCAAGCAATTCCCCTTCATGACTTAAAACTTTGCAAGGGATTTTCTCAAAGTCTGAAAGTATGTCATGTTCAACTTCAGCACTCATCTCAAGGGTAGCTTGGAAATCTTTGATAAGATCTTGAACAGCTAATGACTTGTTTGTCATAAGTTCCTCAAACTCTATATATTTTTACCTTTCAGAAATCACTGAATTGCCGCACAAAATTTCTAGCTTCACTTGATCCATCTCATGCCAAATTTTTAAATCTTTCTCAAGAGAATGTAGGATTTGCTGAAAGGCTTCTAGAGTTTGATTCATTTTGAATCTTGCTGCTTTGACAATACTCAAATTATTCAATGCCTTTTTGACCACTGGTATTCCTTGGTCAATTAATTGGGCTAACCAAGAATCAACTGCTTTAGCTTTTTGCGCAATTCTTTCTAATTGCCTGACTGATTCTTTAGGAGAAAATGAAGATAGTGAATCAACCATTCCTGATGATCTAGTAATCCTTTGAATAACTGAAACTAGCTATTCATTTTCTTCTTTTAGCTTCTCCTTCATGGCTAGAAGTTCATTGCAGATTTGTGCCAAAACTATCACCGAACTTTGAGCATCTGTTCGCATGAGTCTACTTGCCTAATTCCACTCTAGTGAATCTGTAATCAGACACCTGCATCTCTTCATGTGGTTTGTCTATGAGAGGTTATGCTATCTCAACATATTTCATCTTATTGCTGTCAACACACACCTGTGAGACTGTCTTCGCTTTCTTTGCAACCCTTGGTTTGGATTTCTTCAATTTTTGGAAATCAAACACATTAGGAGAGACTGCTTGTTTCTTCCTCTTCATAGCAATTGAATTTAACCATGGAGGAAGATCCAAGGTTCTCACATCTGAAACACCAACTACAATTGGTGTAGAAATGGAATCATTTTGTGACACAACTATAATTCTAGGAGGTGCCTTAGTTTGGATAGCAACAATGGTTTGCTCAAAAGACAAATTGCGACTAGGATCAACCATAAAACAATTAAAGCTTGTTGCTGATGTATTTATCTTTGGGAGAGTTATTTCTGACATCACCGAAAGGATTGGATTTGTATCAAATATGTTCTCCAAATTGTCATGCAAGCTTTTCACAGGCGTATTCATTATTGATGAAGCCGAGGAATGATGAATAGCTTCTGAAGGTGGGATGGAAGAAACGAACACTGTAGAGAAAGAATCAACATTACTGTCAATGGGAGACATAGGAGATATTGCAGAAATAGGTATTGGAGCTTCAACGTGAGGAGATATTTCATTTAGAATAGTAGAGGTTTCAAGAACCTCTTCTTCTTGCTGATCCAAAACTTGAACCTTTGTTTCCTTAACCTCCTTCTCCTTTAGTGTTTCTTTCTCTAATGGTTTTTGCAAAGCTCGACTAACCCTCAACTTAATCCTGGTACTTAAAGAAGAAGCTCCTTCTTTTGACTTGTCTGTAACCTCTGATTTCAATCCTTTAGGCCCAGCCAAATCATCCTTAGCTCCGATTCTAATTTTTATAGTCTTAACACCTATGCTCTTGAGCAAAGTGTTAGTATTTGCCAAGACCGACTGAAACCTATCAAAAATAGAGGTAGATTCCTTCTGAGACCACTATATTACAGGAATAGGGATATTAGAAACCTCTTGTTCTTCATATTCAAGATCAAAAATTTGGCTGTCATCAATTACTCCTTCTAGAACTAAGGTCAGATTGAGATCAAAAACTTGCTCCACTGTAATCCTACAATAATCCATTTTATAGATATCCTTTTTTGTCTCAAGGTCTGCCCAAATGTCTTTTATGTGATGCACGTGGGTGAAAGATCTTTTAATTTTTTCTTTCACTCTTCTGTAGTCGAATTCCATTCTGGCCTGGAATTTCTTTAATTTTATCTTGTGAAGTTCAACCTCCATTGCTTTTGCTCTTGTGGAAGCTGTCAAAGAATACCTCCCAATCAGCAATGGACTATGTGATGAAATGCTAACTCTAGTCTTGTGTTGTGTAGCTTGTCGTACATGCACTGTCATCAACTGTCTTCCCAACTCCATCAAAATGATTTTATCTGTCGGGTACCTTGAAAGCATATAAGGTTGGTCTTCAAAACAACCAACTCTCATGTAAGTGAAGGTAGGGAATTGAAGGAAAAGACAGCCGTATTCATTTACTTTTCTCCAAGCAGCCTCAGATACCCTGTTTGTTGTTTTCCAATGCTTTGTCAAATAAACACATGAGATGACCAAAGAAATCATCTTGAACCCTTCTATAATGCACACGACTTTGCCTCAAAGTCAGTTGATCATAATACTCCCATACATGCACCAATGATCTATCACCTTTGGTAGAATTGCCTGAAAACTACCTCAATGAAGCTACTATATAAACCATATACAAATTCATGTAGAAGGTGAGTGTGGTAGGAACCTGTGCAAGCTGTTCACACAAACTATCGCTGATTATTTCACCCCAGAAAATTGGGTATTGTGCCTTTCTGACAACCACTATGAATTTATACATCTAGTTTTCAAACATATTGGAGACTTTCAATCCCACTATTCTGCTTAGGAGGGTGATCATATCATTAATCTCTTCCTTAAAATCAAACCGATACAGTTTGGGTATCTGGGTCACACAAGGTCATGATTTGAGAAGCCATTTGTGATTGATATGTTTGATACAATCATTCTTCTTCTGCTCATAATAATTATGAGCACTCTTCATTGTAATGTCTGAATACGTAGGAGCATCAGGAACTCAGAAGATTTTGTTGATGGTTTCAGGATCAAGTCTGATAACCACGTTGTCGTCATCATCCCTGATGATTCTTGATTCAATTTCAAAGTGAGATGCACATGCAAGAACAAACTCTGGCTCAAGGGCAGCAACAAGAAAAGTAGATACCAGGTGAATATGACTTCTCAACAACAACTGCATATCGTGAGAATTTGATTTCTCGACCCTCTTAAGAAACTCAGACATATCAACATGCCCAATTTACGTGTCCTTGATTTCATCTATGTTTGAGACCACGTGAGATGGAGAAATATCATTTTGATACTTATCATATTTGTACTTCATTTTCTTGTTTGTTGGAGAAGCTGGTTCGTCTATCATTGAGCAGGAATCTGCAAGGCTACGGTGAAAACCCCATAAGGTCAAAACATTATCAACATCAACATGTGAAGACATGGTATCCATTAACAACAAGACTCAATCCCTAGGACAATGAAACTGCTTTCTGAATGATGGTGGAGAATGAAGGCTAAAGACCAATTCAGA
Organism: Sequoiadendron giganteum; assembly: GCA_007115665.2. Lineage (NCBI taxonomy): Eukaryota > Viridiplantae > Streptophyta > Pinopsida > Cupressales > Cupressaceae > Sequoiadendron > Sequoiadendron giganteum. The sequence continues at coordinate 193,949,621 of CM021110.1, read as the reverse complement.
TCTTGGTGGGCTGATTGTGAATGAAAGCAACATTTTGTCTTTTGCGGGTAGCAAGTTAATTTTTTTTCTAACTTGAACTTTGCAGTCAAGTGTTGGAAGTCCGTTTTAAAGGCATTTAAAAGAATTTCAGGTTTTGGAGGGAATTTAACAACTTTTATAAAGCGCAGTTGGGATTTTTTGAATATTTAGCAACTTTTAATTTGCAACTTTTAAACTTGCTATTTGATAATGAAAACCTGAATTTAAGCCAAGGCATTATTTTGCGAAAATGGCAATGAGGATTTGATGATTTATCAAAATGAAGGTAAATGAGATGAGTGGAATGAATGAGGTGAATTTGGTGAAGGCAAATGGAAATGAGAAATGGAAACGAGTGAGACAATGGCAAGGAAAAAGATGAAAAACACGTTTTTCACTCAAGATGTCTTTTTTAGAAATTGTGATTTCTTCACAAAAGCACGTTTTTCAGAAATGTTTCACCATGTGATGAGATAATGACGTTTTTCAAGCATAATAATTTAGCATGACCCAGCTGTAAAAAGACGCTTCTCAATAAAAATGCATTTTGGAATGAAATTTCACAATTTTTTTTTCTTTTTAACCTTCATTGAATGACGTTTTTACTTAAAACGATTTCGCTTCAAAGATGTTTTTTGTAGAAACAATAGATTTATGAAAAACAATCACCAAATGAAAAACATGATTCCTTTGAGTGAAAACACGATTTGATCAAGGGCAAAAATGTTTTTCATATTTGCTGTTTTGAAGAAATCGATTTTATTTATGTAAGGGAATGATGGAGTCTTGCAAACAACAAATAGAAGAAAACACGACTTGACAAGAAGCAAAACTATACAAGGAAAACACGTTTTTGCTCATTGGACACAAGAGAACAACACAAAAAACTATAAAATAAAAGAAATGACTAAACACAAACGTGATTAGATAAAAAGGGAAAGAGAAAATAAAATAAAAGAAAGCAAACAACATACCTTGGAATGTGAAGGAGAGAAAACCCTAGATGCTTTGTAAAATATCAAGAAAAGATGAAGGCACTTATATTCGAATTGAGGAGCTGCAATTTCAGTTGAAGAATTTAAGAGAGCTCCACCAAAAGAGGTAAACTATCAAATTCAAACACAAACTCTCCTCAAAACTTGGGCGAATTCTCCAAATCGGGTTTTTAGAGCTTAGCAACAAACAAAAGAAAGACAAAATTTGGGTTTTTAACCTCACTCAACAACTTTTCTCTTTACTCATGGGAGAAATAGGAACTTTTGGCTCTTTCAGCAATTTTAATTTTGACAATTTAGGCAAAATAGGAACTTTTTGACAATTTAGCAATTTTATTTTATCATTTAAACCAAATAGGAACTTTTTGATGACTTAACAATTTTGTTTTTGTCAAATGAGTGAAAATAGGAACTTTTTGGAGTTTTAACAATTTCACTTAAAGAACAATATGAACTTTTTGACACTTTAGCAAAAATGGGACCTTTTTGGAGTTTTAACAATTTCACTTAAAGCACAATAGGAAATTTTTGACACTTTAGCAAAAATTGGAACTTTTTGGAGTTTTAACAATTTCACTTAAAGCACAATAGGAACTTTTTGACACTTTAGCAAAAAATGGACCTTTTTGGAGTTTTAACAATTTCACTTAAAGAACAATAGGAAATTTTTGACACTTTAGCAAAAATTGGACCTTTTTGGAGTTTTAACAATTTCACTTAAAGCACAATAGGAAATTTTTGACACTTTAGCAATTTTGCCTTAAGACTTAAAAACTTCTTATTTTGCTGAGCTGCCTAAAAAACCCGAATTTGACCAAAAACACAAGAAAAATGACTCAAAATTTTACAAAAATGGAAAGGGGAGCTGATGAAAGGATGCCCAAGGGAATCATAAATTGAAATCTAAAGTTTTCTAACCTCAACACCTCGTAAAATGTGCTTTAGAGAGAAAAACTTCAATTTTTTTGGTAGGTTACCCCAATTTTCGCTATTTCAAAAATTGAGGACAACAGTTGGCTCCAACTGGGAAATGACCTTTGTGAAAAAAAGTTGTAGAATCTAGAATTTGGTAATGCTTCAATGTTCTTTCCATTGGGTAACCGAGTTATAAATAAAACTCAAAAAGACAAATAAAGAAAAATCAAAATACTAAAAAGATGAAAAGACTCAACAGGCCAGAAAAACTAAAAAGACTCAAAGGACTAAAAGACTCAAACCTTATGTACAAAAATTATTCTAAAACTCTATTGAAAGTAGTGCTTTAGATGCTGCCCACTATAAGGCAGTGTGAACGGAGTGCCATCTTGATATGCCAGTAGAAAACTATTTTCACCAATCACTTGATGAATTATAAAAGGGCCACGCCATAGGGAATCAAATTTACCATGCATGCCTTTGGGATCTCTCCTTTTATCCCAAAGCAAGACACAATCTCCAACTTGAAATACCCTTTGCTTTGCTTTTTTGTCGAAGAGAACTTTAACTTGCTTCTGATGGTTGTTGATGCAATCCACCACTTGCGACCTTTGTTCCTCCAATTGTGAGAGTAACATTATCCGTTTATCCAAAGAACCTTCAAATGTATCATCTTCAACGACCTTAGCCAATTTGAGAGCTGGGAGTTCTAGTGTAATAGGGATTTCTGCATTCACACCATAGAGCAGTTGAAATGGAGACATGCCAATGGATCTTTTGGGTGTAATTCAATCAACCCATAAAGCATCATACAACGCTTTATGCCATGATCTTTGATTCTCGTCCACAAGCTTTCGGATTATAGTGATCAGATTTTTGTTACTTGATTCTACTTGACTATTACCTTGAGGGTAATAATCAGAAGAGTGAGCCGATATAATGCTATAGTCAAAACAAAATTGAGTTACCTCGTAAGAGGAGAATGTAGATGCATTATCTGTCACTACCTTATATGGAACTCCAAATCTTGATATGAAGTTCTCTTTTAGAAACCTACACACTACCTCAGATGTAGCATGTTTTACAGGAACAACCTCTACCCACTTGGTAAAATAATCCGTCGCAGCAAGAACATAGGTATGTCCAACACTTGAATGAGGATTAATGATGCCAATGAAGTCAATCCCTCATTGTCTGAAAGGTTCTTCTACCACGATTGGTTTTAATGGAAACGCCATAATCTTCTGCTTGCCAACAAACTGCTGGCATTGTACACATTTGCATACCCATTTATATGTATCTTCAAAAAGTGTTGGCCAGTAATACCTAGCCCTTAAGATTTTGTGAGCAGTTATTGATGGAGAAAAGTGCCCACCACATACTAAATTATGAAAAGATTCTAGCAACTTGTCTTGTTGTGCCTTATCAACACAACGCTGAAAATTTCCATCAAGAGTTCTTTTATACAAACCATTGTCCCAAAGAACGTAGTTTGCAACCTTTAGTTTCAAATTTATCTTTTCTTTAAAAGATAGATGAGCTGGACATTCACCATAAGTCATAAAATAGGCGATGTTTAAATACCATTCATCGGTAGTGCTGACAAACAACACCTTGGCAAGGTCTTCATAAATCTCCTCTTCACCTTCTTTTGAAACGCTCTCAGCCATAAGATGACATAGACCTCTTCCACGAACAAGCTTGGTAGGCTTTATTTCTAAATCGTATTCTTGGATTTTCACCACCCAATTGCCTCTTTTTGTACCAAAATCTTGCTGTGTCAAAATAGATTTGACTGCTGTATCCGGAACTAGAACCATTATATGAGAGTTGAGAATATAGAACCTGAAATACTTAACTGCTTTTACTAAAACAAAAGCATTCTTCTCAATTGTGGAATATTTGAGCTCATAAAGCTTCAATGGACAACTCATGAAGGCAATAGGAGATTCAATTCCTTTTGAATTTTGCTACATCAAAATAGCAGACATGGTATGCTCGGAAGCATAACTATACATTATGAAATCCTTAGTGTAATATGGACAAACCAACACTGGGGTGCGAGAAATTGCATCCTTGATCTCAGCAAAAGCAACTTTTCCTTCAGCATTCCAATGAAAAACAGATTTCCCTTTCATCATATCAATGATATGAAGTGTTTTCTCAGCAAAGTCTGGAACGAATCTTCTCAAGAAATTCACTTTCCCAAAGAAAGAATGAACAACTATCTTACTAGATGGCAAAGGGAGAGTCTGAATAGACTTTACCCTCTTCGAGTCGATCTTGATTCCTTCTTCTGACACAACATGTCCCAAAATTTTTCCCTTAGTTACCCCAAAGATTGACTTCTTGGGATTAAGAGAAACACCGTGTTTTTGACATCTTTCTAGCACGTCTTGTAAGTGAAACAGATGATTCTCACGGTCTTTTGAAAAGACAGTGAGGTCATCCAAATACACCACAATATACCTTCCCAAGATACCACGAAAGGCTAAATCTATTGCTCTTTGAAATGTTGTCCCTGCATTAATTAATCCAAAAGGAATTTTGCGGTATGCAAAAGTACCCCAAGGAGTGGTAAAAGTAGTTTTGTGTCTGTCTGCTTCACTTACTTCAATCTGGTTGTAGCCTGAAAATCCATCCAGCATAGACATCATCTGAGCACCTGTCATTGTCTATAGTACTTGGTCCATAATAGGCAAAGGATAATTATCCTTTAGTGATTGTTGATTGAGATTCCAAAAATTCATGCAGATGTGAATTTCTCCATTCTTCCTATGCACTGGAACTATATTAGCTACCCACATTGAATGATGAATAGGAAAAATAATTTGTGCGTCTAACATCTTCTGAATTTCTAAATGGATAGTGTGAGAAATTTTGGGATTGTACTGACGCTGATTTTTTCTAAAGGGAGCTGCGTCACTCTTCAAAGGAATTTCATGCTGAACTTCTCTTGACTGAAAAGATTTCAGATCACCATAAGAATAAGCCAGCACATCATTGTACTGATGTAACAATTGTATAATCTAATTTCTCTCTTCAGGGGTGCAACTGTTACCAATATTAATCAACTTGGGATCATCTTCAGACCCAATATTATACTTGTCATACCCTGTATGAGAATCAAAATTCACCTATTGCTACTTTTTGATATAACGACCATGCTTATCAAAGAGTTTTTCCAGCGAGACCGGCCCCTTAGGAATTTTATTTCCTTTCAACTGCAGGATTTCTTCATCCGGTTAAGCCAAAGTATCTAACATAGAATCATAAGAAGGAGAGGAACTGCTTCCTTCGAAATACAAATTATTAAAACCATCATTAGCTTGTAAAAAAATGATAATCTAATTGTCATCATTGAGAATCTGCCAATGGTCCCAATTATCAGGTACACTGGGTCTACAGATTAGTTCAACAACATACTTATCTTGATAAAAATCAAGATGAGGAATTAAAAGAGTAGCTGAAACTGCAAGGGAATCAACTCTGTCATTGAATTCTCTAGGGACAACTAAAATGTTGAAAGCATCAAAGTCTTGGATATTATCCCACATAAGGTTACAGTAATGTCGAAGTCTATCATTCCTCATTTGATATATATTCCTTATCTGACACACTACCAACTCTGCATCTCCTTGAGCATAAAAAAATTTAATTCCTCTTTTTAGCACAACATTCATACCTAATAAGAGAGCTTCATATTCCGCCGTGTTGTTAGTGTTTGCAAACTGCAGCTTGAAAGAATATGGAAAAATATCGCATTTGGGAGAAATGAGAACCACACCAGCTTCGGATTCGTTAGTAGCACAACTGCCATCAAACTCTAGAGTTCAAACATCGTTAGAGCTATCATCAATGTAAAGGTTTCTGGAATCTCTTTCTTCTGAAGTAGAAGAAAGAGTGCTCTCTTCTTCCATAGGAGAAGACTGATTTTCTTCAACTTGAGGAAGAATTTGAATATCTTTTTCTATAGTAGAAGATGCAAAATCCTCCACCATATTATCAAGGGAGTTTTCAGCTAGTATTAAATCCTCTCCATCATTAGAAGGCCTTTCGCTTGCTGAGAGAGTCAAAGAATTTGAATAAGTTGAAGACCAATCTTCAGAAAATTCGGAAACTTCATCAATATGGAGATAGTAGTTCCCAAAACCAGCAAATTCAAAGAGAATCTGAGCATGAGGATCATCAGATTTCACTACTGTATACTTAGTTTCTCTTTCAGGAACTAATTTTTGGACAATACCCTTGATAAGAATCCTGTCTTCTGTCTTGTTCATGTTGAGTTTGCCCCCTATGTCTTTACAAAAATTACGTCCAAGTAGCATCCCATAAGAAGCTGGAACGTCCGCAACTAGGACAATCATCTTTATATTTTTGTCAAGAAAAGATGCAAAGGAAAATTGCACATCTTTGATTTGCCCAACAAGAGGCACTTGCTTATTATCCATAGAATAACAATTACCAGAAGTTTTGGTAAGAGTTAACCCAAGGCAATCAGCCACCTTGATTGGCATAACATTGTCTGAAGCACCATAATCTATAATGCAGTTACTCAACTTGAAACCATTAATAAGCAAGGAAATATAGAAAGGATCTATCTTTCCTGGAACTGAAGATGGGATGATAACCAAATTATTGGGCAGATTGTTGGCCTCTTGAACAACATGGATACTGGAACTAGGACGAGTATCCTTACTTTTCACAAATTTAACGAATCTTTCAAATTGGTCAGGGTTGGCTTGAAGATACTCTACTTCAGATATTTGGATCTTAGTCTTCCTAGCATGGTCAATCATATCAAAAGCTTGAAAAGAATTTGCTAGGGACATAAATGGTGTATTTTTAGCCAGTGATTTAGGCTTTGACACACTGGTCTTAGGCTCACTAGAAGGAACAATGGGAGAGCTACTTACATGATTTTCGGATGAATCCTTAGTTAAGGTAGGAAGGAGTGTCCCCCTTTTAGCAATGGTAACTGGCAACTGAACGTTGTTCTTCACCTTTGCTTCTTCATCTTGCCGAGTCAACCAAGTTTAGGATCATGTCATTACAACATACGCTTGACCTTCAACATTTTTAGCTTCTGCTGAATTGTCATAGTGCATGTACCGTATAGTGGAGTCGCCAACTGCCTCTCCTTCATCTTGGTTAAAGACAACTTCATCTTCTACTTGAAAATCATTAGAAGAAAGTTCTTCTCGATCTATTTCATAGTATCCAATAATTGTATTCTTCAAGGGAGCTTCAAGTGCAAGCCTCTCGGGAGGAGGAGGCAACTTAGCCTGATTTTTAGCAGCATAATTGGAGGTAGAATTTGGATATGCCTTTCTAGGAATATCCTTGTATGGAGTAGCATAAGAAGCTTGTGAAACCTCCTTCTTTAAGGCAAGAAGTTCATTAGCCAACTTCTGCACCATGGGATCAGTAGAATTTGAAGTAGAAGACTCAGAAAAGGAGTTTCCTTTGAATCGATTAGGATCCTTTCGGATTTTCCCAGCCTAGATCAAATCATCTTCAATCTTGTTGGTTGAAAACTTTGTATACTTGGGAAAGCGTACAAAATTGTGGTTTCAACCATAGTACGTGAGATAAAACTCTCCTAATTAAGGGAAGGCTCCCCCTTTCATTTCTATTTTAACAATTTAGAAATTAACTCTAACTATAAATCTATTCTAAATCTGGGTGAAACTCTATCTTGTTCTCTTTTTGCAGAAAAGACACTTATTCTTTTCTCTTATTTCAGAAAAGAATCACAACTGAAAGCATAAATGATTGGTGAAGTAAACAAATAAAGAAGAAAAGTTTCCATAAAGGCACAAAGTCCTCCGTTGCTCCTCCGGGATGGGAAAAAAATTTGAAAGTACAAAGTCTTTGACAACTTACTCTCCTCTCAACCTTTTTAGATGATTTTTTGGTAACTAAGTGCAGTATGTAGTAGCTCAAAGTCCAATTACATGATGCAATTTTTATGCACAAACACATAAAATAAAAGCAGCACAAAGTCTGCAAGTTACCCCCTTTTCTTGAGGGTTCTACAATAGCTTCAAATGTGACAAACAACTCAAAGTCTGTAGTATCAAATCTGAAAAACCAATCTAAAACTCCAAACACAATAAGCAGCTCAAAGTCTGCAAAATTCAGCTTGAATCCCTCTTGTATAACACCACAAAACTCACAATCAATATGTAGAAAATGTTGTCACATAACACCTTGAATCAACACAAAGTTTGAAAGCAATTTGCCTCTTTTAATTGACTATAATTTGATTTACATCTAATCTCAAAGTCTTAGAGTGCACATACAAACTAGCAGAGTTTTGTTGCATTTCCAAAAGATAGATATTACAATAGACCCCCTCAAATATTTATAGGAGAGAAGCCTTGAGAAAAAGGTGGGAGGATCCCAACAAACTTGAGAAATTATCTCAACCACTAACTAACTGCAATTGACTTATTCAACATTACAAGTCCTATTGTAATTTGACTTATAATGTAATTACATGTAATTACATTTTACAACTTTGCAAGTGATATGATTACTTGCAATTATATTTTTCCATTTTACATGTAATTTGTCAAAATAAATTACAAGTACATAATTGAAACTATTTAAGTGTCTGAAGACACGACTTGAACTACATCATCCTTGATTGGGTCTTCATGCTCCTGTTTGGAAAACATGTTTCCATCTCTGTCTTGAAAGAATTCTATGTTCAATCATGTCACTTGTTCAACTCCTTATGTGGCTTCGTCATGTTGCTATTCTTTCTTTGTATCATTCTCCAACCTTGGAATTTTCTTGAAAAATAAGGCCCATTGCAATTTTCAATTCGCAATTTTAAACTTACAATTTTAGTGAAAAATCCCGACTTGCTATTTGGTAATGAAAACCCGAAATTAATCCAAGGCCCATTTTCGCAAAGATGGAAGTGAGGATGAAAATGGAGATGAGTGTGAATGAGTGAGGTGAATTTGGTGAAGGCAAATGGAAGTGAAAAATGGAAAATGGAAATGACGTTTTGCTGAGATAATGACCATTGAGATGATGAAAAAGGCATTTGCACTCAAGGAAAAGACGTTTTTTCAGAAATAATGAGACATTTTCAGAAATTTGAGCGTGAAGAAAATGGCGACAAAATTGAAAACGCGTTTCTTCTCTTTTTAAAAATAAAAACGCATTTCAACTAAATACTCTAAAAACACTTTCACTAAAGACTTCAAATGAAAGACATTAAAAAAAAACACGAAAACCAGTCAAACAAAATCGCGATTTAGTTGGGAGAAAACACGTTTTTTTTAGAAACCCTCTTCATAGATTGTGAGATGATGAAGTCTTTAAATGGCATTAACCAACTTGTAAAGAGGTGTTCAAAAAAAGAAAAAATGATTCCTCAAAATAAGAATGTGATTTGCTTATGAGAAAAAAACGTTTTTAGAAAAAGAGGTTTTGAAAAAGACATTTGCAGCCACAAGTTTACGGAAAATGTCTCCCTCAAGGGCAAGACGCGATATGAACTAGAGAAAGAACAACAAAAGATAAAGAAAAAGAACAACATACCTAAAAAAGAAGCTGAAAGTAAAAAAAAGAAATGAAAACCCTAGATGCCTTGTAAAATCTCAAGAAAAGATGAAGGCACTTATATTCAAATTGAGAAGCTGCAATTTCTGTTGAAGAATATGAGAGAGCTCCACCAAAAGAGGTAAACTATCAAATTCAAACACAAACTCTCTTCATAACTTGGGCGAATTTCTCCAATCGGGTATTTTCAACATAAAGACAAGTGAAAAAAGCACAAAAAAGACCAAAATCGGGTTTTTAGACTCTTTCAGCAATTTTAATTTTGACAATTTGGGCAAAATAGGAACTTTTTGACAATTTAGCAATTTTATTTTTGTCATTTAAGCCAAATAAGAACTTTTTGACACTTCAACAATTTTACTTTTGTCAAATAAGTGAAATCGGAACTTTGGGCTCTTTTAGCAATTTTACTTTAAGCAAATAAGTGAAATTTTGACAACTTAAGCAAAAATCGAACCTTTTTGAGACTTTAGCAATTTCACTTAAAGCAAAAATCAGAAATTTTGACAACTTAAGCAATTTTCAAACCTTTTTGAGACTTTAGCAATTTTGCTTTAAGACTTAAAACTTCCTATTTTGCTGAGCTGCCGTAAAAACCCGAATTTGACCAAAAACACAAGAAAAATGACTCAGAATTTTACAAAAACGGAAAGGGGAGCTTATGAAAGGATGCCCAAGGGAATAATCAATTGAAATCTAAAGTTTTCTAACCTCAAAACCTCGTAAAACATGCTTTAGAGAGAAAAACTTTAATTTTTTTGGTAGGTTACCCCAATTTTTGCCATGTCAAAAATTGAGGACAACAAATCTCCGTAGCAAGGACTTGAGCATGAGCCAAAGTTGTTGGAGCAACTGTTCTCAACAGAAAAATGACTTCCGGTAGCTGAGTATTTATGAAGAAACACTTGAGATTTGCAGGAGTAGGCTGAGAAGTAGTGGGAATTCTATGTGCTAATTTATTGAACTTAGCAATAAATTCATGCATATTCTCATGTGTGTCTTTCTTCATTTGTGTCAACTGAGCCAACAATGCATGTTCGTCTTTAGTAGGCTTGAAAGGCTCTTCAAACTTACTCTTGAGTGTGTCCCAACTAGTGATATCACCAGCTCTCAGATTGTAAAACCAGTTAGTTGCAATTCCTTGTAGTGTTTCCACAAACAACCGTACAACAATGTCTTGATATTCTATGCCTAGAACACCACATGCCATAGAGAATGCTTTGATATATTCATTAGGGTGTTGTTTACCATCTCCATAAAACTTGGGTAGATTCTTACGTGAGCCTTGTGGAAGGGCATGGAGAGGTGGGGTAAGATTTAGAGGACCAAAAGCTGCTCTCCATGGACCTTGAGCTATTGCTTGGATAGTAGGAACAACTGAAATTAATGGCTTGAGGAAAAAGGCTAAAAGTTCACTTGGGATGGGCTTTTTCTTTTTGGATGGAGGAAAACTTGTAGTTCATGAAAGAGGGGATATGGTAGTAAGGAGATCAAATCTGGCTTGTTCAACCCAACTTAATCCAGCTGCTTGAGAGCTTTTTCCCTTCTTACATCGAACGTAGTAACGAATGTCTTCCAGTGTAGAAACTTTAACAACAAAAACCAAGTAAATCAGTATAGAATAAAGGATACTAGACTTCAAAAGAAAGCGAGAGGCTTTCAAATGCGTTCGATCCCCAGCGGAGTCGCCAAAAACTGTTGGTTGAAAATTTTGTTTACTTGGGAAAGAATAAAAAATCGTGGTTTCAACCACAACACATGAGATAAAACTCTCCTAATTAAGGGAAGGATCCCCCTTTAACTAACTAAAAATAATATGGGTAGGACAGGAATCGTTCCTTTTTTCAGGAAATATTATATTCTTTTCTCTTAGCAGAAAAGCGATAGCAAACATTAAGAAAATTTATTACAACAGCCATGCAATGAAACCAAGAAAGAGGAAATAAAGTTTCCAGAAAGCACAAAGACTTCTGTCACTTCCTCCGGGACGGGAAAACAACCAACAAGCGCAAAGTCTTGAAGACCTTAAATCCTATCTACCCTTTTAGAATGATTACCTAATGATGATATACAACATAAGACAACACAAAGTCTGCGACTATGATGTACCTATTAACTACTTTAAATAGGAACTACCACGAGCACAAAGTCTTGCAATTCTTCTCAAATTCTAAATACTAACTACGAATTCAATCTTTAACATTTACAACACAAAGTCTATAGATATTTCAATTGAAACTCTCTTCAGCAATATTCCACAATCTCCGAGTAGTCACAAAGTAATGCTCCAAAATGACATAAGAACACAAATGATGCAAAGAAGGACTTCAACACAAAGTCTGAAATTCCAACTCTTTGATATTACTTGAAAAATCACAACTTATAACTATAAAGTTCAAAGTCTTTATGAGTACAAAATTCTGTAGAAATTTCTTGCTTTCCAAAAAGATATCTATTACAATAGACCCCCTCAAGTATTTATAGGAGAGAGGCCTTGAGAAAAAGGTGGGAGGATCTCAACAAACTTGAGAAAATCTCTCATCTGCTAACTAACTGCAATTGACTGATTCAAAATTACAATCCAAATTGTGATTTGTCTTGTAAGGATTTACATGTAATTACATTTTCCAAAACTGCAAGAAAGGAACACTTGCAATTGCAAAAATTGTCTTTACATATAATTTGTCGAAAGTAAAATACATAAAACAAAATAATTTTCTTCACTCCATTCCGCTCCCAGCTTTGGAAGATAGAAACTTGCTGATAATTCTCCGCAACTCATCAGGATTGGGACCAAGCGTGTTCCTAGCAATGACAACAGTCTTTAGGATAACATCATAGTATCTCACTGTCGCCTCTCTATGTTCTTCAAAAGAAACTTGTATCTTGTTGAAGACCATCTGGTGATTGACGAATTTATGGATTGTATCCATAGAGAACTGATCTGAATCTAGCTCCTGGTGAAGATTTGTAGTTATTTGAGAAACAACATCATTAGCTGCAAGCAATTCCCCTTCATGACTTAAAACTTTGCAAGGGATTTTCTCAAAGCCTGAAAGTATGTCATGTTCAACTTCAGCACTCATCTCAAGGGTAGCCTGGAAATCTTTGATAAGATCTTGAACAACTAATGACTTGTTTGTCATAAGTTCCTCAAACTCTATATATTTTTCCCTTTCTGAAATCACTGAATTGCTGCACAGAATTTCCAGTTTCACTTGATCCATCATATGTCAGATTTTTAAATCTTTCTCAAGAGAATGTAGGATTTGCTGAAAGGCTTCCAGAGTTTGATTCATTTTGAATCTTGCTGCTTTGACAATACTCAAATTATTTAATGCCTTTTCGACCACTGGTATTCCTTGGTCAATTAATTGGGCTATCCAAGAATCAAATGCTTTAGCTTTTTGCGCAATTATTTCTAATTGCCTGACTGATTCTTTAGGAAAAAATGAAGATAGTGATTCAAATGCTCCTGATGATCTAGTAATCCCTAGAATAACTGAAACTAGCTGTTCATTTTCTTCTTTTAGCTTCTCCTTCTTGGCTAGAAGTTCATTGTAGCTTTGTGCCAAAACTGTCACTGAACTCTGAGCATCTTGCATCATGTTCGCATGAGTCTGCTTGCCTAATTCCACTCTAGTGAATCTGTAATCAGACACCTGCATCTCTTCATGTGGTTTGTCTATGAGAGGTTCTGCTATCTCAACATATTTCATCTTATTGCTGTCAACAAACACCTGTGAGACTGTCTTCGCTTTCTTTGCAACCCTTGGTTTGGATTTCTTCAATTTATGGAAATCAAACACATCAAGAGAGACCGCTTGTTTCTTCCTCTTCGGAGCAACTGAATTTAACCATGGAGGAAGATCCAAGGTTATCACATCTCAAACAACAACTACAGTCTGTGTAGAAATGGACTCATTTTGTGACACAACTGTAATCTAGGAGGTGCCTCAGTTTGGATAGCAATATTGGTTTCTTAGAAGACAAATTGCAACTAGGATCAACCATAAAACAATCAAAGCTTGCTGCTGATGTATCTATCTCTAGGAGAGTTATTTCTGACATCACCGAAAGGATTGGATTTGTATCAGAGACATTCTCCAAATTTTCATGCAAGCTTCTCATAGGTGTATTCATTATTGATGTAGCTGAGGAATGATGAATAGATTCTGAAGGTGGGATGGAAGAAACAAACAGTGTAGAGAAAGAATCAAGATTACTGTCAATGGGAGACATAGGAGATATCACAGAAACAAGTATTGGAGCTTCAATGTGAGGATATATTTTATTTAGAATAGTAGAGGTTTCAAGAACCTCTTCTTATTGCTGATCCAAAACTTGAACCCGTGTTTCCTTAACCTCCTTCTCCTTTAGTGTTTCTTTCTCTAATGGTTTTTCCACAGCCTGGCTAACCCTCAACTTAATCCTTGTACCTGAAGAAGAAGCTCCTTCTTTTGACTTGTCTCTAACCTCCGATTTCAATCCTTTAGGCCCAGCCGAATCATCCTCAACTCTGATTCTAATTTTTATAGTCTTAACACCTATTCTCTTGAGCGAAGTGTTAGTATTTTCCAAGACCGACTGAAACCTATCAAAAATAGAGGTAGATTCCTTCTGAGACCACTGTATTGCAGGAATAGGGATATTAGCAACCTCTTGTTCTTCATATTTAGGATCCAAAATCTGACCGTCATCAATTACTCCTTCTGGAACTAAGGTCAGATTGAGATCAACAACTTGCTCCACTATAAGCCTGCAGTAATCCATTTTATAGATATCCTTTTCTGTCCGAAGGTCTGCCCAAATGTCTTCAATGCGATGCACATGGGTGAAAGCTCTTTTAATTTTGTCTTTCACTCTTCTGTAGTCGAATTCCATTTTGGCCTGGAATTTATTTAATTTTATCTCGTGAAGTTCAGCTTCCATTTCTTTCGCTCTTGTGGAAGTTGTCAAAGAATACCTCCCAATCAACAATGGACTATGTTATGAAATGCTAAGTCCAGTCTTGTGTTGTGTAGCTTGTCGTACATGCACTGTCATCAAATGTCTTCCCAGCTCCATCAAAATGATTTTATCTGTCAAGTACCTTGGAAGCATATAAGGTTGGTCTTCAAAACAACCAACTCTCATATAAGTGAAGGTAGGGAATTGAAGGAAAAGACAACCATATTCATTTACTTTTCTCCAAGCAGCCTTAGATACCCTGTTGTTTTGCAATGCTTTATCAAATAAACACATGAGATGACCAACGAAAGCATCTTGAACCCTTCTATAATGCACACGACTTTGCCTCAAAGTTTGTTGATCATAATACTCCCATACAAGCACCAATGATCTATCACCTTTGGTAGAAAGGCCTGGAAACTGCCTCAATGAAGCTGCTATGTAAACAAGATACGAATTCATGTAGAAGGTGAGTATGGTAGGAACCTGTGCAAGCTATTCACACAAACTGTCACTGATTATTTCACCCCAAAAAATTGGGTATTGTGCCTTTCTAACAACCACTATGAATTTATACATCTAGTTTTCAAACATATTGGAGACTTTCAATCCCACTATTCTGCTTAGGAGGGTGATCATATCATTAATCTCTTCCTTAAAATCAGACCGATACATTTTGGGTATCCGGGTCACACAAGGTCATGATTTGAGAAGTCATTTGTGATTGATATGTTTGATACAATCATTCTTCTTCTGCTCATAATGATTATGAGCACTCTTCATTGTAATTTTTGAATACGTAGGAGCATCAGGAACTCTGAAGATTCTGTTGATGGTTTTAGGATCAAGTCTAATAACCACATTATCGTCATTGTCCCTGATGGTTCTTGATTCATTGTCAAAGTGAGATGCACATGCAAGAACAAACTCTGGCTCAAGGGCAACAGGAAAAGTATATATTAGGTGAATATGATTTCTCAACAAGAACTGCATATTGTGAGAAGTTGATTTCTCGGCCCTCTTAAGAAACTCAGACATATCAACATGCCCAATTTCTGTGTCCTTGATTTCATCTATATTTGAGACCATGTGAGATGAAGAAATCTCATTCTGATACTTATCATATTTGTACTTCATTTTCTTGTTTGTTAGAGAAGTCGATTTGTCTGTCATTGAGCAGGAATCTGCAAGGCTGTGGTGAAAACCCCATAAGGTCAAAACATCATCGACATCAACATGTGAAGACATGGTATCCATTAACAACAAGAATAAATCCCTAGGGCAATGAAACTACTTTCTGAATGATGGTGGAGAATGAAGGCGAAAGACCAATTCGGATCTCGGTGGGTTGATTGCGAATGAAAGGAACATTTTGTCTTTTGCGGGTAGCAAGCAATTTTTTTTTCTAACTTGAACTTTGCAATCAAGTGTTGGAAGTCCATTTTAAAGGAATTTAAAAGTATTTCAGGTTTTGGAGGGCATTCAACAACTTTTATAAAGCGCAGTCAAGATTTTTTGAACATTTAGCAACTTTTAATTTTCAACTTTTAAATTTGCAATTTTGGTGAAAATCCCGATTTGCTATTTGATAATGAAAACCCGAATTGAAGCCAAGGCATTTTTTTGCGAAAATGGCAATGAGGGTTTGATGATTTATCAAAATGAAGGTAAATGAGATGAGTGGAATGAATGAGGTGAATTTGGTGAAGGCAAATGGAGATGAGAAATGGAAACGAGTGAGACAATGACAAGGAAAAAGATGAAAAACACGTTTTTCACTCAAGATGTCTTTTTTAGAAATTGTGATTTCTTCACAAAAACATGTTTTTCAGAAATGTTTCACCATGTGATGAGATAATGACATTTTTGAGACATAATGATTTAGCATGACCCAACTCCAAAAAGACGCTTCTCAATAAAAACACGTTTTGGAATGACATTTCACATAAATGTTTTCTTTTTAACCTTCATTGAATGATGTTTTTACTTAAAATGATTTCCCTTCAAAGACGTTTTTTTGCAGAAACAACAGATTTATGAAAAACAATCACCAAATGGAAAATGTGATTCCTTTGAGTGAAAACACGATTTGATGAAGGGCAAGAATTTTTTTCATATTTGCTGTTTTGAAGAAACCGATTTTATTTATGTAAGGGAATGATGGAGTCTTGCAAACAACAAATAGAAGAAAACACGACTTGACAAGAAGCAAAACTATACAAGGAAAAGGCGTTTCTGCTCATTGGACACAAGATAACAATGCAAAAAGCCAGAAAATAAAATAAACGACTAAGCACAAATGTGATTAGATAAAAAAGGAAAGAGAAAATAAAACAAAAGAAAGCAAACAACATACCTTGGAATGTGAAGGAGAGAAAAGCCTAGATGCTTTGTAAAATCTCAAAAAAAGATGAGGGCACTTATATTTGAATTGAGGAGCTGCAATTTCAGTTGAAGAATTTAAGAGAGCTCCACCAAAAGAGGTAAACTATCAAATTCAAACACAAACTCTCCTCAAATCTTGGGTGAATACCTTCAAATCGAGTTTTTAGAGCTTAGCAACAAACACAAGAAAGACAAAATTCGGGTTTTTAACCTCACTCAACAACTTTTCTCTTTACTCATGGGAGAAATAGGAACTTTTGGCTCTTTCACCAATTTTAATTTTGACAATTTAGGCAAAATAGGAACTTTTTAACAATTTAGCAATTTTATTTTATCATTTAAGCCAAATAGGAACTTTTTGATGACTTAACAATTTTGTTTTTGTCAAATAAGTGAAAATAGGAACTTTTTGGAGTTTTAACAATTTCACTTAAAGCACAATAGGAACTTTTTGACACTTTAGCAAAAAATGGACCTTTTTGGAGTTTTAACAATTTCACTTAAAGCACAATAGGAACTTTTTGACACTTTAGCAATAATCGAAACTTTTTGGAGTTTTAAAAATTTCACTTAATGCACAATAGGAACTTTTTGACACTTTAGCAAAAATTGGTTCTTTTTGGAGTTTTAACAATTTCACTTAAAGCACAATAATCATTTAATCATTAACTTCAAATACACTTCTTATTTATAGTAACATGAGAACTCCCCCTTCATTATATTGTTATTAAAGAATCACATTTACTTCAAGAGAAGGAATATAACACTATTGTTGTTTAACCACATGTCTCATAATTATCTTATATCAATTTTATCTCCAAGTCAATAAAATGTTACTAATGGTCATGCTTACTTAACTATCAAGTTTTAGAATTAATACATTCATTTTAATCATCACCAAATAATAATATTAATAGATATAACAAAAACCTATCTTAATAATAAAGACATTAACGATATTCACCGTTAACACTTAGTAACCATAATCCCAAAGACTTATATGGTATTTAAACACTGATATTATTATTTGGTCACGCACTAGAATCTTAAAACTAGTAACGATATAACTATTTCCAATCCTCTTCATTAATAATATCATAATAATAAATTATTATTTTATTTTAACCTCATCCTCTTTTGTTAAACATATATATTTTATTGATAATAATAGTTATTATATTTATAACAATAGGGTCGACATTTACTTGATTAATGCTATTGATGTTCATGTTTAATTTATCTAATGCTTAATTGAGATTATTCTTATTTGGTAAGTTTTAACCTTAATTAATCAATGGATTTTAATGGTATAATTTATAATTTCCTTGGGACTCATGGCTGCAATAGTCAAGCTTTCAATGTAGCATACTACAAAAGCCACCTAGACTATGGACCTAGACCATGGAGAAAGGTTATCTACACCACACATAATAATGAATTGATAACAAATGTCAATGCAATCATCAACGCTATTAAATTGCACGACACCCTCAAGAACAATATTAATGATGATAGGACACAATGATCAATCATGAAACTGGCTGTAGCATCCATATTTTTTAATGTAATCTAACGATTCTGAATAGAGATTAGATAGGTGTAGATGGAGTACAGTTGACCTGGGTTTTGTGAACATTTAGTATACATCTGAATACACAATGTTCACTGACAAGGCGAAATGAATGAATACTAGCACGCAAAGGACAACTTGCATCTATCCATCACTTGCACTAAATGGTCATTTCAATTTAAGTAGTAATATATCTACAGTTGCAAATAATAAAATATTATTATGACAAAAATTATTATTACATGTAAAAGACATGATTTTACGCTCATATATAATTTAAATATCTTGTTGTATATATTCTAAGATGTGATCATATTTTTGCAACCAACATAAATAGTAAGGTTTATAAGTGACACGAAGAAGTTGGGAGGATAATAAATAATAGCACCAACCCTACCATATGGCTATTCTGTAGACCATTCGTTGCATAAATTAATGACTATGATTTCCTTGCAGGTCAACTCTATGCTACTAGTGAACCTAGGCTAGGCTGCACATTTAGATTAACTCACCTTCGACCCAAAATAGACATTGTACTCCATATTTGGAAGGGTGTGCATTTGATAGGTTTGAAATGATGTATTGAGAAAAAGGTCGCCTAATGGAGGTATTTATTGTGACTAATTTTCTTAGCACAAGTACTACAAGCTCGTGTGTATTGTTATGAGTTTTATCACCAAGCAGATCAACTTCCTTGACAGTGACCAATACAATGGTAGCCATCAGGAAAAGTCTAGGCTACACTCACGACAAGACCATGCATTTAAATCATATTTCAGGTTGATCATAGCAACCCTCTCAAATCCAGATGACCAGGAAAGTTTTAGAATCCAATACAGAACAAGAAACAATTGTGGCTGGGCACACAAGATCAGAGAGGCAACACTGATGATTGAAGCGATCAAAAGAAAAAGTACAATGTTGGGCTAATAAACAATATCTTTTAATACAAGGATGAAAACTAAGAATTTCAAGACGTTATTATAACATATCAAAGAGACATGAAATATTGCAATAGATCTAGTGGTTCAATTGTGATTGTAAAAGTTGGCTTGAGGTTTTGAAAGAATAGTTCTTTGCAAATTTTATTTTTCTTCAATCATAGTGTTTGAAACTTTGAAGTATTCAAAATATTATAGTTGTAGATAGGTCTTTGATTACGTTGCCATTATGCTTGTATTACCACTCTTTTGTTTTGTATTTACAGGTTGCTGATTTGATTTGAATTGCAAATCAACTCATGGGGTTAGGCTATAGTGGCATCTTCCAAAAATTATTGTACATGGCTGAAAATACATAAGATCTATTACTAATTTTTGAGTGAGTCAAATTAGAGCAAGTGTTTTTATCTAATTGCATTGAGGGTTTCTTAATATATAAATCTTTTTATGCTTGTTTAAATTTTTAGTTGATAAAATAAATTGAAAAAACTACATTTTGTTTGGCATAAGGATGCAAACATATGTTTTTTTTCTTGTTCTTGAAATAAAATGGGAAGAAAAGCTACTGCAGGACACCAACTATGCTATCAGCTAGCAAGTGGCAATGAAACTAAAACTTGTAACACCTCTCTAACTCCAACTTGGGTAAGATGGCATTTTAATTCTGATTTAGCATTCTAAATGTTATCATAATGAGATTAGACATTGATGATTATGTGATAGGTTATCATGATTAGTTATTATGCTGGATTACATGTTTATATAATATTATCATTGCTTTTGTATTATTATGGACAAGAATGATTTCGTAACACTCGTATCCGAGAGGCTTACAATATCATGACCCTCTTCCTAATGATTGATGTTGTTTCAGCTATATGATATATATTATATGCACATGTACTTTGATGTGTGAATGGAGTGATGCATGTACTGAGTATTGACTTTGCCTGGATTCACAGGCCTGAGCGTACTCTTATTCGCCGATGGTGGTAATTGGAGGTAGTCACAGGCCAAATGTCTCATACCCTAGCTTCTATACCTTGTTAGTGTGGTGCTCCCGTATTGTTGTCTTATTGTTTGGTTACCTAGAGGTAACGTCCAGAGCACCTTTCAGTTATAGGTGGTTTCCCAGTATGTCTTGTTGAGGTATTTTTTCACGGTTTTCGTTAATCTTCTATGTGGCTATATTGTGGTTTTCATTGGCATTTTTTTGTGGTTTCATTTATGGTATTTTATAACATTTTATTGATGGGAGATTTGAATGGTTATATCCTTGAGGTTTTAAATATGTTATTTTAAGTGATTTTATTGATCATTAGAGAGAATGATATATTTCATTTGTTAATATTAAATGATTTTATTAACCCTTTTTGTGAGCTCTTATAATCTTATTTAATCATTTTTGGGGAGCCTTGTGTATTTTAATGTTGTATATTTTAGTGATTTAATTAATTAATTGGAGAGCTTTAATAACTTATTTAATTAAATTATTTATTTCATTTTATTGTTTTGAGAGTATTAAAATAGAAGGAAGATTTATTTAAAAAAAAGGAAAAGAAAATGGGTAGCTTGGTCTTTGATATTTATTCTTTGTTTTAAACTTTTTGGGGAATTATGTTTTGGAAAGGAGAAGAAAATGTTTTTTTTTGGGTGAAGGAATAGAAAACCCTAGGTTTGGACAACATAATTGGAGGGGAGAAACATGGAGATTCTTTGGAGAAGAAAATTGTGGGCAACTGTTTGTTGTTTTCAACATGTCGTTTCCTCCTTGTTGTCCAGTGTTGGAAGCTAGTCGTGCCTTGCAAGCTAAGCATTTTTCCATCTCAAATTTGGGTTGAAATTAGAGGTATTTTTTGTGTACATTTTTTGAAATTATGAGTTAGAAATGTATGTGTGCGTGTTTAAAATTGTTGGGAGTCTTGGTTGCTCTGGGTGTTGTCATGGTATTTTGATTTTGAGATTTTTTTTCTGCCTGGTTATTACTTTCCTCTTTTGGGGAAAATTTGAGATTTTTCTAAATCAGTCCAACTTCATATTTTTAAACTCCAATCCAACTATGAAATTTGTATGAAAACCATTAAATCTGAAATGGGTTGTTGGGCAAAATAGATTTCTAGGCACTTCCATTCTCTTTCTAATTTTTTTAGTTTTGTCCAACTTGTGAAAACACGTTTTTAATTGCTTCTCTTTGTCCACCCATTATAAATGCAAAATAAGTGTGAATTCCATGTAGAAATGCCTATATCTCAACTAGGTAGTTGTCCGATTTTAGATCCAGACACTTTCATTTTTCATGTCTTTTTTCCTAGCTTGGTCGAATGACATTTGTTCTTGGTTATAAATTTATAAAATAATAGTGTATTCCATGTAGAAATTCCCATATCTCAATTGGGTCTTTGTCCGATTTGAATTTTGGGCACTTTCAACTTTTCATGTATTTTCTTGCCCAACTTGGCAAAATGATATTTTTAAGAACATCACCTCATTTTTGGTGCTAAAATCAAAATTTGAAGGTGGATTCCAATTTGAAACATTGAAATATGAACTGTGTCAAGCTTAGAATTTTAATTTGGACACTTTGAATTTCTATGAAATTTCTATACCTCTTTCTCATTTGTTTGAACAACAACATGAACCATGTTTTGTGCCACCATCTCTTAGTGGTTTTAACTATTTTAAAAGTGTTTTTACGAGTGAATTTAATGGGGTTAATACCAATTTTATGTTTGGTTTCTTTTCATGAATTGATGGTGAATGTTTGAATGGTATTTGATCTGCTTGTTGGTGTGACATAGATAAAATAGCGCTGCACAGTAAGATGGTTGAATCTAATCTAAACATGCATAAATCTAAATCAAACAACAAAGAATGAATCAAATGAATTAAAAATAAAATAACGTAAAACATAGAACAATCTCATCGAATATCAATCCATTTCCTCGAATTATCTTGATTGTCCTTCTCCATTTTGCTGTGTTGGTATTCTTGCCCTCATATTTTCAGTATGTATGCAAGCCTAGTCTTGACATATGTTTAAGAAAAATATCGAAGATTAACAAGTTGCTTCCAAAAAGTGTATTGATTTTGGGAGGAGGAATAATGACGAATGTCAGGTTAATTTATAGAAAATTGGTTTTCGAACGATCGATTCAGATTCGAAAGAGAGATCAATGATCGAGATTATTGAATGTCATGCGATTAAAATTTGTCTCAGTTAGAACATGAGTTGGGAAATTTTGTAGGATAAAGATTAAATTAAATAATAATTTAATCTGGTGTTAAGACTGTTCAAAAATTGAAAGAATAAGAGTTCAAGATTAAATAAATGATTTAACCTTCAGTTGAAAGTCTTTGAAAATAGAAGAATTAGACTTTGAATGAAAATGATAAAGTTAGAACTCGACAATGATCTATTCGAATGCACACATGAATTAATTAATTAAATAAAGATATTTAATTAATAAATATGTTCATGCATATGAGTTAAAACTAGTTAATTGACTGGTTATGATAGAGTCCTTTTCACAGAGACGATCAAATATCGAATCCAGAGATAACTGATAGATTTAAATATATCTCGAGTCAGATGGTGAGTGAATAATTAGTTAACTGGACAATAGAAGAATGTGACAAAAACAATTAATTATAAATTAAATGTTAATTTAATTTAACATTCAAAAATTGAAATGATTTAAATAAATAAATAAATAATAATTTATTTAATTGACTGTTGAAAAGGTTAATTGAATAATTAAATAATTCAAAAAGAATATTTAATTATAGTCAAAATATGATAAGAGGTAAATTAAATAATAAATTATTTAATTCAGAAAGAGAATTAATTAATTAGCAATGTAATTAAAAAAATATGATTTATTTAATTAATCAAAGTTGAATAAGGATTACAATGAATTAATCAAATAATTAAAAGGTTATTTAATTAATAGAAGAAAGATGTGTTTAGGAAATAATTAAATAATTAACATTAATTAATCATGACCACAAACATTATAAAATTATGCCGAAAGTGGTACTCGCAGGCTTAGACCAATTTTTAGTGTTTACAATTTTCCCCTCTTTGATACAATGTTGTTTATCGCATTGTGTCAAAGAAAATCATTAAAAACAATGCCCCAATCGTGCCCCAGTATGAAATATGTTAGGGTATGCCCCTTCGGGAAAATTGACAATTTTTTTGAAAATTTTCAAAAATATCAAGAAATATTCCCGATAAGTCAATTTGATGGCCATAAATGCTATGGAGTTGATGGAATTGAATTTGGAAGTGTTAGGGATGTGTACGGGTCGATGGAAGACGAAAGTTAACGCGGCCAATAGACAAAGGTCAGAAGAAATTCCATTTTAACCCTACGTATAAATAGAAATGAGGGTGAAATTTAAATCATTTGCACCCTATAGACTTGAAGAATAGAATATTTTTCTCTGAGATCTCGGTGAAATGTCTCCCGTTCCGTACACTCATCATCACGGATACATGATCAAGACCTTCCAACGGCTAGCCAACGCGGGACCCCCAGTATGTACCTTAAAACGATCTCTTTAATTTTTGTTTTGCACGTAGTTTTAGGCCTCCACATTGAAATATTCTAATGCGTCACTTTATTTGCAACACATATGCGTTCGTATGCGACACATCTGCTTGCGATACAACACATATGTGAAATCATGCCCAGGCATGGTTAGATTTTTAGCTCATACACACATTTGATAATTTGTGTATTGCATGTGAATTATTGCACCGCATTTGAAAGTTGATTATGCATAGGTAGGATAGTAAAACGCATTTGCCAAAATGAACGGAATTTGCATATTAGATAGGAAATGAAAATGTGACACATGTGTAGTTAATTAGACGCATTTTCCTGTTTGTTTGAATTGTCTGGTTTTGAGACGCATTTGCAAAGTGAAACACATATGCTTGTGGATTTGACGCATGTAGGGTCATGCACCGCATATGCAAATAAGAATGACGCATATGAAATGTGCACCACATGTGTTTTTAAAATGACGCATTTGACTGTCAAAGTTTAGAAAAAAAAATTCTGATAGAAAAATGAAATGATTTGACGTTTGACACCTTGTTTGAATTCCCTTTGCAGGTTATTCTAGATCCTATTTATACTCGGGAGTCACGACCGGATAATTTCAAGCTCAGAGATCGGTTAGTGAGCACAGAGACATGCTTGCTATGGAGATTTGGATTTCATCATGTATGCACCATGCCCACTATTCGGGCAAATAGAGGTATGCTCACTGCCTTATGTGAGAGGTGGAATTCAAAGACTTTGTCGTTTCATTTGCCTACTGGAGAGGCAATTGTAATGTTGGAGGATGTGTATAGGATCCTTAGATTACCTATTAGAGGAGAGAGAGTGTTAGGAGAGATTAGTAGATTTTACATATATGATGATATTAGGAGATTAGGCATAGAGCACTACAAGATTATATGGTAGGTGTTAGCAGATAGGTATGAGTGGATAGACTATATATTATGTTCATTGATTGCTGGGATAGTTCTTCTTGACCGTCGGGGTCATGGATTTCCTGTTGGGTGGGGGGAGATGTTAGTTGGGATGTTAGAGAGAGGTTGTATATGCTTGGGGTCCTTGTCTATTAGCTATGCTGCACTTCCATCTGCATGATATAGCATACAAAGATGCATAGTCGAGGGTCTACTCTTCTCATGGTTTGGGCATGGGAACATATTGCTATGTTTTGTCCTCTAGTTACTACTGATCAGGAGGCGAGATCTCCTTATGTTTTCTGCTATGTGGGAAATATCACACAGAGCCATGTGGGAGATACCGGATATTGGAGACATGCATTGGACACACTGGTTCAATTTATTTGGATACCGTACATGGATTGTGAGAGATGGTTGGATGAGGACAGACATTTACCCTACTGTCGACAGACACAGTACCTGATTGGGAGGACTGTTTCTAGTGTTCACATCATAGAGAGACATTTGCCAAACCGTGTGCTGAGATAGTTTGGTGAGGTGTAGGATGAGCCGAGAGGACGAGAAGAGTTTTCTCGATCATCTAGAGAGGTTCCTTGGTGAGGGCCCACGATACTAGTTTCTACTGCAGAGGCGGATATTCAAGATTTACAACCGTTACAGTGGGGATGGAGGGGTGGAGCAATGGATCCTGGGACTACCGTTGCATATGATACCTGGTGGGCAATACATCATCCTGTGCCATACACAAATCCAGATCAGCCGACACTAGTGGAGAGACGAGGGAAAGGGCCGAGAGGGCGACGTAGAGGCAGAGGTGTTGGTAGGGTTGGAGGCAGAGATGGTGGTGATGATGGTAGAGGTGGTGATGGTGGTAGAGGCTAGAGACAAGGTCAAAGAGGACGAAGAGGTGGTTGGGTAGGTGGATTATCACCTATCAGAGAGGTTGAGGCAGAGGACATTTCAATGTTGGACCTTGGGGGTGGAAGAGAGGTAGAGATCAGAGGAGAGCATGCTGCCGAGGAGGCGGTAGCAAAGGAGCATGCTGAGGAGGAGGCTAAGAGAGAGTACATGGACATTGATCCCCTTGGCATACTAGTAGGTTATGGAGAGGATGATGTTGAGGAGGAGATCCCCATGGAGGAGCAGGAGAGAAATCTCTGGGATAGGATAGTAGAGGGGAGACGGGATGAGGAGGCTCCTAGAGATAGTTCTAGGGAGTCATTGGAGGAGAGGTTTAGAGTGGTTACTGCAGAGCAGGATGCCCTACAGATGGAGAGAGACAGTGCTCTCATAGAGAGAGATCAAATAGTAGCTTAGAGGCAAGAGAAATAGCAACAATTTACCGAGATTAGACGCCTCTATAGTGGTACATCATCTGATGGTTTCGCTTGTGAGCTAGTTAGAGCAGTGGAGAGGGCGTCATATTAAAGGGATCTGCATGAGTCAGTGGTGCTAGTTGAGAGACAATCTCCTAGATTTTTTGAGGTACGCAGTCAGAGATCACAGAGTAGGAGCTAGACCAGGACACAGATCACAAAGGGTGTGGTAGGACCACCGAGGACAGGTCCATATGATAGGCCGTCCACCTCATAGAGAGTACCTCCGAGACAATTTCCTCCACGTTCACTACATGGGAGTAGCGATAGTGGGACCCATTGAATTTTTCATGTGTGTAGACATTATACCTTGGTCATAGAGCTTGCGAGCTCGTTTCTATTTATTGATACATTCTAATATTGTACTGTGACACATGTTATATTGAGCGATATACATATCATTTTCGGTGGCATTTCATATGATATGCAGTTCTATTTATGATGATGCATTTTTTTCTATATGATTATGTTTCTATAAGATGTTATTGTTTATCTGATAAATACATGTTATAGATGATCATTTATACATTATTATGTGTTTATGCAGCCTATGATGTTATGATAATTCTATTGATGATGGATGTAATGTACTTTATGATAATGGGATGCAATGTTATATATATATGCTATCTACATGTGATGGTTATGTACATGTAATATTTTTATTATGTACTTTATGATGATTGAATGCCTATTATGCCATGATTTTCCTAGATATGCAATGGAGATGTCTAATGTTCCTACTTGTTCTAAATGCAACATAACTATATGATGTACTATATATAGATATGCGACACTGTTTACCTAATGATTATAGAATGTATGCATATGCAGATTATCTAATTTTTTATTTTTTGTGTCACAAGACTCTATCATTATGTCAGATAGGAGAAATGTTAGTGTGGATGATTTCAAAATGTTAGTAAGAAACAAAGAAGGTTGTTTGAAAGACATGATCTTCGATATTTTTCCATATATATACTAAGCTTTTCATTTTATCATCATTGGGCGGGATTGACACAAATGGATAGTACACACCATGATATGAGATAGACCATAGTGTAAAAAGTCATCCACTTGCTAAAAAAGACAGTCACAGACAAGGAGTGTCTTAACTCATAGTAAGGGAAAGATTTCCCCAGTATTTTTGTCCGGGCAAACCAAAGATAGAAAACAAAATAAAAGATGAGTCATGAGATGCCATTTCTCCTCTAAATCCTTCATGGGACATCCTTGAAGAAACTAGTAACATGACTCAAAATCTAAAGTTAAAAAGACAGTTGACAAACAATAGTCAAAGAAAAAGAGTCTTGAGACATCCTTGCTTCTCTAAATCCTTCAAGGGACATCCTTGAGAAAGCTAGTAACCGAACTTATGCACAAATCGATAAAAAGATAAGACGAAATACGATGTAAAGTCAAAAAGCCAAATAAAAGTATTTGCCAAAACTTGATCTTGTGTAATTGTTTGATGTTTGACATAGCTCGATGTGAGGGATGACACATAATGTATAAGATGTTGAGTCTAATTTCGACCTTGTAATCATCTGTGTAAGGCATGATAAAGCCTGGTTTCAGAATGACACATGTCGTATAAGACATTTGAGCCTGATGCCGTTGATGTGACAAGCTTACATGAGGCTATGACAATTGACGATATCTGTTGACAAGAAAGACATATCTTGCTTAAGACATAAGTTGATCACTCTGATAATGTGTTTGATTTTGACTTGATGACAATTTTGAGATGTTTTCCTTGTTGATGCATGACTTGTTTTGATGCCTTGACTGTTATGAGTGTGTGTGTGTGTGTTGACCTATGTGGACTTGAGATGATGTACCCTAAAGGACTGACCTAGTGCGGCCTCGGGAGCTCATCGATTGATGACCTTGCCTATGTTGTACACGTAGAGACCTCGTAGTTCAACTTGACTGTGAATGACATGAATGATTTTTCAAATATAAACCTAACTTGATGATAATACGATGTGTGTGATAGTGAGTGTGATAAACCCTAATGGACTGACCTAGTGCAACCTTAGGGCCTCATCGATTGATAGCCTTTCCTATGTTGTACACGTAGAGACCTCGTAGTTTGACATGACTAGTGGCTTTGATATATACAAAGAATGAGCCATGATTTTATGTGTGTGATACATGAAAAACCTAGACAGACGAACCTAATGCCTCAAGGGCACATTGACTGATGGCCTTGCCTACGTCCAGTTGCAGAGGCAACATAGTTCGACTATGTCTACGAATAACTTAACACAACTGAATCTAACTCTGTTTTGGGCATTTTTGACATGTTTTTTATTTTTTTTTGTCTTTTTTGGATTTTTTTAGGACATTTTTTGATGTTTTTGAGTTTTTTTCAGGACATTTTCTAACATTGGGTTGCTATGTACAAGGTTCACATGACACGGGTCAAGGATTTTCCCCCAGTCAGGAATAAGACATACAGGATGGAGTGGGGAGACGGAGTGGACTTGATGTCAATCGTTCCAAGTAATGGATAAGACAACCATTTATTATGAGTGATGATGAAAAGTCTAATTGGAATGATGGTAGATGAAGGAGCGAAATCGACTACACATGACGCCTGTTTGCCAGGTTTTCACCATGCTACTTATCTATAGCGCCACCGAAGTGGTTTTCACTATTGGACGAATTATTTCTCTTTACTATTTACTGATTTTTCAATTTTTTTGGTGTTACAAAGATGCCTGTTTGCTAGGTTTTCATCAAGGTAACCATTTTTTTGTTTTTTCATTTTTTTTAATAAAATTCTATCTTTTCGATTAAGCCACAGTTCTCAGAAGCTATGCATAGAACCTATTTAGATGAAGGCTATTGATTGGTGACAAAAGTGGTTCTCCTTCAGGGGTAGAGCATTGATGCGCTCCTGATCCAAAAGCTTCTATAACAATATAGGGCCCTAAGTAGTTAGGTTCAAACTTACCTATTTTTTCTCATTCAACTTGATTCTTGGGGTTCTCCATTAAGACTAGGTCACCAATGTCAAAGTGTCGATTTATAAATTTCCTATTATAGCTGCAACAAAGACGATTCTGATATTCTTGCAAATGATCTAGTGCCTTCTATCTTCGTTCGTCTAGGAATTCTAACTCATGCAATCTAGATACACAATACTCTTCATCGTCATTATGAAATTTCAAGGATACCCTCAGGGAAGGAATTTCAACCTCAATAGGTAAGATAGCTTCATATCCGAATGCTAGGGAGTATGGAGTGGTGCCAGTGGGAGTACAAATGCTTGTGTGGTAAGCCCATAAGGTAGGATTAAGCTGTAAATGCCAGTCACGACCAACGTCATTGACAATAATTTTTAGGATTTTGATAATGGTTTTATTAGATGCCTCGACTTGGCCATTACCTTGTGGGTAATATGGAGTGGAAAAATGATGTTGGATATGGAATTATTCACATAGATGGTAAACTTCTTGGTTTTTGAATGGATGGCCATTGTCTATGATAGTGGATTGGGGTACACCATACTGACAAATTATGTAGTTTAGGATAAACCTGGATATTTGTGTGTCAGTGATGTATGTCATGGGAATAGCTTCAATCCATTTGGTGAAGTATTCAGTGGCAATTATGATGAACTTATGGTCACTGGATGATGGAGGGTGTATCTTACCTATCAGGTCAAGTTCCCATTGGGAAAAGGGCCATGGTGAAGTAATCGGATGGAGCTCCTGTACTGGCACGCGTATCAAATCTTCATGTATCTGAAATTGTCGACACTTTTTGACAAAGATATATGAGTCCTTTTCCATTGTAGGCCAATAATAACCTAATCTCATAATCTTGTGGGCTAAAGTAGGATCGCTAGAATGGGATCCACATATAACCTCATGTACCACTCACAAGGTTTCTTGTGCTTCTTCCACATCGAGACATCTCATTAAGGTGTTATCTAAGGTATGTCTATATAGGGTATCTTCGATGATGGTGTATTTGGAAGACTTACAGATAAAGGTTCTACGTTGGTTGTTTGACAGGTCTAAAGGTAAGATTTGTGCATTTAGATATTCGTACACGCCCTTGTACCAAGGGGAACTAGGACCAACAATCATACACACCATCATGGAATTAGGGACATCATAGGCAGGGACCAACAGTTGTTCGACCAAAAACTCAAATTTAGGCACGTTGCTAGGAATATCCAATAAGGAACCCACAGTTTCCATAGCATCTGTTGCCCTGTTATGAATGCGTGGTATTTGTTGAAAGGTGATGTCATCAAAGTACTACTTGAAACTATCGGTCATGCATTTGTAGGGGGCAAGTTTCTCATCTTTAGTTTCATAATCATCATTTACTTGCCAGACTACTAGCTGAGAATCCCCATAAACATGTAGACTCTTAATCTTCCATTGGGATGCCATTCTTAGTCCAATCACTAAGGCTTCATATTTCGCTATGTTGTTGGTGCAAGGGAAAGCAATCCTAAATGATTTAGGAATAGTATCACCTTGAGGTGTAACAAATATTATGCCTGCTCCTGAACCACGATTAGTATGTGACCCGTCAAAGTATAATTTCCATTTGGTTCTAGTGTCCACTTTGAGGATAAACTCATTAGAAAAATCTGCCACTAAAGGATGGTCTTCCTTTATGGGTGCATCCACTAACTGATTTGCAATTACTTGCCCTTTTATAGCTTTCCTCTCCACATATTGGATGCTATATTCACTAAGTATCATCACCCATTTAGCCAATTGGCTTGTTAATGCTGTTTTACTTAGGAGATATTTGAGAGGATCAATCTTTGCGACCAACATGGTTTGGCGGTTTAGCATATGGTGCAAATTTTTTGAGTAGCAAAGACCACTGCAAGACAAGCACATTCTATGTTACTGTAGTTTAGTTCATATCCCACCAAGGTACGACTGATGTAGTACAATGCCCTTTCATGACCTTGATCATCATTTTGTGTGAGAAGGGCTCCTAATGCTGACTGCGTTGCTGAAATGTAAAGTATCAAAGGTCTATCATCTCTAGGTGGCATTAACATAGGTGGAGCAAGCAAATAATCCTTGATCTATTGCAAAGCTTCCTGACATTTAGGTGTCCATACAAATGGTACTTCTTTCTTGAGAAAATGTTGGAATGGATGTATTTTGTCTGCTAGTTGTACTATGAAGCACCTGCTAGATTGTAATCTTCCCTGTAGTGTTCTTAGTTGACCAATGCTAGCTGGGGGAGGCATTTCTATGATATATTTTACCTTCACTGGGTCTAATTCAATGCCTCTTCTAGAAATGATATATCCTAGAAGTTTCCCCGATTTCACTCCAAAGACACATTTCTTTGGATTTAGTTTGACTTTGTAATTTTCTAGTCTTTGGAATATCTTGTATAGAACTTTCAAATGATCTAACCTTGTTATTGATTTAGCTATGAGATCATTGAAATAGTCTTCCATGAGAGTATGTATAAGGTCATGGAAAATAGTCATCATTGCACGTTGATATGTAGCTCTTGCATTTTTAAGCCCAAAAGGCATAACATTCTAGTAGTATGTTGCCCACGAACATGTGAAAGTTGTCTTGTGTTGGTCTTCAACTACGATTTTGATTTGGTTATACCCAAAGAAACCATCCATGAGGGATAGCATCTTGTATCCTGCTGTAAGGTCTACTATCATGTCAATGTTTGGCAAAGGGAAGTCATCCTTAGGACATGCCTTGTTGATATATCTAAATTCTGTACAAATGTGGATGCCCCTAGTTGGTTTGGTCACTAGCACAAGATTTGAAATCATTTTGCATAGTCTATGGATCTTATGAATCCGACATCCAATAGTTTCTTAAGTTCTGCTTTGACTAGTAGAGCGATTTGTGGATGCATCTTTCTTAGCTTTTGTTTGACAGGATTAGTACCTAGCTGTAATGGTAGATGGTGCAATATAAGGTCTAGATCTATCCCACGCATGTCAACATATGACCATGCAAAGTTTATCTATCTCTTTGTGAAGAAGTCTTGAAACTCTTGTTACTCTGTCTTTGTCAAAGAGGATGCAAAGTATATTACTTGCGGGTTTTCTTTAGTGTTTATGTTGATCTCAAAAAACTCTTTTGCTAACATTGGTGACTTTTCTTGAGCAACTAGGAGAATGTTCAAATCTTCATCCTTGGGTTCCTCAGAGAGGTTTTTGCCCTCAGATGCATCCTTTATTTTTTACTATTTCTTCATCCAAAGGCACCTTTTGATTTTCACCTGAGGACTTGTCATTTTCCTCATTTTCATTGTTTTTTATTTTTCTTTTCACTTTTGTGACTAGAGGTGTGAATAAACTCCCCAAAATATGCTTTGTCATCCAAGTCTATGGTAAAGCCAACTTTATGATCCCCTCTAGGTATGCCTTCTCAAAGTCCCATGAACTCAGCTATCAATTTGTCATTCTCGAATATGTCTAAGATGGGTGTACCTTGTTGATCCCAATCGATAAGTTGGGGATATATGAGGGGCATGTCATCATCAGAGTTATCAAATTTGGAAGTTGACAAGGTGAATATAGAGTGGTTAACATGGTCATAGAAGTTTTGGACTAACTCCTTTTTGTTATTTTTCCTAGGGACAGGTAAGCTTGGTTGTGGTACAAGTGCAAGGGTTAGGTCATTAGAAGATGGTTCATCAGGTGCCCAAGATGTAGGATCAAGGGTTTCCCAATAGTAAAGCTTAAGAAATTCTTCTTTTGACAAGGGATTTTTAGGATGGGGACTAAATGGAGTTGGTGTGGTTTGTAGCATTTTATCAAGTTCGCCAAGCAACTTGTCTAGGTCCATTATGTTGGTGGAGGAAAGGGAATCCCATTCGTAGTCGCTTGAGTCAGGGGAGTCATCATAAACTGGGTCAAGTGGTTCATGAGATATATCGATGTCTTCAAAAGCACTTACTTCCTCTTGTAATGGTGACGAAGTACTTAGAATTTGAATTCTAATTGGTTAAAACCCTAGCCTTAGTCCTTTTGGTCTTGGTGAGACAATGATTGGTTCAGTGCTTCCATTTTGATGCAGTCCTAACCCACTATGTCCATCATAACCTTTGCTTTGCATCATCATAAATACTTTTCCATATTGATCCCTAGCTATTTGAATAGACGGTGAAGGGTATCCATTGTCTTCCTGGTATAACTAGGAGATAATATCATCTTGGTCCACAACTTCATCACTTAACTCTCCCCATTTTGTCAATGTCATTGTAGGAGGAACATCAAATGTGAGTACTGATTGTATCTATTTTCTATGGGTAAACCATATGTCTTAGGTGGAACCAATTGACTGACACAATAGGTTGCCTTCATGTGATATTCTCCACAGCCCTTGTCTTGGATCTCGACCTTAGGATTGGATGATGGTGGCTGTGATGAAATGGACTTGGTAAGATTTGATGGATTAATGTACAAGGATAAAGTAGATGATGAAGCTTCTTGATTAACTGGCACCTTCCATTATGGAATTTCACGTAGGTTTGTACAATATTGAAAAGGATCTAGATCACCATCAATTGTGATCTCAGTGCCATTATATGAGAATTTAAGACACTGGTGATATGTGGAAGGTACGACTTTCATTGCATGTATCCAAGGTCTACCTAACAAAAGGTTATATGGAAGGGTGAGATCCAAGACTTGGAAGCTAGTGTCCATAACTGTAGGACCAATCCTGATAGGGAGTGTAACAAATCCTTTGGATGATCTTTTGTCATCGTCATAAGACTTAATGAATATAATCTTAGTGGTGTCCATGCATGCTTCTGAGAATCCTAATTCCTTAACCAATTTCAAGGTACAAAGGTTCAACCCTGCTCCTTCGTCTACCAAGACTCGTCTGACTTTAGTTTGATGGACAAGAACTTCTAGGTGTAATGGATCATTATGATGGGTCTTTTTAGTGGAATAATCCTATTGAGAGAATGTGGCATGATGGGAATTGGTTAAATATCCCACCATTTCTTCAAAATGATTGACATATAAGTTAGTAGGGATGGTAGTGTTCTACAAGGCTTTGTCGAGAATGGCTCGATGATCTAGTGAGATAGTCAACAGTTCCAAGATAGATATCTGTGCTGGGGTCTTGCCCAGTTGATCAAGCAAATTATACTTAGACTTGGAAGACTATGTAGGTGGCTCAAAAGAATGATCTAGAAGGTTTATCTTAGTTCTACGTGTATTTACAGTACATTCAGGTCGTTTCTTTACGGTAATGGTATAGATGTTTTCATCAGTGGCTCATATATGATTGATGATGTTACCTGGTTTATAATCATACTTAGCACTATTATAATTGGCCGAGGTATTATTCTTAGTTCCTGAATTGTAGGCCTTTCCTTCCCCATGGTCATGTAATGGATTTGTGAAGACCTTGTGATCACTGTTCTTGGTATGTTTCTGCCCATTGACCTCTATGGTTCCATCTTCAACAAAATATTGTATGATGTTTTTCAGTTGTCGACATTGTTGTAGGTTATGTCCCTTTGTTTGATGGTATTCACAATAGGTGTTATCATCCCACCATGAGGGTTTAAACTATCCAGGATCATATTGTTTTGGTTCCAGAGGTTTTAGGAGATTCTGTTTGATCAGTTCTTTGAAAATTGTCTCAATTGGTTCCCCTAAGGGTGTAAACTCACGTTTAGGAAATCTCCTTTGTGGTAGTTGTTGTTGTGAATTTTGGACAAAATTTACCGTTAGATCTGGATTACTCGTCATGTCTTGATTGGGGTCGTAACCTCTAAGTGTGATGACAGGTCTTGCATTTAGGGTCTGAGCATCAATGATATCATCATTTGTTACATTTTTGTTTCTAGACTAGAACTTGTTTCTATCATTGGGAGCATTTTGATGTTGAACAACTGGGTTCCTGCTTGGTAATTTTAATGTCTCCTTTGTTAATAGGCCTTTTTTAAGTATAATTAACTTTTGCACCAAGTCTAGGAAAGAGGTACAACAATGTACCCTTAAGTCACTTCTCAGTTTCAAATTAATATTTTCAAGGAATATCGTGACTTTTTGTTTTTCTAGTATCTCAACTGGACATCTACTAGCTAAACTTCTCTATCTCTGGAAGAAAGTGGTGAAAGTTTCACCTTCTTCTTGTGTGGTGTGACACAAGGTAGCTATTGTTATTTCATTGTCTATGTTGAAGGCAAAGTGTTCGAAAAAATTCTCAGCTAATTCACCCCATGATCATATGCCATATGGTAGTTTAGAGAACCATTCCAGTGCTATCCCGACAAGGGTTCGCGGAAATAGTCTTATCAAGTATGTGGGGTCATATGATATGTCCATGCATGTTGTAGATAATTCTCTACTGTGTTCCAAAGGATTCCTCTTCCCATTATACTTAGGGAAATTTAGTGTAATGTATCCGTGTGGGAAGGGTGTCATGTATAGTGCTTTGTCAAAAGGACATGGACATAAATCTTGCACTGAGATAGTTCATTTGCCTGATGTAGACATCCTGTCCATTTGTTGTTGAAGGATTTGCATTTGATTTTGCAGAACATCTTCTTGTCTCAAGGACATGTTGTTTGCATTGTTAGGATCGATGCAAGTGTTCTGAAATGCTATGTTCTGTGATGGATTGTGATTTGGCGAGGGTATATATCCTGTTTGAATGTTCTAATTCGGTGTAGGGATATATCTTGTTAGAATGTTTTGATTTGGTATAGGAATATTTCCTGTCGGAATGTTCTGATTTGGTATAGGAATATTTCCTGTTGAAATTTTCTATGTAACCCCTATTTGTGGAATGGCAATATGTGGTATAGTTGTGTCCGTGCCAACTTTGGATCTTTTACTAGTAGTGTTTGTGCCAAAGGGGTTTGATGAAGATGCTCTCGCAGTGAATTGTAAACCTTGTGTTATGTTGAATGGGGTTGTGTTTACAATTGATGATGTTTGAGTAGGTATGCTAGTTGGTATTGTTGCGGTAATTTGAGGAACATACACTTGACGTCATGGTTTGTGTTGGTTGAGTAGATGTTGTTTTCAAAGTGTGAACATCAAATCCTGGTGGTAGTGTGGCACCTTCTACTAGAAACTTTGCTAGATATCGTTGGGGATCATTTGCCAAACACTCATCCATAAAGGATGTAAACTCAGGATCTTGTACGGTAGCGTCTATGTCTTCAGTAATTTTTTTTCCATGTGTGTCTCTAGTGACGTGTTTTTAAAGCAAAGTTTTGTGTGGTCTCTCTTTCCCTGATGGTTGGTTTCCGAAAGGATTGAAAAATTTGTTAGGGTCCAAAATTGCTCTATGTTTCTTCTTAGACCTTGTTTCAACCATGAAAAGTTTCTTGGAATGAGGTAATGCAAACTATGTCTAAAAACTGATCTGTCCTATTTCTATGTTTTTGGGATTTTCTGAATATAAAGGATGTCACTAAAAATTAAAGATTTCTAAAATGACGTATACTAGGATGACGTATGCTAGGATGGATAGTATGCAAAGTTTTGAGTAGACTATGACGATAAATGATTCTAAGATGGGAATAACCTACCACCTATGGAATAAATCCAAGCGATAATCTAACTTTACCAAGGAACTTGATTGTAGGACAAAGACAACTGACAAGGTGAATTTCCCAAACTAGATTGTTGAGTTGGAAGGATTCACTAATAGGATAATAGTGACTAGGTTCAAAGATAATGACAAATTGAGTGCATGAACGTATCTAATGATGTGAAAAGTTGTTCTACTCTATGATATGCAACTTCCTATGGGGTGTCTAAATGTTTGCAACTTAGGATGACTACCGCTAAGACATAAATGACACCTAATAATGTAAGGGTTTTGAGAAATTGTTTTCTAGTTCTGGTCCAAGGTTGATCGTAAGAAACAAAAGTGAAAAAGACAGTTTTGTTTTCAGACTGAGTTTGCCTTTTTTCAAAATTTTTGTTGATAGTCAAATGCGACTCAGATTTCAGATGCATTGATAGATTGAGCAGATGCGTTTCCTTTTTCAGATGTGGTTAATTGACCAAACCAAGTCTCGAATGTTGACAGACAAATGTCACCTTTTTTTTTTTGAAAGATGCGGTTTAAACTATGACAGATGCGACTCAGTAAGAATATGCGACTTAGAATCTAAACCTTGTGAAAACTGAGTTTGTTGACAGACACATGCGGTTTTGCATTTAATAGTTGTGACTCGTAAAGACACATGCGGTTCAAAATATGACAGTTGCGACTCAGTTTACAATAGCGGTTTCCAATGAAAAAGTTGACTGACTTAGTTTAATGATCAAGTTTTGACGAATAAAGAAAGAACAATCACATAATACCAAGTGTTTTCAGTTTGATATGTATGAATCTATTAAAATCAAAAGACAAGTACAACCTAGGCTGTGTTGAATAGTATTTACTGAGTTCTCAATTGGATTTATCCAGCTACGCATATTCAAGGTGGATGACTAGTAGCTTGACCCCACTGGCTCCCCTCCATGACACTCACTTATACGGGGCAACCAAGCTACTGTACCCATGAAACTCCCATGGCATACATTTCATATCTACACATGAACCATAAGAATTTGAGACAACTTCACTGGTCTGACCTGCTGCACCAGTAAATAGATAGGATTTTGGAAAAAACTACAACAAGGCTTTTAGTAAGGGCATTCCATTCGTGGGACACCATCCAGTACGATGAGAGACCATTTCTTCCCTTCTCATCGGAACAGTGAGCGTGATTCTTGGGTTTCCCCAAAAATCCACTTTTATATACCAGCTAGAAGTCGCTTGGCTTTAGCATGTTATCGATCTGAGTAATCTTGGGGTGAGTACTTTTTCCCACCAAGTTAGGCCCAATTTCTAGAGTTAGTAAATGTTTCTCTTGCACCCAGGATTGCACGAATGCGCAAGGGGAGAGGATACTACGATGTACTGAATCGTGAGGGTTCTAAACTAACAAATACATACACAAAAGACACTGGTTCTTTTTAATCCCAAATGACAATTATCTAACTACCAAACATAAAAGTTCATTTTAACAATTAAAGTGTTCAACAACAGGTCCTGCATGCAACTTGTTAGTAGTTTTATTGGTCTTCCTCATTCATCCTGCAAGAAAATTGGTTTGGTTTTCAATATCTTCTACGTTTCATCCTGCAAAAACAATGTTATCCCCCTAAATCACAGCCGCAAACAAAATTGTTAGTGAAAAACAAAACGAAAAAATACCAAAACACGAAGATACATAATTTTGAAAAATCAAAAGTTTTACCAGCCAGATGTGTCATTTGAATTTACAGATGTGTCACGAAGTTGATAGTCAAATGCATTACGGGAGGTCTAAGATGCAGCTTGTCTTGTCAGATCCATGTCAGAATTTGTCAGATGTGGTTCGAGAACTTAGATGCGTTGTCTCTTCAGTCAGATGCAGTTTTTCGTACGATACCTGCAAAAAAATAAAATGACAAAGCAGAATGGATTCACGAAGTTTGAAGTGTCTTCACGTCGGGTTCACCAAATGTGACATATATAAAATAACACTGCACAGTAAGATGGTTAAATCTAATCTAAACATGCATAAATCTAAATCAAACAACAAAGAATGAATCAAATGAATTAAAAAGAAAATAATGTACAAAACATAGAACAGTCTCACCGAGTATCAATCCATTTCCTTAAATTATCTTGATTGCCCTTCTCCATTTTTCGGTGTTGGTATTCTTTCCCTCATATTTTTAGTATGTATGCAAGCCTAGCCTTGACGTATGTTGAAGTAAAAAAAAAAAAAAGATTAACAAGTTGCTTCCAAAAAGTGTATTGATTTTGTGAGGAGGAGTAATGACGAATGTCAGGTCAATTTATAGAAAATTGGTTTGTGAACAATCGGCTCAGATTCGAAAGAGAGATCAATGATCGAGATTATTGAATGTCATGCGATTGAGATTTGTCTTAGTTAGAATGCGAGTTGGGAAATTTTGCAAGATAAAGATTAAATTAAATAATAATTTAATCTAGTGTTAAGTTTGTTCGAAAATTGAAAGAATAAGAGTTCAAGATTAAATAAATGATTTAACCTTAGTTGAAAGTCTTTGAAAATAGAAGAATTAGACTTTGAATGAAAAAGATAAAGTTAGAACTCGACAAATTATTTAATTCAGAAAGAGAATTAATTAATTAGCAATGTAATTAAAAAAATATGATTTATTTAATTAATCAAAGTTGAATAAGGGTCACAATGAATTAATCAAATAATTAAAAGGTTATTTAATTAATAGAAGAAAGATGTGTTTAGGAAATAATTAAATAATTAACATTATTTAATCATGACCATGAGCATTAGAAAATTATGTCGAAAGTGATACTCGCAGGCCTAGACTGATTTTTAGTGGCTTTTTCACTATTTCATGTTTGTTATGGATTCCTCGTTTGGTTAAATGAGATGGGCTTAAGTCAAGGTCATTAGAGTGGCCTGTAAGTGGCTGCCAAGGGAATATAGTAGTAGAGTTGTAGTAAACATGTGATAACTAAATAATTACAGTGGTGTAAAACACTTATAATATAATGAGTCCTCGTGCATGGCCTTGAGCACTTGAAAAGTCTAAGGATGCACTCGAGAAGGCCTATCCACCTACAGGGTGCTAATTTGGGCATGATTAAGTCTCCTCATCTATATGAGAGGTGTACTTGATTCCATGTGGTGTGATCCCTTCGAGAACACATGATGACCCTCCATCTGATCTGCACTCTTGTATCTTTTACCTTAGTAGTAATGAGTGGCACCCGAGATGTTATTGTATGAGCATCTCCATGTTGTGACATTGGCCTTATGCATTGTATTTTGGTTTGCTCTGTATCTGATGTGAGTGATGGCCATATGTTATCCTTGCCTTGTTATTTCTATTTGGGCCTTGTGACTACCTCCAAGCATGGTGGGGTGGTCTCTCTGGAGTCCACATGGTAGGGAGGCATTGCCACCACCATTGGGGACTGGTGTACATGTTATTGGAGCACCAGTTGGAGACATTCTCTCTCTTGTGCTTATTCTATCAGTTGATGTATCTTATTCATGGCTATGCCATTGTACTCATGTATGTTCTTTTATGTATATTATACTCTCTTGTGAAAGAATATGTAATCATATGAATTCATGAGAAGGAATGTGATGTTTTATATTTGTCTTATGGGTTCTAGTGTTGGTATCAGACTCACTTGTACTATGATAGTTATTATGGTTTTTCTTTCCATAGTTTCCATGCAAAAAATCCAGAGATTTGGTTATGTTTTTCCCTTCATTATTTGGATCTGCAAAAGTTTTGGCGCATTGACACTTTCTATTTGTTGTTTAGTGTTGTTGCTACCAAGTTCCGGGGCGTCAACACTTTCTGTTTGCTGTTCAGTGCTATTTCTGCCAAGTTTCGACGCATCAATGCTTTCTGTTTTCTATTCAGTGTAGTTGCTGCCAAATTCCAAAGCAACAGGTTCCAGAGCAACAAGTTCTGATGCAAATTTCTGGAGCTATCCCATTTGCTCCTGTTTAGATTTTCTCTGGAGGGTGGATTAGTCCTCTCCTTTGGGTTGTACTTTCAGTAATTTTTGGCCATGTTTGTTGTCATTTTATTGAATTGGTAATTACTTTATATGTATATTATCCTTGTTAAATTTTATTTTACCTTGTCCTCTTTTGGCTCTTAATCTTCGGGGCCGCGTAGCGGGATGTTACATCTAGTATCAAAGTCCATGTTCACACACTGAGAGCTTTGGTGTACTTGAGCCTTCTATGTTATGTTGTGTTCGGTGTGTGTGACATGAGCTTGTTATATTGTTTTCATAGTCTTGTTGATTAGCTTTCATGCCTTAGTATGGTGTATAGATTGTCCTTGTGATGATCTATTTTGATGTGTTCTTTATTTCCTTTAGGATGCCTCCTAGGAGTAGAGCTAGAGGTAGAGTTAAAGGTAGAGCTCATGTTGCAGCACTGAGATCTTGGTTTATGGTTTTTACCTGCTTGGTGTGTGGTATGTGGTGTGTGGTGGATAGCAACAAGTGTTGTTGTTGTTGTTCCCGCCCCTTGCAAGTCCTATTGAGGAATGCTTTTGTGAGGGTTAGTTAGACCCTCGAGCCTACCAGGAAGTGTATTATGATTGGTCTCCTTCTTGGTGTGTGGCTTTTTTTTTATTTCAAGGGTCGTGACCCTTGAGTGGTTCCTAAGTGTGGTTGTAGCCCATGTGGTTTTAGTGTGCTTGATGTGTGTGTTCCAAGTGTTGGTTGTGGTGAGATAGTCATAGGACCTCTTGCCTTGAGTGCCTTAGTATGGCCTTTTAGAGGGTTGAGTTGCCCAACCCTGACTTCTGTTGTGGATGAATGATGCCTTCTAGGCCTTGCCTTACCCTACGAGATTGGAGTAGTTCCCTTGGTTGAGAGTCTTCCGAGGTTGAGATTGATTACTTCCCTATATCCTATGTTGCGGGTGGGCATGTTCGACCTTAGTATGTTGGTGGGTTACAGGTGACATGTGTTGCCTAAAATTACCCTTGATTGGTTTCTTAGTTCTTTTTTTTGGAAGGTCGGTTTGACCTTGGGGGTGCCAAGAAGTTCTATTTGTGTGCATTCTCTCCTTGAGTTTTTCTGTTTTTTCATTACCATCCTAAATTTTCAGTGCAAAATTTTTGGCACATGTCTTCTTGTACTTTACCTCCTTGTGCTAGTGTTTGCTAGATTGACCCTATTTGGTTTGGGAGTTTCTTTTGCATGATATATTGTATTGAGATTATAAAATATGGTAATATAAAATGAATGAGCATGTTGTTAGTTCATAGAGATGATTGGATGCTCTCATACGATTGATGCATTTATGTGAAAAATATTATGTGATGATGAAACCATGTTTGCATTCGTGCCTGTGTCAGAATTGTAAATCTCTCTCTCCTCTCTCTTCTCATTGGCTTAACGAAGATGCCTATATTTGAGTGTGTGGTGTATTGAAATCCATTGTATGATATCTTTTATGAGCAAATGTTTATGCATTTATGAAGATCTATTTTATTAGATCAAACCTTGGGTGAAGGACCTAAGTCCCCAAGTTGCATTCATAATTATAGAACATGTATGAATTTGAATAGAAAATTATTCTGCACTAAGTAGAAGCTTAGAGAAAATGGAACAGTGAAAACCATTTGCATGTTAATGATAATTGCATAATAGGTGCATCTTGTTGGCGAGACCTATAGTCTCCGACTACATTGTTGAGTCTTATGAAATCATGTAGATATTAAACTATTGTACCTTGATTCAAAATACAAAATGATTAATGTATGTTGAAATGATAATGCTGCATACCTTGTCTTGAGTAAACATTGCAATGATATTGTACTGTGTATAAGAAATCAATGTGGTTAACGCATGTGTGTAATAAGGTGATTTACCACTGAATAATAGTGAATTTGAATGTGAGAATTATTATGACATTGTTGATTTACTCCTTGTAGCACTGTGATATATTGCATGTGATAAATGTTGTAATTATAAAATTATGTTTAATGACCTTATTGTCTTGAAAAGAGAATATTGTATGGATGTTGGGAGTACATGTTCTTGGAAAGTTTGTATTGGTCTTACATAATTAGAGGTGGATAATGGTTTAATTTTGGTAAGAGGAAATTAGAAAAAGGTACTCCATGTTATGTGAACATCTTGTATTAGTGCTCATGTTGAGTGTTGTGAATATCCTATGCTTGAGTTGTGTTCCTGTGGGATTATGGTACAGGGTACCCATCCATGGATGATATGATTTTGGAAAGGAAATCACATTGATTATGAAAATATATGTACTTATGGTATGTGATCTTTTGAAAAGTAATGGAATTGTGTATGTAATTGAACCTCGTATATGTGAGAAACCAATAATAGTGTAATGGTTGAGTGTTGTGAATACTTCGTACTTTCCTTGTGTGCCAATGGGATGGTGATACTGTGTACCCATCCATGGGGAATATGTTGTATTTTAGGTGTGGGATTAACCATACCATTATGTGTGCTTGTATGTTTGTTACCTGATTGAGGGACAACCCACGTGTGGTTGAAATTTATATATGTATAAGAGTAGCCAAAAGTTAGTTTCGTAGATTCTCTTCTTTTGGTTCTATAGTCCCTTAGTTCGTTAAGGGATAGTAGCAACCACAAAGTTCCTTGGGCGAGGTGTGCAACATTCACATATTGTGACACAGAGTGGTCTCAGCTCAACCGATCCTGAGGAGAGTACTCACTACTTCCTCTTATGATGGATTGAGGTACTTGATCCATATGTGCTAGCCTAATCCCCACTATTCTGAGTAAAACAACATTGGTTTGTTAGTATTGCCTAGCCGCTTGTAGGGATGTTGAGCTGAGATTGCCTGGCCACTTGTAGGGGTGTTGAGCTAGCATTAGCAAGTCAACCTCATCC
This sequence comes from Sequoiadendron giganteum, assembly GCA_007115665.2. Taxonomy (NCBI): domain Eukaryota; kingdom Viridiplantae; phylum Streptophyta; class Pinopsida; order Cupressales; family Cupressaceae; genus Sequoiadendron; species Sequoiadendron giganteum. The sequence goes on along the minus strand of CM021110.1, from coordinate 193,905,972 downwards.
ATATGAGAGGTGAAGCTTGAGTAGCCCCATATTGATATACTCATGTATGAATTATATATATACTATATCTGCACATGTTTAGACATGATGCAATGGATACGATGCCACGTGCATAGATGCGTGAAGGTGCACTATGAGATTGTGTTATGATAGCCTACTTGTGTGATGAGTGTAATGGGGCCTCATACATTTGTAGAGGGACACTCATGTTTGACCTCGACAGTGTTTGGGTCAATTAACATATGGGTATGTCCTAGCCATGTATACCTCTGGCTACAAGGAGTTCCTGCATGTCATTCTCCACGAGGTATCGCTATGCGGGGTGTGTTCTACACATGCCTACTTCTGTGGAGCCACATACACACTTCCATGTGGCATACGACCAGTACGTGCCTTCCTCAGTTGGTGTATGGCCATGCTATGCTGAGACGAGATGCAGGATGGGGCCGAGGTGCACATCCCATGCAGACAACCAAGGAGTACATGTGCCACTTGGCGAGCCCATGTCGCATGATGACGCGATGCTGGGTGTAGCCGATGAGTACATCTCATGCCATGTGGTTGACATGCTCACTTTGCACCACATGAGGGGCTATTGCGATAGTCAGACGTTGTTCCCTCCTTCCTCGTTTGGTGGCTAGTATCTAGTCACATAGTGTTGTACAGTGCAATTTCAAAGATTGTGGACTTTCTTTATGAATATTGATGATATTCTATTGATTGTGAAGGCTGACACTTTGTTTATAGTTGATTGTGATGATTTAGCCACACCTTGTGATCTTTATTTGCATGTAACCCTTGTGGTTACATTTGATTTAGTGTTGAAATTGCACACGTTTCTCACTTTATTGCTGAAATTGAATCTTTATTCGATATTTATTTATGGTCTTTGGTGGCTAAACTAGTTTTTTACTTGTTGTTTTTAAATGTTGATCTTGTGTTGTAATGTGATTCCTCATCGAGAATGGGAGAGCCAGACTCATTCGAGTGTATACGAGGAAGTAGACACAAAACAATTTGAGGATGAGGGTATGTGAGGCTGGTTTACAACTAGGACCCACTCCCACCTATGTGTGATGACTATCTCTTGGGGGCTAACCACATTATACAACAAGCGATAGGTCATTGTGTTCTTGTTTGGATGGTCTCACCATGCATGTGTGGCCTAACACCATCAAACCACTGAGTGTGATGTATGGATTATGTGAGATGGATATTGGCTCTTGGCTCATGGATTTTGTATTATGGATTAGTATGTTGCTTCCCGGTGTCTAGATGGACCCTTGTGTAGCCCGGTGATGTGATTCCCAGTGATGTAAGTATGTATGTATGTGTAAATTTATTTTTCATCTTGGATATAGTTACATATGATAAGTTCAAAATTTAGCTTATTATGCTTTAGAAAGTGTAAATTGTTGTATTTTGTTGAAAATGATGTCAAATATGTTATAATGTGTGAGTGGAAGTGTGTGGAAAACAAATATGGTTGCAGACAATGGTGTTTTGGAAATAATTGAGTGCTTATGCATCTTCTTTACCCTATTCTTAATGGAAATTAATGTGTATTTTAACCTATCTTTGAATGAATGTGGATGTTAAAATAAATTCCTATTTTGAGAATTGTGATACATGTGATGATAGAAAGATTAACCATATTATTTTGTTTCATGTTGAGATCTTATGAGTAAGACATATGTCAATATATTGATAATGATTATTAGAAAGGTGAATGTTAAAAGGATGTCCTTTCTATTTTGTTTAGTGATGAATGATGTATATTATATTTTTCATCTTTGGGATGAAGCACAATCTTTTAATGTTGATTATTAGATTTTTGAATACTAATGTGTGACATGGCTGCATATCGAGTTTACATAACTTCCAAGAGTAAGTCAAATCTTAGGGAGGGAGGATGTAACACCTCTCTAACTTCAACTTGGATAAGATGGTATTTTAATTCTGATTTAACATTCTAAATGTTATTATAATGAGATTAGACATTGATGATAATGTGATAGGTTATCATGATTAGTTATTATGCTAGATTACATGCTTATATGTTTATATATTGTTATCATTTCTTTTGTATGATTATGGACAAAAAATATATGATTTCGTAACACTTGTATCCGAGAGGCTTACGATATCATGACCCCCTTCCTAATGATTGATGTTGCTTCAATTATATGATATATGTTATATGCACATGTACTTTGATATGTGAATAGAGTAATGCAGGTACTGAGTATCGACTCCGCTTGGATTCATAGGTTTGAACGTACTCTTATTCCCCGATGGTGGTAACTGGAGGTAGTCACAGGTCAAATGTCTCATACCCTAACCTCTGTACCTTGTTAGTGTGGTGCTCCCGTATTGTTGTCTTATCGTCCGGTTACCTAGTGGTAACGTCCAGAGCACCTTTCAGTCATAGACCTGGTTTCCCAATATGTCTTGTTGAGGTATTTTTTCATGGTTTCCGTTAATTTTCTATGTGGCTATATTGTGGTTTTCATTGACATCTTTTCATGGTTTCATTTATGGTATTTTATAACATTTTATTGATGGGAGATTTGAATGGTTATATCTTTGAAGTTTTAAATATGTTATTTTAAGTGATTTTATTGATCATTCGAGAGAATGATATATTTCTTTTGGTAATATTAAATGATTTTATTAACCCTTTTTCTGAGCTCTTATAATCTTATTTAATCATTTTTGGGGAGCCTTGTGTATTTTAATGTTGTATATTTTAGTGATTTAATTAATTAATTGGAGAGCTTTAATAACTTATTTAATTAAATGATTTATTTCATTTAATTGTTTTGAGAGTATTAAAATGGAAGAAATATTTATTTAAAAAGAAAAGAAAATGAGCAACTTGGTCTTTGATATTTATTCTTTGTTTTAAACTTTTTGGGGAATTATGTTTTGGAGAGGAGAAAAAAATGCTCTTTTTTTGGGGAAGGAATAGAAAACCCCAGGTTTGGACGACAAAATTGGAGGGGAGAAATATGGAGATTCTTTGGAGAAGAAAATTGTGGGCAACTGTTTGTTGTTTTCAACATGCCATTTCCTCCTTGCTGTCCGGTGTTGGAAGCTAATCGTGCCTTGCAAGCTGAGCATTTCTTCATCTCAAATTTGGGCTGAAATTAGAGGTATTTTATGTGTACATTTTTTGAAATTATGAGTTAGAAATATATGTGTGTGTGTTTAAAATTGTTGGGAGTCTTGGCTGCTCTGGGTGTTGTCATGGTATTTTGATTTTGAGATTTTTTTCCTGCCTGGTTATTGCTTTCCTCTTTTGGGGAAAATCTGAGATTTTTCTGAATAAGTCCAACTTCTTATTTTTAAACTCCAATTCAACTATGGAATTCGTATGAAAACTATTAAATCTGAAATTGGTTGTTGGCAAAATAGATTTCTAGGCACTTCCATTCTCTTTCTATTTTTTTTAGTTTTGTCCAACTTGTGAAAACGTGTTTTTAATTTCCGTTCTTTATCCACCTATTATAAATGCAAAATAAGTGTGAATTCCATGTAGAAATGCCCATATCTCAATTGTGTAGTTGTCCGATTTTAGATCCGAGCACTTTCATTTTTCATGTCTTTTTGCCCAGCTTGGCCGAATGACGTTTTTGAATATCACCTTGTTCTTTGTAATAAATTTATAAAATAATGGTGTATTCCATGTAGAAATGCCCATATCTCAACTGGGTCTTTGCCCGATTTGAATTTTGGGCACTTTCAACTTTTCATGTATTTTGTTGCCCAATTTGGCAAAATGACGTTTTTCAAAATATCACCTTATTTTTGATGCTAAAATCAAAATTCAAAGGTGAATTCCAGCTTGAAACATCGAAATATGAACTGGGTCAAGTTTATAATTTTAATTCAGGCACTTTGAATTTCTATGAAATTTCTATGCCTCTTTCTCATTTGTTTGAACATGAACCATGTTTTGTGCCACCGTCTCTTAGTGGTTTTAACTATTTTAAAAGTGGTTTTACGAGATGATTTAATAAGGTTAATACCAATTTTATGATTGGTTTCTTTTCATGAATTGATGGTGAATGTTTGAATGATATTTGACCTGTTTGTTGGCATATGTGATCAATTATTTAATTGATTTAACGACAATTTTTGTTTGGCTGTGTTTAAATGGTTTTAATGGTGTATTTTAGTGGTTTTTTCACTATTTCATGATTGTTATGGATTCCTCATTTGGTTAAACGAGATGGGCTTAAGTCAAGGTCATTAGAGTGGCCCGTAAGTGGCTGCCAAGGAAAATAGTAGCAGAATTGTAATAAACATGTGATAACTAAATAATTACAGTGGTGTAAAACACTTATAATATAATGAGTCCTCGTGCATGGATTTGAGCACTTGAAAATTCTAAGGATGCACTCGAGAAGACCTATCCGCCTATGAGGCGTTGAATTATCTATTTGCGGGGTGTTGATTTGGGCATGATTAAGTCTCATTGTCTATATGAGAGGTGTATTTGATTCTGTGTGGTGTCATCCCTTGAAGCACGCATGATGACCCTCTATCCAATTTGGACTCTTGTAACTTATACCTTAGTAGTCATGAGTGGCACCCGACATGTTATTGTATGAGCATCTCCATGTTGTGACATTGGCCTTATGCATTGTATTTTTGTTTACTCCATGTCTGATGTGAGTGATGGCCATTTGTTATCCTTGCCTTGTTATTTCTGTTTGGGCCTTGTGACTACCTCCAAGAATGGTGGGGTGGTCTCTCTGGAGTCCACATGGTAGGGAGGCATTGCCACTGCCATTGGGGACCGGTGTACAGGTTATTGAAGCATCTGTTGGAGACATTCTCTCTCTTGTGCTTATTCTATCAGTTGATGTATTTTATTCATGGCTATGCCATTGTACTCATGTATGTTCCTTTATGTATATTATACTCTCTTGTGAAAGAAGATGTAATCATATGAATTAATGAGAAGGAATGTGATGTTTTATATTTGTCTTACAGGTTCTCGTGTTTGTACTATGATAGTTATTATGGTTTTTCTTTCCATAGTTTTTATACAAAAAATTTGAGCTTTGGTTGTGTTTTTTCCTTCATTCTTTGAGTTTGTAAAAGTTCTGACGCATCGACGCTTTCTGTTTGTTGTTTAGTGTTGTTGCTACCAAGTTTCGAGACATCGACGATTTCTATTTGATGTTCAGTGTTGTTGCTTGCAAGTTTCGATGCATCGACGCTTTCTATTTGTTGTTCAGTGCCGTTGCTGCCAAGTTCTGGAGCAACAAGTTTCAAAGCAATAGGTTCTAGAGTAACAAGTTCTAGAGCAACAAGTTTCGACACAAATTTGTGGAGCTATCCTGTTTGCTCCCATTCAAATTTTCTCTGGAGGGTGGATTAGTCCTCCTTTGGGTTGTACTTTTAGTCATATTTGGCCATGTTTGTTATCATTTTATCGAATTGGTAATTACTTTATGTGTATGTTATCCTTCTTGTTAAATAAAAATTACCTTGTCCTCTTTTGGCTCTTAACTTTCGGGGTCGCGTAGCGAGATGTTACAAAACTAATGCCTCCATCTTGTGTCGTGTAATCCTTCACCTCTACCATGGCTTCCATGTTCCCAATGTCGTTGTTGAGTAAGCCATGACTAGGCATAGGAAAACCACATAGGCACAAGTTTTAATATAGAGGAAAGGGGCTTGATTTCACCCAAAATGGGTGGCGGCCTGCATAGCCCAATCTAGCATAAGTGACACATAATAATTTCTTCATAAGAGTGTGGTTTTTTTGTTCTCTCCTTTCTTTACAATTTGACATTCACCATTGAAATGTATCTATTTTTTTAAACCATTTAAAAAAGTTTTATGTTACTTTATAAATATTTTTCCTTCCTTATTTATTGTTGCTTATTCTATTAAATCTTTTCATGGAATTTTTTTGTCATGAGTACTACATTATAATACATTCCCACAAGAAAATATGCAATGGTGATGTGGGAAGAAATTAATGTGGAATTATATTTTCATGGAGGGATATGGCCTCTATTTTATTCAAGCTTGCAATCCATAATATTTACACAAGGAACAATCACAAGGCGAGGGAAGCCACCAAAATGGTACAAGCACATATCCAAAAAAAAAATGAGCATATATCAGAGATGTGAGTACCTTTTAGGAGATGAACAAACTTTAATGAACTTAGATCACCTATTGTTTGATGGGTCACATTTAAAGCAATATACATTCTTTTACTCCACACATAGTTTTAACAAACATTACCCAAAACTTCTTTTTCGTTAACTTGAATGCATGGAAACATAATTCTTCCTTCAAGTTTTAAATGGAACATCTCTTTTTTTTTTTTTCAAACATCTCTTTAAATACAAGTTTATAAGGTAATATTATTTCTCCATTCCAAAAGATATTAGATTTCATTACTACACTAAAACTTAGAAATGAAACGAAATACTAATGAATTAAGACCTTTCTTTTCCTCCTTTTATTTTACAAGAAAATGCTAACCTTTAAACATTGAATAACACAAAAATGAACAAGGCTTTCTCTCCACCCCACTGTAATGGCATCATGAAGCCTCATGGGCTCTAGTCATACCCTCGGGCAAGAAAATATTTTAGCTCCAAGATGATGAATGAAGCCTTCTCAAATTTTACAGAAGGGGTGAAAATAACATAACATCAAATTACATGCATATGGGTTCTCTACTTACTATTTTCAACAATGATCCATACAAAAAATGTCACCTTGTTACAACAATTAAAAGAAGAGGAATAGAAGTAGGGAAAACTTATATCTTTTCTTTAGATGAGGGTATTAAACTCTTCTATCCTTCTTTCCTCTCCAAGACAATCCATCTTGATAGCTATCTCCCAAGAGGGAGGAATCCTCTCCTCTCCTCATATTTTCTTCTCTCCCCATTAGAGTTCTCCAAGAGGGGAAGTGGGTAACACCCCACTCATTCTTCCTCCCCAAAATATATAGAAGTTTCAAAAATTGAAACCATTGGATGGGGAGGTGTGGAGTGTACTTACCTCCATCAATGAGGGTCTTTTCCTTATTAAAGAGGAAAACATGTACTTCAACAACCCCTCAATCTTTCCACCCCATCCTCTCCTCAAAATTCGTCACTCTCCATTATGAGGATTTTTTTGGGGGTCAAATCATGTCCTAGAGGCACTATTATATGTCCACTTGACCCCTACCTCAAGGGTATAGACCTTAGGTGGTCTATTTTTGCATCCCAACCAAGGAAATTGACCAACAACCTTCTTTAAAGAACCATTTAAGGATCCATCCGAATTTCAAACTTGGATAAGGGTTCCTAAACCCTAACCCCACTTACACCCACTTGACACATAATTAAATACCATCACACACCAAAAATAATTATCCTTTTAATATCAACCCTCACCACCTTAATCAACCAACATATAAAATTTATTTCTTTCTAAGCCCCAAAAGGGGTCAATTCCATAACCACAAGAAGATGTTTTGTCAATTTACTCTCAATGGTTTTCCCTTCTTGTATTGACACCATTTCTTCCCTACACATTACCAATGCAATCATAAACAAAAAATGCATATTACATAAATTTTATAGCTAAATATTATGAGATGTAACTTTACAACAATTCCATTTGAAATTTTAATTCATATTCCTCAATTTATGAGTGCCTAACTCCTTCATAGTAGTGTCAATAAAACAAAATTTCAAAATGAAATGCAAGAATATTTCTCACATAATCACTCTATTTATTTTCCACAATACATCTTACCATCTATTTAGGAAAACATAAAATAGGTTAGGGTTTTACTGATCACATGCAAAGTAGGGTCTTATATCCCCCTTCCCTTAGCTTAGACTTCCTCCTGGAAGTCATTAAGGTCTAGAACATAGTCTCTATATAGTAACACACATAAATTTATCAAACATATTAGTTAATTTTCCCTTTTTTCTTGATGAAATACTCAAAACATTCAACTATAAGAACACATTACAGAAATCCCTTTCATGAATAAAACATCTAAATACTTAGAATAAAATTTACCATCATAGAACATTTATCTAATAAAGTCACAATATAACAAATGTCAGTAGTCATCCATGTAGCTAACCTTCTCAATTAGAAATTACACCAATATATATCCAAACAAATTAACATCCTTGGATACCATTCAATTTTCCCTTTTTATCATAAATATCACTCATGATGTTAGAAAATATTTTCATTCCCATATAAATTCATGTCTTAAGAAGAATAGTAGTCTGATTTTTTTTTTGTCACTTTCTTTCTCACGTAGCAGTAAAGTATTTTTCATATGTCATTTATTTTAAAATTTATCCATACATCACAACAATTACACATAATTGACATCACAAGACTCACACAATGGGGTTTACAAGGATGGATATTCTTGGATACCATAGCCATTAGGAAGGATGGTCTTGAAGCCCTTCTCTAAGGACCCTTCCATACATCTTCTAGGTATCTTCTCTTATTTGTGTAAGGGGGTTAGCCTCCAAGAGGAAGGTACAAGAAGAATAATCATAGGACTAAGGGAAGAATGGATTAATGACTGTCCCATACTGTTCCCATTTACAACCCCTTTCAAATAATTCATAATTCCCCAATGCATCTATTCCCCTATAGACCTGCCAAGGAACCCCCCAAGATATGGCGGTTTTATAGATGTCACATTACACCACACTTGCCATCAGTTAGCAAATAATAAGAAGCCTCAAACTAAGTAACATAAGATCATAAACCAATGTTTCAATAAATAAATAATTATAAATTCAAGAGGAAATATGAGTAAAAATAAGTTGTAGCTACATTTCAACATTCCAATCTTAATTCAAAAAAATAAATCAAATAAGTCCTTGAGAAAATGAGACCATGAGAACCCTCAAATGGATAAATAGCCCAAATAAAAGAATGCAAAATTTCCCACTGCTAGCAATCAATAAAATAAAACAACAATTAAAAGGCTAACAATAATTCATATTTCAATGATAAAACCTGCACATTATGAGCACCATGTGACTTTGATAAGCCTCCTAAGGGGAGGAGGGGAATGGTGGCTCTCTAACCACATAAGTATAATAGCATGCAATAACTGGTGGTCCCTAACCACATAAATATGATAGCATACAATATCATGTTGGACTCTTCCACATAATATTAATGCCCTACATTGCTGAAGTATCCCAAAATATGAAATCAATATGGTCCAAGTAATTCCATCTTTTACCCATGGGTTATAAACATCAAGGAGTAGGTTTGCACTATGAACCAAAAAGTGTAGCTCTCATATATGGGGGAGTAAGCTAGGAACACAATATGAGGAGAGCCATGGATATCCCATTGGAGGTTCTCTTTCCCCTCAACCCCTTATTTACACTAGAAAACTCTAAATCCTATAAGAGAGCCATACACTAGGGGTACACATTTAACATATAGATAATATTTACATAGATTATCATATCTCTTTTAATATACTCACATCCACATATATCATTTTTACATTATTTCACAACTAGATAGCTTACACAAAGGACCATCACAAAGGGTACATATAGGGGATCATACTTGATGTCCACTCACCCTGTATCTAATACTTGGGGCACAACACATTTATTGGTTTTCACTTCACATGTCATAACACAACACACTTTACGAAGTTCATCGTATTATAGAACAAAATTAATGCACTTATATGCATTCTATTTTTATTTAAACAATATTCACTTGCTTCTCAATTTTGGAAATATCTATTCTCTTTGCATAAGTACAAGAAATCACTAGATGATGTGCAACTGTAGATTAGGTATATTGCTCCATTTTCCTAGAGTTTAACAATACATGGCACACCACACTTCCCATATTACTAATTTTGTGTTTGACATCACATTTAAGATAAACATTGGTTTCCTATATTTATCCTCACAATTCTTCCTCCTTTATTCAACTATGTTTTTTTCACAACATGCTAAAGAAGATTTCCTATTTAATAATGAAGATAGTCAATCGTTTCATTTGAAACATCATAATATGAGAAAAGGAAGCACACTCAATGCATAAAATACATGATAAATCATGGAATAATAATTCTCACAATTCATTAATATCATTTTACAAATATTGCATTTTTCCATCTAAGGTTGAACCATTTAATCACATGTTATAATCATCATTTTTACAATCATAGTCCCATCAAACCTCATAAAGATGCACAATGAGTAAAAGTCTTGGAATTTTTATCTACTTTGAAGTTTTCTCCTTTACATTTGGGTGTAAATGTTCTTTCCTCAAAGAGTAAATATAGTCAATGGTATAGAATGCATAACATTAATTCAAAGTTTTACAAGTCTACTTTAGTGTCTCTTATCTATATAGTTTAACTTTCCCATCACATAATACACCATGAACCACATATAATTCATTACTTAATTTATAAATTCAATAATTGATTATTTACTTATTTTCAAGGTCAACACCTAATTGCATATATTAATACTTCCTAAATAATGTTTTAACTCCCATTTCATATTTTGACAAGGTCTATTCAAAAAGGTTTTATGTATAATTACTATAAGGGAATAATTAAAAAGTCACATCTATCGAACCTCACAAATATATCTTAATTGAATCCTTCTATGCATTCATCTTTGGGTTGAATTTTAACAATCAATTTATTTTGTTTGCTATTAAATCTTTTAACAACAGATAATAAGGGTTTGATTGTTTCTAAAACTCTATTAAGTTTACTAAGTAAACATTTGTTTGCAAAAGTTTTTAAATAACTTTAAAGTTTCACTCTTCAATTCCAGGCAAAATCTAGTTTTCTTTTTTTTTAGATAGGATTTACTATACAACGTAAGGTTTCAATCATTAGTTGGTGTTCTTAATCATTCAATCATATCTACCACTCATAATTCAATTCATCTTAGAATCTCAAACATTCAATAGTGGGACTCTTATGTTGAATCATGATTTAAATAAGTTTTAGGAGGCTTATGAGTTATTGATGTCTGAGGTATGAGTGCAAGATCGATTCTAACACATCCTTAAGTTGTATTTAAATATCATTAAATAGAACCAAGGATTATGTACTTCCAAATTTATATCCTCAATTTTCTCTTTACCCGTTTTCTAATTAACACTAGAGGTGTTTCAAATGCATACATGATGAGAGTTATGAGGTTTCTAGTGTGGTACACTTTGTTGAGTATATAATTTCTTCGTAAGTGAAACTTATGAAAATATTACTCTAACAACCAGGGTTTGCAACATGCTAGGTATATTTATGGGTAAATCAATCCTTCATTTTAAAGTTACTCGAGGGAATTTAAAAAAATTCTTAGTACCACCTTCTTAGTTTGAGCTAATATTTCTTAATTATGTTACTTCCAATCTAGACACTAACCCCATCTTCATATTTTTCAATTAAACTTAGCTATGTTTTTCAATTTAAACCCCGCCTAAGGTTCTCTAGGAGGGATCAATAAATTGCCTCTAAACACTCCCTTGCATTTTCTAAGTTTGAAAGAATTGATTTCTTTTCTAAATTTGAACTATACAATCAACAATAATTTATTTAATTATTCAAGGTTATACTTTACTATCAAAAATATTTCAAATAATTTAACTTTTCTATGAATGCCATTAATGTCCTTTTTTGTGGAAAAATAATTAGGTTCCTTTAATCATAGATATTGAAGCGAGTTATATTATTTCACTAACTCATTAAAATCCCTAATAACCATATTTAACAAAAAATTATCTACCTTCTTAAAGTTCAAGAGAGGGAGCATCAAACAATGATAGGTTCAATATAACACTTATTAGATGGACTAATATATTTTCTAACATGCAGATCACTTGCATAACCATAATATTCTTAAAGGTTTCGCCTTTGCAAGATTAAGTTCTTTATAGTTACTCATCATTAATTAAATAATTGAAAAGGTTAAATTTTTGGCTAACACATGTCTTTATAAATTCCAACAAGAGATGGTTAATTGCAATTAGATTCCATAGTTTCTCCACAAGGTAGACCCTCAAAATTTATTAAGCTGGAGGTATTTTGAAACTTAATTGTTGCAAGGTGATTCACCTGTTGACCACATACAAATTAACTAAGACCCTTCTTATTCTTAGAGTACCTGGTGTTGCAACTTAAGCTCTGATACCAAGTGTCATGCCCATAATTTTTGTTAGAAAAATCCAACTAATTTTTTTAAAAGACAAGGAGAAAAATTACCACTCAATATGTACCTAGTGTGATATGCTCTTATGGATTACCACTCAATATGTACCTAGTGTGATATGCTGTTAGGGAGATGTTGTGTAGTTTCCCTCTGTTTTAGCCGCCTTTGAATTTCGAGTAAGTTATTTATTGATTTTGTTGAAAACAATTTTACCTCTAATATATATGTATATATGCTATAGTGGAGCAAAATAATATAGTTGCGGGTAATAAATGGGAAATAAGTAGATGGTGAATTTGGAAATCTTTAGAAAAAGAATCCAATTAGTTATTTAAGTGATTGAATTAAATTAGGTTTAAGGAAGATATTAAGTTATTTACTTTATATTTAGTGGAGACTGGCCCATCTAGATAATGGAGGGACTTAAGCAAGTAAATTTTAGGTAATTACTTAGGGAACACCGTTTATTGAACTAATGCTTATTGTAGCAGAGGAGATTAATACCTCTAAATGATCTTACATTGAAAAGATAAATGTGATAATTAAGTCAGTACTGGTAAATGGTAAAGTTATAATGGCTTGGGCTATTAGAAATAGTAGTAAATTCATTTACGTTTCTTGGGAAGTAACGAAGGAAAAAGAACGTTATGTAGTTGTTTAATTAAGAGAATTGGTTTATCTTTGTTGTTAATTTAAACTTGATGATTTACTTCTTATTCATTTAAAGGCTTATATATTTATATATGTCTGTGTGCATAGGAATATATGTCTATGTATCTAGGGTTTGGGAAAAGTATAATATTTGTTTATAATTAATTAGGAATGTAAACATGAAAATTAGAAGTTTATAAAGAAAGGTAAGTATAAATGTTATATGATATTTATTAATTATGAAATTATTTAGTTAGTAAGATAATGAAATTAAAATCTAGTTAAAATAAAATCATTAATGATATTTAATAGTTAATTGAAGAAGTCTTGTATTTTAATAATATTAAGTAGGGTTAATTTTAGTGTTAAGATTTAGATCCAATTTGATAGCTTAAACGATAAATTTAAATAATTTATTGTTACTGTGTTAATTATTTAATGATAAATTGAATAAATTAAATGGTAATTTTAAACAATAATTAAAATAATTTACTTTTATGATTAACATTGAAATCAATGTGTTTTAACTTTTTAACCACCTATTTTTCCGAAGAAAGAGGTTTCAAATTGAATTACATGCATAAGTTTTTTTATATCAGATGGTAAAAATAAGAAAGAGAGTATTTGACGGGTGTTAGGGTATGCACTCCGAAAACAAAAAAAAAAAAAAAAAAATGATTTTGCCTTAATTTAATTTGTTAATTCTGGAAGCGGTCACGGAGGAAAAGATATGGAAGAAATAGGAAAAAAGAGGAATTTTTTTTTACTTTGCAAGGTACAAAAAAAAGTTTACACAGAGAGTTTGCTAATATATTTTTCCTCGAGAACTCTGCCGGTTTAATCTCATCAAGATAACTAAACGCCTGAGATAGTTTGTGCAGAATTTTGAGGTAAGTCACTTGCCATGGTTTTAGTGAATTGTTTTTTGGAACTCTATAAACAACTAGATCATTTTATTTTATTTTTATTGTTGTGTTTTAATTCATTCAAAAACAATTCTGTTGTGATCTATTAAATAAGGCATTAGGTCTGTAGTATTATCTATGGCTATTTTAGATATGATATAATTGTAACACCGAGTGTTAGATCTCTAATTGCTTTCCACATACAAATATTTTGACCTGTGAAATAAATGTTATATTTATTTGGTGGTTAAAATTTCTGTATATTTTCTATTTCTTCGTCCTTGAGACTATTTTGTGACAAATTTCCTTACGAAAATAAGTTAGTAATAAATTGATAATAACTACTGCTGAAGCTGTAATTGCAATGGTTTCCAGAACTATTTTCACATAGAGTGAATAGTTGTGATGGGACCATCTTCATATGTTAAACTTATTACAGTCCTTTTCTCAACCCTTATACATTATGTCATATTCTTCAAAGTTTATGACATCACATTTCTATGAGGAATTTTGTTAAACAGTTCACATGCCTGGTCCCTTTTTCGGTGTCGGAACCTTTGCATTCAAGCAAGACTTGATCCTTGGTGGGCTCATTTAGAACCTTTCAACTTCACCAGTAGACCAAGGGCCCATTCAAATGAAGTTACCGTCAAGATCCTAATAATGAGCACTTTTAGGTTTTATCATTACGGTGATAGAGATAAGTAGTGAATCAAGTGCATAATAGTAAAAAAAAATAAGGAAGATATGACAAAAAAATTACATATCAGAAAAGAAGAAATAAGAGGAGAAGAAAATTAAAGAGGGAGGTAGCAAAAGAATAGCAAACATATAATAATAACTGAGAGTAAATGAATAATCGAAAGTGAATAAATATCTCTCTTTATTATAAGATTGAATGTTTAAGTAATTGCTTTTATAGTGAATTAGGTAATTAAGTGTGTAAATTAAGTTAAGTTTAAAAGAAAATAGTTATTATATTTAATTTTCTTTTATATATATATGTATTTCTTATAAAGAATTAATACATTTCTACCTTAGAGAAATTAAGTGATTGGTAGGCAAATAATCGGGAAATTAAGTAAGCAGAAAATTGATTTATTTATATTATAGATGATTAAATGTTGAGGCGAACCATTATACGGAGATTAGATTTGTGTTCAAATACATTGTGTTCTTAAAATTAGGTTTATTTTCAAAACATATTTAAAATCAAAATTTATTCTCAAATGCACCTAAAAATTAGATTTATTTTCAAAGTGCATTTAAAATTTAACTTAATTACAAGTTATTTAAAGTTAAATTTATTTACAAATTTCTTCACTATTAGATTGGTGATCTGCCTATAACTGTCTATGTTGGATTTAAATTAGATTTATTTAGAGGTTATATTTTAATCTTAATTATTTTGAGGTAATTCAAGGTATAAGTTAGGGATTTCAAAATTAAGAAAAATCTGATGGGTTACATATTTTAGGTTCTTATAGTGCTTATTCATTTAAAAGATATTATGATGAAAATGCATTTAACTATATTTGATCATTTAATTATGCTTTACACTATCTTTAGTACAATTGGATTATGTTCCCGTTTGAGTGAATCAAATGGTTAATCCTTTCATGTTTTTATTAAGCTAGTTTATTTATCAAATTAAAAATGAATGTCTTTAAACAAGTGGAGTATGCAATATGCTTTCAAGTTCAGTTGCATGAAATGGTGTTAAGGTTTGATTTCTTGCGTTCACCTGATTGATTGAATTTTTCTTTTGACAAGTTTTAAGCCAAGCCTTGATGTGAGTTCTTTGGGAACCCTAGTAATTGCATACCCTTCTGTTGGGTGTATGTGAAAGTTGGTGTTTTAGGCTTCGTGAGGCATTGGGTAACGAGTTTAAGTTGGATTTCTTTGATTTGATTTTGGAAATGTTTGATTTAATTATTAGTTTTTTTGAACTCTTGTGGATGTTACCTTATTTCATAGTTTGTCTCTTGTTATGGTTGTTTGGTGAGATGGTCCATGCCTCACGTTTGTACTCGGACGAGTAAAGTTTGGTGTTTTATGTTTGGAACATCCCTCATTGTTGTTAAGTTTTGTATTAAGATCATGTGATGACAATCTCCCTTAGTATCCCCTGCTTTTCCTTTATATTCCTCTGGAAGCACTCACTTTGTATGTGGTCATTGAGATTGATGTATGTTATGCTTTGGTTGACCTTGTTGTTTGGTCTTGCGATCGTTCTGCTTGTCTGTCTTGGTCATGGGTCCTTTCTTGTCATCTCCTAGCACGAGGGGCGGACCTTTGAGTCCACTTGGTTGGGTGGAACGTGTTGTGCACCCCATTGGGTTCCCAAGTTGTGTTCGTGATGCGGGAGCAGATGTAGAGTTTCCAGAGCTTCACTTTGTTGAAATTTTTTCCTCACCTTGTACCTTATCCTTCATTGATGTAATTGTTCTTGTATTCGATATACCCTTCCCGTTGATATAAGGGGAGCATTATGTAATGTACTATTGTATCTTTGATGTGTTGTATCTATGGAAATATGTTCCACAGTTGTATCATGGAACTATAAATTGAGTTGTAATAAAATGATATATCATTTTCATCTCTTTTAATCATGGATGGTTGTATGTCATCTTTATGTAACCTTGGATTTTATTAACTTTCGGGTATTTGCAGGATCATCATGGAAAAAATAGGCCCTTAAGTGGCAATAAAATTCAGAAAATCAGAGTTAGGCAACTTGATGTAAAAATTTGAATAAGTTATCTATATTATTTAAAAAATATGTAAGAATAAAATCTGTCGTAAATTGAATTTAGTTTCTAAACTACTAGGTTTATTTAAAAAAAAAAATCTATTTGGTGAAAATTTGAAATTTCGATGCAATAGTACTTAAATTTCAAGGGAAAAATAAGAAGTAGGTGTCTGTCCGACCACCCTAATCACAATAAAGTGATAATATTTTTTTTATAAGATTTTATATATAAGTATGGGGCTCATGTCTCAATGTGATGCATATTTTTTTGTAATTTTTTTCCAAGTAAATAATTTTTTTTTTTTTTGACAAAAGTGGCAAGCCACTATATATATATTTATTATTTGTAATATAATGTACATTTTACTAGCTCAAAGGGCATACCGGCAGGAAAGAGCCAGTGAGAAACCTCTGATTTTGGCCCAAAAAAGTAGTGCTTTTGATTACAAAATGTTGACTTTTTACAATCATACACCCATACCAAAATTATCTGCCTAAAAGTATAAACCTATACACTGATTACATAATCTGCATGAACATAATCTACAAATAGTAAAACAATTCCCTTTACTCCTCCATCTGCATGAATTCGAACCTAGTGTCCTCCTGATTTTCAACTCCTGCTTCCTCCAACAAACTGGAGCCTTCCTGAGCTTGAGTGTTCCCCTGTCTTGGATTTTTTTGCAATGAAAAAGCTGCATGTTGACAAGTATGAAAAAGAAGAAAAGATATATAATAAAACTTCTCCCTGAATCTATCTGACAAATCCCTTCCCAGCTGGTTAGAATATTTTGACAAAGCCTTATTCAGATGACAGGGGTCAGAAAACTCTACAGATAATTTTAATGCATCAAAAGCATTAACCACTACCTTATTATGAAGAAGATAATGGGGAGGGAAGATACCACCAATATAACCTTCTCCACACGAGAAGATATATTTTTGTGCACTGCAACGAACTACTTCATTTCTCAAAAAAATGTCAATCACCATTGTGTCAGCAATGAGTGTAACTGTCTCCAAACATTGAATAATATCAATTATATTAGAAAGAAAGATGGAAAGAACATTCGATGGAAATATCAACCTTCGTGACTTTGGCTGAAGAATCTTAGACCCAATTATGCATTTGAAACATTTATAATCACATGGGTAATGAAACTTGAAGATAGTTTGGAGATGCTGAATATCAAGCTTACCAGAAGTCGGAGTTTCCCAACTTTGAACTGGTAACCACATTCGGAAATTTTGAGGATGGTACTCCATTTCAACCTGCCTTACTTTGCACAACAGCTAACATAGACAAGATAACTAATAAAAGAACTCCTCTAAATTTCTGATGTATAAAATAAGACAATGCTGCCTATTTATAAACTTTCGGCTTCCATGAGACTGAAGCTTACCTTTTTACCATGAAAAATCCCTTACCAACTTATGATGAAGAAGTACCATCATAACATTTACACAAAAGCCGAATGCTAAATAAAAAGGTAAGCCTCAAAATAAGAATATCAAGTAATATTGATGGTAACCAATCTAATTTGGACCAACAAGAAACATCCCATCAAGTACGAGAGAACACCACATTTTCCATACAATGAGATCGACAATGTACTTGAAATCATGACCTTGCCATCAAGAAAATTTGAAATTCTTGCCTTTATGTTATCATAATTATATTTTACCCGCAGCTGGCCGATTTAGACATGGCACGATGTATACCTCATGTCAGACCACTCCTCTAATCATTCTTAAAATAGGTCAACCAAATCTGCAATCTCAATATCATACACATTTTGCACATTCTCCTTTATACATATGAACAAAAGTAATGCACCTAAACATCAGATATTCCTGATTTAAGACTCCCTCCATTAGACCAAAAAGATTAAAAAATCATGTTGACATGCCAATCATGAATACGATAGCTAAAAGATCAACTTAAAGACCTATCATATCCATAATTGACAAATACAACAAAAAGACTTAAATCAGATTTTATCCAATAGAAATTTCCTCATTGGAAATTAATTGTTCCAATGCAAAGTCACATTTCCCAATTTGAAAAATATGAAGCATTTCCTTTTTAGATTGAGTGCAGCCCATATTGGCTAAATAATCAGCCACCCTATTTCCTTTTCTATAGGTATGCAATAAGTTATAATGCAAGAAATTTTCCAGAAGTTTTTGAATTTGCTTTACCATATAAGATAATTTCCAACTATGAGAGAATCCTTCCCTGCAAGCATTAATCAGAATAAGAGAATCCCCTTCTATTTCTAACTTTGATAATTTGAAATCTAATGCCATTTTTAGGCCAAGAAGTAGAGCTCGAGCTTCAGCCTCATTATTTGTACCCACCATTAACTTGATAGATTTGGCACAGAGAACTATACCATTTAGTATCTCTTATTACAATACCTGCTCCGAAAATTTCGGGATTACCTTTTGAGGCTCCATCAAAGTTTAATTTCAAATAACCCAAAGAAGGAGGGGACCATATAATTTTGGATCTATCAACTTTGCTTGATACATGGTGAAGACTACCTTTAAAAGGCAGAGTCAGAAGTGGCCAATTTGAAAGAAGTTTGGAATCCCAATCCATGAAAGAAGACCCAATGTGATTTGTTTTTGAAACATAAGCATTGACAACTTCTGAAATATGAATTTCCAAAGAAGATAGAATATGCTCAACTTTCTGTTTTTCTTTCCTAAAGATGATTTTATTTCTTGCCCACCAGATAGACCATAAGACTAATGCAGGAATCACTTCTAATAAACACGCAAAAAAAGAAGACTTGTACAATTTTGGCCAACTAGAAGATAAATCCCATATAGTGTTAGGAAGAGGAAATTGAATGTTTAGCTTTGATAAAAAAAAGTGCCAACAAATTTGTGCAATTGAACATGAAAGAAACAAATGATTGAAATCCTTTAACTCTGATTCACAGAGGACACAATTAAAAGGAACTGAGATGTTCAACCGCGACAGTTTATCACTTGCTAGGATTTTTTTCTGGATTGCAAGCCAAGCAAAGCAACCAGCTTTGGGAAGAGTTTTATAATTCCAACAAAAACTATAGGCTCTGAGAGATTTGGAATTGGAACATGATTTTGAGGTGGCGAGGTACCCCTCTTTTACCGAATAGCAATCGGAGAGAGATTTGGATCAGATTAATCGGTCAGCACATGATGAAACATAAACTATTCTATCATTCAATAAGGAGGCAATGCTATCCTTATGATTCTGATCAATTGACTCTGAAGAAAAATCCTTCCAATTGACTTTTCCTGTTAATGATTCCACATTATCAAAATATTGATAAATATATGATCCAAATTTTTGTGTCAAGAAATTTATTGAGGAGCCCAAATTGTAACTATTTAATTTCTTATACCCATTCCATGAATCATTCCAAAAAAGTGCATGTTTACCATCATTTATTTCCCAAGATAGATGAGGAAGAATTAACTTTCTACACGACAGAAGGAAATTCCACATTCCCGAGCCTGATGGAGGATCAAGGACAGTAAAAATTCTTGATGGAGATTGACTATCCAAATATTTATTTTGCATAATTTTACACCATTTCAAGTAAGGATTTGAAAATAGCCTCCAAGTCATTTTAGCTCCTAAGGCTAGATTTCTATTACCAAGATTATGGAGACCTGCCCCTCCATTTAACTTATCCATGCACATAGCCTCTAAAGAAATTAATGGTATCTTTTTATGGGTATCCACATTCCCTGACCAAAGGAATTTTCTAATTAATCTCTGAATCTGAAGCAAAATAGACTTGGGTGCTTTCAAAACTGACATAAAATAGTTTGGAATGGAGGAAAGCACAGACTTAACCAAAATAATTTTACCTGCTAATGATAACCATCTTCCTTTCTAAGATAATAATTTGGATTGAATTGACTGAATGATTTTTTTCCAATGCAGGACCCTATTCTGACCTGCAAAGAACGAAATCCCTAGATATTTGCTTGGCAATTGATCTTGATTGAAGCCAAAAAGTTTGACAATAGATTCAACAGTTGAATCTTTAGTATTAAACAAATAAATCTTTGATTTATCTTCATTTACCTTTTGCTCGGAAACCTTTGTATAATTATCCAAAAGAATTTTTATATTTTTTGCTTCTGCCATGTCAGCTTTGCCAAAAAGAAGAGTATCATCAACAAATAAAGAATGAGTTACTGATAAATTTGTATCTGGAAAGACAACCCCTTTAACCTTCCCTTGAAGATTTGTAGATTTGAAAGACCTACTCAAAGCCTCTGCCAAGATGATAAATAAGAAAGGTGATAAAGGATCACCTTGGCGGACACCCTGTGAGGAATTGAAAAAACCTACTGATGATCCATTAAGTAATACATAAAATATTGCACCCGATATACAAGCCATTACCCATTTACACCATTTAGCAAGAAAATTAAACTTCAAAAGCACTTGATTTAGGAAACAACAATCAACTCGATCATATGCTTTTTGCATATCTAATTTGATTATCATGGCTGAAAATTTATTAGAGGCTATGGTATACAAGGTTTCATGTGCCACTATTGCCCCTTCAAGGGTTTCTCTGCCAGGCACAAAGCCACCTTGCTCCTCAGAGATAATTGAAGAAATGAGAGGATGAAGGCGAAGATAAATTGCTTTTGTGAAGATCTTGTATATTGTATTACAAAGAGAGATAGGCCTAAAATCAGAAAAAGACTTTGGATTCAAATTTTTTGGAATGATTGCAATATTAGTAACGTTAAATTTTCTTAGCATCCCACCAAACTTCCTTGAATCTTCTATAGCACTCAATATATCAAATCCAATAAACTCCCACCATTTTTGATAAAAAATGGCAGTGAAACCATCTGGCCCTGGAGCCTTGTCTGGTGCCATTGGGAAAACAACTTCCTTAATCTCTTTGAGAGAAAAAGGAGCAAGCAACCTCAAATTGTCATCCGGGGAAACCAGAGAAGGTATATTTTGCAAAAGTTCATCCCTTTCAATAGATAAATTTACATTTGAATTATCAGGCTTTGATAACAAATTTGAAAAAAAATTGACAGCTTCTGCCTGAATATCTTTCTCAGAAACAAGAGAAGCACCTTTTACACTATCTTGTATTGTGAAAATCGAAGATCTTGATTTTTTGGCCTGAGCAAAATTATGAAAAAATTTCGTATTTTTATCTCCATTTTTCAACCACAATTCCCTGGATTTTTGCCTCCAATATTCTTCTTCCCAAGCAAGTAATTCTTTCCACTCAAGGTGTAAAGATTTTTGTTCTTCAAAAGAACTATTATCCATCCCATGTAAAATAATCTTCTCATTTACTTCAACTAATTTTTTATACACCAATTTCTTCTGAGAAAACACATTTTTGAATACTAATTGGTTTCACAAAATAAGATTCCTCTTTACATGATCCAACTTATTGCTTAATTGGAACATTTTAGAACCATAAACAAAAGGGGCAGATTGCCACCATTTTTTTATATAACTGATTAGTTTTGGATGTCTAAGCCACATAGTCTCAAATTTAAAGGATGAGTGTCTTAAAGATTTGACACTACTACCAGATATAACCAGGGATATGGAAAAATGATAAGAGGCTACCAAGGGTAAAATTTCAGAGGAAAAGGAAAACTATGATCCTATCCAATTTGAGGTAATTAAATACCTATCTAATCTCTCAACAATTTGTGAGAAATTTTTCCTTTTATTTGTCCAAGTAAACAATCCATTGGAGGGAATTACATCCCTTAATGCATTATGAGTAATAAATGCTGCAAAATTAGAAATTACAGCTTTAGGAGGATTTATTCCACCTTTCTTTTCCATATCATTAGCAATTGCATTAAAATCACCCGCGAGAACACATTTGTCCTGACCTATCAAAACCAACTTTGACTATAGTAATTCCAAAAGGATTTTTTTCTCATAAGAGCTAGTTGGACCATAAACATTTAGAAGCCAAAAGGAAAGCTCAAAATGAGAAACAAACATAAGCTGCCAATTATGATGAAATGAGATATTTGAAATACTAACCATCTTAGTATTCCAAAGGCAAATTAAACCACCTGAAGCACCCTGGGAAGGTGAGTGTGATGCTCCCCATGAATGCCATTTCTTTTTAATAGATTGAAAATATTCTTCAGAGGTCTTCGTCTCTTGAAGAATTATGATGTCAGCCCCTGAAACATCCAATTGCTGTTTCACTTGGGACTGTTTGTCAGAGGCATTTAAACCTCTGGCATTCCAAGATACAAGTTTCATTGTAACTTAGGAGAGCAACAAGCCTTCCTTGGCCTCTTTTGTTTTGCACAGTGAACTAAGCTGGAATCTAAAGTCAATTGAATTCCCTTTGAAATATCTTCTTGAAGCTTCATAGCTAAAGATTTCCTACCTCTCTTTGAAGGAGATTTTGAAATGACAGAAGGAACAAAATTGGACTGAGAAATAGAACAACCATCCACTAAGGGATTCATCACTAAAAACCTCCGAAGCAATCTCATCAATAAATTGCTCACCAACAAAAATAAAAGATTGATTAACAAAATTTACCAAGTCTTGTTCTGAAGGTACTACATCAAAATTAAGCTTATGATTTACTAAAGATGAAGATCCTTGAGAGTTTTCCACCTCGATCTGACCAACATTACACTGATAAAAAATGGCAAGCTGACTGTCACAATTGCTTGTCACACCCAATGTTAGCATCGAAGCACATTGATGAGCTTGGAGAGAACAATTAAATAGAAAGTCAGGATTGAGAACATTTAAAGAGGACAAGAAAATCTTAATTGGAGACCGCAATGAAAAACCCCCAAGGAACGGATCCTTAATAAAGACATAATTTGACACAAGAGGTTGAGTTGCTACATCAAAAGAGGGAGAATTAAATTGAACCATCTTAGAAGAAACTGTCGATGAAACCTGCCGACACTGTGACCGAAATGAATAAAACCAAGAGAGATAGAGATCAAAAATGTTCTTATAAAGCACAAAATCTAAATTCCCAACATTAATAGGAATTAAATCAGCAGAAGAAACTTCCGAAATTGGTGGAATAACTAGTTTTGACTGTGACCCAGGAAACCCAACAAAATTAGCACGACAATTCTTGAAGGGATGAAGATGAAAATGATAAGAACAACAAAAAACCTTAGGGTCTTCCACTACAACAGCTTGAACCCAAGAGCCATACACTGTCTTAATTAAGGCAATTTCTTGCGAACATCCAATAAAACCGAGAACCTAACTGGCAATGATGGGTTTGAGAAAAAACCCAAATCATGATTCATAAAGATTCCCAATTTATTACCCAGGATTTCAATAATGCCTTGTTCTCTATACTCCAGAGGGAGACCCTGAAGTTGAATCCAAAAAGGAATGAACCGAGGCTTGACCCGACTAGGGTTAAAATTCAGGGTCCAAAGAGTAGTAAATAGACCATAACCATCCATCATCCAGTTCTTTTTCCGCAAAACAACATTTCTTGCATCTTTCTTAGAAAAAATAGCCACAAAAAACCCTTCACCTTTATCTAAATAAAAAACTTGATTGGAACCAACCCAAGAATCAAAAACAAAAGATTTTAAATTATCAATCAGAGGCTGGAATTTCCAGAACTTACCAAAGAGTGCAACATCCTTTAAGTCCGACACTTGCAGATCAATCATTTCTTGAGGTAATGTGACCTCAATCCTAGATGTAGAGTGCTTTAAAGACTTTCCCTTCCACTTCCGAGAGTTATCGGAGATAACAGAAGCCTGATGCTTAGCCGTGCTATAAGGAGGAGGTTGAACCAAAGGATGATATACACAACTAGAGTTATCACAACCAGACACAGCCAGAGGAGGAGCAATAGATTGCTGAGCAACCTATTTCGATAACTATTTAAATGGAGGAAGAACGATAGTGTACGGAAAAGTGAGCGGGTTCCAAGTGGAGGATGCACAGTTTTGCATAGGGATGGAGTTTGGGTAAGTAAGAGGGGCAGGAGAAGAATGAGAAGCAAGGGAGGAAGAGTAAGAACGAGAAGCCACAACATCAACCCACGAACATGAAGAAAGAGCAGGAGAAGAAGACCTACATATATCAAAAGGAGGTTGAAGAACCTTCACACATGACCGCTCCTGACAAGAAGGAGAGCTCCACTTCCCATAGCGAACATCTGACACCCATTGACCATTTATGTATACAGAACCAGGTTTCCCTTTCGCAATATAGCCAGAAGCCTTAACAAAACCACCAAAGCTAAGCCAAGAGGAAACAATAGGCAGAAGCTGCCGAGAAAACTCTTTCAAAACCCTAGAACGTGGATCAACCAAACCGGCAACATACACACGAGGCAGAAACCTGTCATTTCTTGAAAAAGAAGCCCTAGGGTTTGCAAAGAATTCGGATAGAGGACCCCGAGAATCCCAAGTAGGCCCAGAATTGACAGATCGTGTTGGGTGGGAAAGCCGAGAATGGCCAGAAGGGCCCCCGAGAACAGCTGGTTTTGAAAATCGTGCACCATCCTGAAACTCCCTCCACATCTGACGGTCCTGATTCATTTTCGCCATTGTTAACAATCTCTTGCTACAAGGGTCTATTGTTATTTTGTTTGACAATCTCTCCAAGCAAATGTTTGTGGTAAAGTCCATTCCTATACCCCGGGTCAGCGGAGCAAGAACTGACACACTATTTACTGACCCACACCTTACCCACTACGAAGCGGAGTCGAACTCGTGACCTCGAGGAATGCAAACCCCAAGCCCTATCCAACTCCGCTACAAGTGGTGGCTAAAAATGTTTGTGGTAAAGTCCATTCCTATACCCCGTGTCAACGGAGCAAGAACTGACACACTATTTACTGACCCACACCTTACCCACTATGAAGCGGAGTCGAACCCGTGACCTCGAGGAATGCAAACCCCAAGCCCCAACCAACTCCGCTACAAGTGGTGGCTAAAAATGTTTGTGGTAAAGTCCATTGCTATACCCCGGGTTAGCGGAGCAAGAACTGACACACTATTTATTGACCCACACCTTACCCACTACGAAGTGGAGTTGAACCTGTGACCTTGAGGAATGCAAACCCCAAGCCCGAGCCAACTCCGCTACAAGTAGTGGCTTAAAATGTTTGTGGTAAAGTCCATTCCTATACCCCAGGTCAATGGAGCAAGAACTGACACACTATTTACTGACCCACACCTTACCCACTACGAAGTGGAGTCGAACTCGTGACCTCGAGGAATGCAAACCCCAAGCCCCAGCCAACTCCGCTACAAGTGGTGGTTTCTTTCTTATTGTGGTAAAGTCCATTCCTATACCCCGGGTCAATGGAGCAAGAACTGACACACTATTTACTGACCCACACCTTACCCACTACAAAGCGGAGTTGAACCCGTGACCTCGAGGAATGCAAACCCCAATCCCCAGCCAACTCCGCTACAAGTGGTGGCTTAAATGTTTGTGGTAAATTCCATTCCTATACCCCGGGTCAGCGGAGCAAGAACTGACACACTATTTACTGACCCACACCTTACCCACTACGAAGTGGAGTTGAACCCGTGACCTTGAGGAATGCAAACCCCAAGCCCCAGCCAACTTCGCTACAAGTGGTGGCTAAGAAGTTTGTGGTAAAGTCCATTCCTATACCCCGGGTCAGCGGAGCAAGAATTGACACACTATTTACTGACCCACACCTTACCCACTACGAAGTGGAGTCGAACCCGTGACCTCGAGGAATGCAAACCCCAAGCCCCAGCCAACTCCGTTACAAGTGGTGGCTAAAATGTTTGTGGTAAAGTCCATTCCTATACCCTGGGTCAGCGGAGCAAGAACTGACACACTATTTACTGACCCACACCTTACCCACTACGAAGCGGAGTCGAACCCGTGACCTTCAAGAATGCAAACCCCAAGCCCCAACCAACTCCGCTACAAGTGGTGGTTTCTTTCTTATTGTGGTAAAGTCCATTCCTATACCCCGGGTCAGCGGAGCAAGAACTGACACACTATTTACTGACCCACACCTTACCTACTACGAAGCAGAGTCGAACTCGTGACCTCAAGGAATGCAAACCCCAAGCCCCAGCCAACTCCGCTACAAGTGGTGGCTTAAATGTTTGTGGTAAAGTCCATTCCTATACCTTGGGTCAGTAGAGCAAGAACTGACACACTATTTACTGACCCACACCTTACCCACTACGAAGCGGAGTCGAACCCGTGACCTCGAGGAATGCAAACCCCAAGCCCCAGCCAACTCCGCTACAAGTGGTGGCTTAAAATGTTTGTGGTAAAGTCCATTCCTATACCCCGGGTCAGCGAAGCAAGAATTGACACACTATTTACTGACCCACACCTTACCCACTACGAAGCGGAGTCGAACTCGTGACCTCGAGGAATGCAAACCCCAAGCCCCAGCCAACTCTGCTACAAGTGGTGGCTAAATGTTTGTGGTAAAGTCCATTCCTATACCCCGGGTTAGCGGAGCAAGAACTGACACACTATTTACTGACCCACACCTTACCCACTATGAAGCGGAGTCAAACCCGTGACCTCGAGGAATGCAAACCCTAAGCCCCAGCCAACTCCGCTACAATGTTTGTGATAAAGTCCATTCCTATACCCCGAGTCAGCAGAGCAAGAACTGACACACTATTTACTGACCCACACCTTACCCACTATGAAGCGAAGTCGAACCCGTGACCTTGAGGAATGCAAACCCCAAGCCCTAGCCAACTCCGCTACAAGTGGTGGCTAAAATGTTTGTGGTAAAGTCCATTCCTATACCCCAGGTCAGCGGAGCAAGAATTGACACACTATTTACTGACCCACACCTTACCCACTACGAAGCGAAGTTGAACCTGTGACCTCGAGGAATGCAAACCCCAAGCCCCAGCCATTATGAATTTTTTATTACAAATTTTTAAAAATATAAAAACTTGTATGTCTAACTACCTTAACTTGGTCAAAAATTCATGAAATTCAATTTTTTTTTAATCCTATAGTATGTGAAGCATAGAATGTGACGCATGTTTCAAATTCAAAAAATATCATACTGTTTGAAAGCTATATAGATGTTTTTCAGTCAACTTATCAATCAAGACTTTAGTCGAAATTCAAATAGAAAATGAATAATAATTATTTATTAAATTCAAAGTAAAGCATAATTTATATTGGTGGAATGTTGAGAAAGTCCTTTAAAAACCCTTTTGGTTTCATCAATTTTGGGTTAAAAAAAAATCATCAGCCACATGGACCATCATATCACTTAGATATCGCCACTTTTTGGCCCATCATGATCTTGCACATACCCTTTCATTTTTGGTAAAACTTTAGAGTTCGTAATGACTGTTCCGTGTACCCCAAAGGATGTAGATGACTTTGCAAATACATAATTGCTCATTGCATGAAATGAATGTACATATTCATCTTATGCAATGTTTCGCTTTCCCTGTCAAAAAATAAAATCAAATTGTGTAGTGTTTTGTTGTCCTTTGGGGATCACACGGCGGGGAATTACATGTTGCAACTGTTTCTGAACTATTGTGACAATTCCCTAAGGTATGGAGTGTAAGCCATGCGTATATGGGAATAAACATCAATGTTTCTCCTTGAGGCAATTTATTGTATCTTAATATAAATACGTGTTTTATGGTTATAAGAGATGCGTACATGCATTTCATCTTAGCTTCATCATTAGGGTCAAAAGAGAATTAGGGTGTATTCTCCTTATATGAATATATGATTCAAGACAAGTACTACGAGTGAATGGGATACCCCAAAATAAGGGTATGTGCTCAGTCTTCTTCTAACAATATTCACACATCTAAGGATACATTCATATTTTATACAATAGTAATATTATTTCTTAATTGTCTCACCCATGTTAATAGCATGTTTATTTAGTCACAACAACATTTTTCAATAATAGTGTTACTATGCGTTTTAATAATAATATTGACCATTTGTACTAGCATATTATTATCTAACTATAGTTATTCCTTGACAATGGAATTGTTATTCTCTAACCAATAATCTTAATAATGATAATATTATCATTAAATCCAAACATTAATAAGGATAGTATTACTAGTAATACTATTACTATTAGCACAGTTTAATTGTTGATGAAACATCATTCAAAACAGTTAGCTCTAATGAAAGCTAGGATGATAACCAACAATAAATGTTTAATAACAATGTTATTATTAAATTAGTATTTAACTACCTTTTATCATTTAATGGAACATAATCATTAATCATTGACTTCAAATACACTTCTTATTTATAGCACCATGAAAACACCCCCTTCATGATATTGTTAATAAAGAATCACATTTAATTAAAGAGAAGGAATATAAAACTATTGTGGTTTAATCACATGTCTCATAATTATCTTATAACAATTCTATCTCTAAGTCAATAAAATGTTACTAATGGTCATTCTTACTCAATTATCAAGTTTTAGAATTAATAAATTCATTTTAATCATCACCAAATAACAATATTAATATATATAATAAAAAATGATCTTAATAATAAAGATATTAACAAATTCCACTGTTAACACTTAGTAATCATAATCCCAAAGACTTATATGGCATTTAAACACTGATATTATTATTTGGTCCCACACTAGAATCTTAAAACTAGTAGCGATATACCTATTTCCAATCCTCTTCATTAATAATATCATAATAATAAATTATTATTATTATTATCTTTTAACCTCATCCTCTTTTGTTAAACATATATATTTTGTTAATAATAATAGTTATCATATTTATAACAATAGAGCCGATATTTACTCAATTAATGCTACTAATGTTCAACTTTAATTTATCTAATGCTCAATTGAGATTATTCTTATTCGGTGAGTTTTAACCTTAATTAAACAATGGATTTTAATGGTATAATTTCTAATTTCTTTGGAACTCGTGGCTCCAATAGTCGATCTCTCAATGTAGCATACTATAAAAGCCACCCATACCATCTAGAAAGACCATCTACACCACACATAATAATGAATTGATAACAAACGTTAATGCAATTGTCAACACTACAAAATTGCATGACACCCTCAAGAACAATATTAATGATGATAAGACACACCGATTGCTCATGAAACTGACTGTAGCATCCATATTTTCTAATGTAATCTAACGAATTTGAATAGAGATTGGATAGCTGCAAGTGGAGTACAGTTTGTGGGTTTGGTGAACATTTAGTATACATCTGAATACACAATGTTCACTGACAAGGTGAAACAAATGAATACTGGAACACAAAGGACAACTTGCATCCATCCATCACTTTCACCAAATGGTCATTTCAATTTAAGTAGTAATATATCTGCAAGTGCATTTAATAAAATATTATTATGCCAACAGATCTTATGACATGTGAAAGATGCTATTTTACACTCATATATAATTTAAATATCTTGTTATGTATCTTCTAAGATGTGATTAAATTTTCGTAACCAACATAAATAGTAAGGTCTATATGTGGCACAAAGAAATTGGGAGGATAATAAACAATATCACCAACCCTACCATACAACTACTCTTCAAACCATTTGTTGCATAAAACTAGCAATCACACCTTGATGTGCAATGGGTACGTTGAAGAGGTGTGGAAGGTCAATTAGAAAAAAAATTGGTTTATTTTTTGCGTACATTTGTGTAGTACATGAGATCAATTAATAGGTCAATTTAAAAATAATATTGTTTATATATTATTATTAGTATTATTATATTATTAATTTTATTTTATATTTTTATTATATATAAAATAATTATTATATATTTTATTTTATTTTATGTATTAACTATTATATTCACCACATACTGTCTAACATATTGACATATATAGTTTTTTTTTTCTAATTTATTCAAAGATCAATTAAACTATGAGATGTTTTATAAATTATTATAATTTGATTTTTATAGAAAAATATTAATTAGTAATTATAATAATTTCATATTTATATTTAATATTTTGTATTATAGAATATAATATATAATATTAATAATATAATCTATATATATTATTATATATAATAATTAATATAATAATATTGTATATAATTTAATTTGTATTGGGGTGGTGGGCCTAGTTGGATTGGCTAAAGCATCTCACAAAAGATCATGAGGTTTAATCTCCTCACCATCCCCTAAAGAAATCATGTGAAAAAAGTTAAAAAAAAAATTGTATTATATAAAATATTAATTATATTTTGTATTAAATAAGAATATAACAATTATTAAATAATTTTGTTGAAGAATATAATATATAATAATAATAAATAATATAATTATATATCTATAATCTTTTTTTATTATATAAAATTTACATTCTATATTAATTATGTTAATATATACTTAATATGTAGGGTAAAGGATGCCATAACGTTAAAACCTAAATGTGCTCATTATTAGAATCTTGACGGTAATATTTATTTTAATAAACATATTCTAAAACCCTCGCGGAAACGCTGCAGCTTGCCAAATTGGAGGAGTCAATACAAGCGAGGAAGAGTTTGGAGGAGCAGAAACCAATAGCGGTGGGGAAAAAAGCGGCAGCATTAAAAAATAGCGTAAATAAAAATATGTTCGGATGGTTGTAAAAAGCAAACAAATAAAATAGTGGCAGGCCATAATGTACAATATTCAAACATCTCTTTAAATACAAGTTTATAAGGTAATTTTATTTCTCCATTCCAAAAGATATTAACTTTCATTATTACACTAAAACTTAGAAATGAAATGAAATGCCAATGAATTAAGACCTTTCTTTTCCTCCTTCCATTTTGCAATAAAATACTAACCTTCAAACAATGAATAACACACAAATGAACAAAGCTTCCTGTAGGTGTTTTAATTTTCTAGCTAGGCTTTGAAACTCTCTAAGAGGTAGCCAACCTCTATATTAAAGAACCACAAAGGCTAGTGGCCAACTGACAGGAAATAGAATTGACATACATTTCCCCTGCACTTCAGGCTCTGTAAGACCTAGGGGGGTAACCCTTTAGAAATTCCTAAAGATTTAGAGACACAAGTAACAGGATATTGCTTAACAGATAATGCTCTCACATAAATATGCTGAGAAACCTAAAATATCACTCAACATTGGCAAGATATTGAATGAATTTCATCAACCAGCATGGAGAACATGACAAACACAACTCAACAAAACAAATTTGAAATGGTTTTTTGATTCAAAGAGTTGGGACAAAATTGAAAACAACAAAAACATGATAATAGACCAGTGCCATAAAAATGGGCTATGGAGTCATATAACTAGCATTCATCTTTCAGTGTTGAACATGCTATGAAGGTCTTGCAAATGTTGTCACATTATAACAACCAGACCATTGAAGCTTTCTCTGATAATTCTTCTTATGAATCCACCTGAAACATAACACTCCTGTCACATTTGCTAAAGCAATTACACTATCCCTGAAAAATAAGCAATAATAAATGCAACTTGTGCTTTATTAAAGCAATTACATCATTCATAGAACAAAAGGAAACAACAGATGTAACTCAAATGCAGCAAATGTGCATGAAAAGACTCAGATAATTTTATTATTGAATCCAAAATAGCATTACAGTTCAGCCATGGAGACAATTATCAACTAAAATAAACATAAAAGAATAATCCAAAACACACACTTTCAGATTGAATGACTAATAGTTATATTTCCCCCTAGCTTTACAATCCACCCATAGCTTCTACCTGACTTGCAGATCTTTCAAAAATTGGAACCCCTCTTTAATGAGAAGAGAAAATAAGATATAGAAGAAGAGAAGCAAACAAGAGCAGCCCTAAATTTGATCTGCTAATGCCACTTGGAATCTTCATTCCCATTGATCAACAAGATGGAAGAATCTCTCATCTCTCTTCCTTTGCAACAAAAAACTTATTCTCTCAAAACTGCCTTTGCTCATCATTGCCTTGCAACTGAAAATCTGCCCATGTGGAGAATTTCATCATTTTACCCAGCAGTTGGAAAATACCTCTTGCCCGTGAAAATTTTGTCTATGTTCTCTTTTACAATGCTGCACTTTATATTCATCCAAATATTAAAGTTTCATAACTTTAATATTTAGGCTTTTGACTTCATTTTAATTCCCCAACACACAATACATTTTTTCGTTTATACAGTGAATATTAAATTCACTTTCACTCATATTCCTTTTACATTGCCACTCTCACGTGCACTTCACCTTCAACAAAATAATATTCTCTTACACAGTGAATAACTTTATTCACTCCAACAGATAAAATAGACTACCCTATTACCCTTACTTTATGTAATAAACAATGTTTAAAGTAAAGGATAAAAAAAAATATCTCTCTGTGCCACTTTAGCTTTCATTTTTACCCTTATATTTACCGTACATTTAAAATACTTGCTATTTCACTTTACGAAAGTGAAAATCATTTAACAACTCATGAGGAAAAATAAAACTTTATCCGTGACCAATTTGGAATTTTGATGTGGACCTCCCCTTCAAAATTTGACTGAGTAATAAATATTACCCATCCTCTCAAGTTTTACCTTGCGTATTTTAAAATATTTTCCTTTAAGAATAAAATCCAATCGACCAAATATTTTGGTTTGCACTGGAATCAACATTTAAAAAATGTATTAAAAAATACATTGGGTCCACACCCACTCTTACCACACACAACCTCGCACACCTCGCAAGGGTTTTGATGGCATCACCTCTTTCTCGCGAGGTCTGCGAGATTTCGCCACGTGGCCCCATTCTTCACCCAGCTGTCGATTAGTTCTCAACCCTAATCTTGCTTTGTGCATTTTGATTTTTCATCGGGCTTGTTCACGACACTCCAATGGCGGCCACTGCAATTTTCCATTCATTGCATTTGAATGCAAGCTGCTAAAGAGTTCTCAACGCCCTCATTTTGGTGACTGTCCATGCCTTCACAAATGGCTCAAGCCTTTTCACTAGATCCCCTTCTGCGTGCCCTTTCAATGCCTGACACAAACCACGTCCAACATATTTACCAAGAGTTTCTAACTCCATTTTAATAAATCATTTTGCACGACTTTTGCAATCCTCATGGCGAGCCATAGTTAACAGGATTGGAATTTTTTTGTGACCTTGTCCCATAGAGCAAAGCCTTTCCATTTCACATTGGATGTGAATCAAATTTTATCTTGCTTCAAATCCTCTACTTGTTTCTCACGTGCATGCCATTCACCTCTGTAAAATGCGTTGTCTCCAACTAGTGCGAGTTTACCTCTGGTGGTTGCACCTTGAAGGATGGCAGTATGATTGCCAATTGCATTTGCTTGAAAGTTCCAAACGCCCCATCCAATCATTATCAGCTCTCCCATACCTTGTTGCAAGCCGCGCCTCTCCTCCTCACTCATGGCGTTTACTTTCTGCTTTGATGAAAGTCTATACCCTGCTGGAAATCGTGCCATTGCTAGTTGTTTTTGCCTGACACTTTCAAAATTTGTTTGAACAAATGATGCGCCATTCTCCCTGGTGCAGGCAACATGTGCAGTGATAGCATTTGTGGAGGGCGGCTTCACAACCTCCAAATGCATTTTCTTAAAGTTTCTAAAGCATTTTCAACAATATCTATTTTGTACGCATTCTACTCCTTGTGGCCAGCGTACTCTCCATTGATAGGTTGCACCTTCTCACTATGAAGAAACCACAAACTAAAGTACTCAAACTTGCTTCAATGTCACCTGTGGTAATCCCCTGTTGATATAGCCCGCCCATCATTTTATCCATGAAAGTATCCATGGAAGAGTGGGAAACAATGACCAAAGAGTTCAGTGGCTCCAAGCTGTTCCATAACCCATGGATCACTGTCACAATCTATTAGGGTGAGATCAAAATCAAAAACTACTACCATTTCCATGCTCAAGAATTAAGAGGCAATGAAGAATACAAGAGAAACAATTTATTCCAAAGAGGAGTGCAGGCAATGGGTTGACATAGGATGGGAGAATATGCAATTGAATAAGCCTCATGAATAAAACTAAAAGCACATAGCATCCATTAGTATGTGCGTTGATGGATGCTCATATCACAGTTTAGAAAGGCTCGAGCTCTTTGAAAGGGTATTAACTTGTTCTTTGAGTCTATTCTCTCATGTTAGGCACCAATGTATCATCGAGCTTTGCTAGCCTCTTTAAACTCATGTTCCAATGGCAGAAAATAGAACTCCCCTGTCACTAAAACCGATTTTGTGCATGGGAACATTCATCTCTAATTAACCTTTTAAAAGGAATGCCTCTCATCCATATATATTTTGTCCTCTGACAATTCCCTATTTGGATATAACCTTCAAGATGAAAATCATTATTATGATTGAATTGAAATAAAATATCAGCTCTGATAGTTAATCCATAAACTGATTCAAATGAAGAAAACTAGGTGATTGCAAGTCTAGTAATGTCATAATTGTGTAAAGCATGTCAGGTCCCCATGTGGGCCCGACTAAAAAATAATTTATTTTCAAACAACTTTCATGTTCAAATTGTGCCGAGACAACTTCCGAGTGCATCTGGGGTGAAAACACGAACTGGGTTTGCATTAAAATATGTTTTGTCCCTTTTGCAAAATGGTGAAAACTGGTCAAGTTGCCTTAGGAATCAATCTGGGAAACTGGGCAAACGACCTCGTGAAGTCATATAAACTTGTAGACATGTAGTCATTTGACCCAAGAATGCATTGCAACAAATGGCTTGGTAAGATATATCATGAGGTGAAAAATACTAATCGACAAAGTTGCCCAATCGAACTTTTCTGAAACAACAGTTGTTATGAACCAATTGAAACTGGCCCAATCGCCATTTAGCAAAAATAGAAAATCAACTCCTGGCGAGCTGCCACTGGAAAAAATAGATCATTTAGGTACCCTGAGCACGTGTGCAAAAGGAATTTTCTTGAACCATCACCGATCAAAAGATATTGATGCTCAAAGTTGATCTTTCTGAAATGCTGTCAGGAATGCAGATGCAAAACTGAACAATCTGCATTTGGTTTTGATCTGTTAAAAATAGTAAATGAGGTCATGAGGCTCTGAAACCGAACATGTGAGCTCATCTTGGTATGGAGAATGTAAAATAACATTCGTTTTGACACGATAGTTAGCCGGTTGCAAAATGCAAGCTCAAATGGGAAGCAACTTTGTAAACCTGAAAGTTTGCAAACAACAAAAAAGTGTCAAAATTCTTCAACTTTTCTTTTCAAAACTCTGACAAAACTTATCGTGGGAAGCTGAAAACTGACATGCATATTCACATATGTCAATTGAATATGTCTGCAAATGGGTTTTGCACAAAAATCGACAGGGTTCAAATTACAAGCCTCCAAAGTGGGTCACTCAGATTGATTCATCAGGTGCACTTCTGAAAGTGCAGAGGATTTTTTTTGAAATAGGCATCTCAAATTTGCAAAATTTGAGAGTGCCAACACTTCCTCTCCACCCTACTGTAATGGCATCATGAAGCCTCATGGGTTCTAGCCATACCCCCGAGCAAGGAAATATTTTAGTTCGAAGATGATGAATGAAGTCTCTTCAAATTTTACAAAATGGATGAGAATAACATAACATCAAATTACATGCATATGAGTTCTCTACTGTAACACCCCTCTGTTTTTCTCTTATGTTTAGATTACGATGCTTTTTTATTTTTGATCGCTATTTATAGAGCGATGTGGATTATATGTTGTGATGTGATGTTACTCTACTTTGATGTTATCATTTGACATGTCTTTGATTAGTATAATGATTATTTGGAATAACATGGTTATATGCACATGAGGAGAATATATATGTTAGAACTGTTAGTTTCGTGATAGTGTATTGGTGAAGGGGACAAAATTGCATCACTCACTTGCGAGCGCCCTGCGATTTCGCGATTTCTTTTTCACGGTGTGTTCTTTTATGATGATATTTATATGCATGTTCTATATATTTTCCTTGTTTATAGGTTTGCAGGTACAGAACATCGACTCCACTTGGTTTTACAGGTTTGAGTGTGTCGACCCAACAGTTAAGTTGATTGGGAGATAGTAGCTGAGATACTTGTGTCAAGTCTTTTACCCTAGTCTCAATGTGTCAAGTCTAGTCGATTTTGCTTGTTTAAAATTGTTTATTACTGCTTTGAATTATCATGTTAAAATGCTTAAAAGAGAAATTAATGAATTTATTCATTTAAAGTTGATTATTGGATTAATCTTATTTTAATGTTAGAAGCTTTGAACTAATAAATTAAATAATTTAATTTAATTGATAAATAGTTTAATCCTAGGATTATATTGTTTATTAATTAATTAAATTAGTTAATTAAGTAAATTTGAAAAGGGAAATGTTTTGTAATTATTAAATATTTTAATTTTGAATTTTGGAGTATTTAATGCAAAATGGGTTGTTAGAGACATTTTATGATTTTTAACATGTGTTAGAAATAATTAATGAGTTGGTTGGAAAATTAATTCACGGGAGAAGATTTTGGCTTTGAGAGAGGAAGTGAAAAGCTTCTTCACGACAGGAGCACGGGATATTTTGGGTGTTGGGAATTGTTTGGAAATAAGTTTTGTTGTGACTGGTATGGGATCTGGATAATTTTTGGAGGAATTTTCTGTAGAAAGTATTTTTGTATTCTTGCATCTTTAGAAAAATTGTTCTCGAAAATTCTTGTTGTGTTCGAGATTGTTGTTGTGATCGGGAAATCATATTACTCTGGAGGAAGCCATTGTTTGTCTAGAAAAATTGCTTGGAGCTATGGAGGAGGTACTGCTTTAGATCTACAAATACTCAAGCATTGGACTACAGGTTCTTTCTTTTGATTTTGTTAAGTTTTTAATTGAAAATTTTCTAGATTACATCTTCTCTGTAAAAGATTGCTTTGTGTTAAAAATTGTATTGCCGTAAATGATTTCTTTGTAAATAAGTTTCTCTGTAGAATCATTTTCTTCTATAGGTTGAAATTCTTTGTGGAAAACCTTAGCAAATGGCAATTTGGTATTATAGTGAAAATAGGGAAACCCATAAGGAAATGCTTATGGATCTAGAAGAATTTTTATTTTTGTGTAGAAATTTTTTCCTGTAGGTTTAAACTCTCGAGAAATTCTGTGTAAAATTGATTTGTGAAGATATTGTTTTGTTCTTTCTTCCTAAAATTCTTGTTTGAGCAAAGTTAAAAGATCCTCTGTATTTTGGTTGAGAAATTTCACTTGTAAAATATCCTCTATGAAATTTTGGTTTTCTGTGATGTTTGTAAAATTTTGTCTATAAAACTCATTCTGGAAATAATTACCCCAATTAAAATATTTTTTTAATCAAGTTGTATAAATATATATATATGTATATATTGTTGTGTGTGTGTGTGTGTGTGTATATATATATATATATAAGTGTTATTCATTGATTTATATTCATTAAGCTTTGGGTATATTTTTATTATCGTCGTACGGTGATTTCATGTTTGGCTAGGAGAGTTTCTATTTGAATTTTTTTTATGAAAGTCAAAATTTTATTATGAGTCATTTTGAGGGGGAAGCTAGGGTGCTTCTTGCAGCCGCCCCTCCCCATGGGAGGCATTGTGGGAGAGGCACGCTGCCTCTCCACAACTTCCCCCATGTGGTATGGGGGTTGGCTGCGTAGATGGCCATCCCCCCCACCAAGCTTTGCATGCGATTCATATGGAAATTCGTCGCTCTGTGTCATGCAACCTACATAATCGCTAATTCCTTGAGTTTTTAAATGCATTAATTTTGTAATGTTTGATTTATATATATATAGGTATATGTATTTTATATAAATATTTATATATATATATCTATAGGTATATGTATTGTATATAAATATTTATATATTGTATATAAATATATATATATATATATGTATTGTATATAAATATTTATATTATATATAATATTTTTAATATGGTTTGAATTTAATGTTTCTATATTAAATATTTAATGTATATTTAATGTATATATTTTTATGTATATGGGTATGTGTAGGATCATCATGGAAAAAACAGGCCCTTAAGTGAAAATAAAATTCAAAAAATCAAAGTTAGGCAATTTGATGTAAAATTTTGAATAAGTTATCTATATTATTTCAAAAATATGTAAGAATAGAATCTGTAGAAAATTTAATGTAGTTTCTAAACTACTAGGATTATTTTTTAATTCTTTAAATCTATTTGGTGAAAATTTGAAATTTCAATGTAGTAGTACTTAAATTTCAGGGAAAAAAGAAGAAGTAGGTGTCTGTCTAACCACCCTAACCACAATAAAATGATAATATTTTTTTATAATATTTTAGATATAAGTAGGGGAATCATGTCCAAATGTGATGCATATTTTTTTGTAATTTGTTTCCAAGTAAATAATTAATTATGAATTTTTATTACAACTTTTAAAAAATATAAAAAATCGTATGTCTGACCACCTTAACTTGGTCAAAACTTCATGAAATTCAATTCTTTTTTTTTAATCCTATAGTATGTGAAGCATAGAATGTGACACATGTTTTGGATTTAAAAAATGTGATACCATTTGAAAGCTATAGATTTTTTGCAATCGGCCTATCAATCAAGACTTTAGTCGTAATTCAAATAGAAAATGAATAATAATTATTTATTAAATTCAAAGTAAATCATAATTTATATTGGTGGAAAGCTAAGAATCTCCTTTAAAAACCCTTTTTGTTTCATCAATTTTGGGTAAAAAAAAGTCATCAGCCACATGGGCCATCATATCACTTAGATATTGCCACTTTTTGGCCCACCATGATCCTGCACATACCCATATATAATCATATATTTATATATATATGATTATGTAGATATTCATAGTATATATATTGAAATATATAATTAATATTTTTAATTTAAAATAGTTGCATGCATATATGCACAAGTAGAAGAAATTGGTTGAGTTGCTTTTCAGTGAAATTATATTGCTTTTAAAAATAATCGAGGAAATTGACTTTCTGTAAATTTAAAATTTCCCTTCTTTGGATGTGAAGAGGCTTAAAGTTGTTTTAATTAATTGATTTACTAGGGAAATTGTATTTACTGTAAGTTCACTGTAGAAGGGAAATGGATTTAATAAATATGAAATTAGTTAATTTTCTGTACAATTGCCTTTCAAGTTATTTGCTTTGTTTTCTTATTTGGGGAAATGGGTTTAGAATTGTTTAAGTCTTCTAGTCATAATATGCAGTTAGGGGTTGTGATTAATTTTTGAGTCAACCCAGTATGTTACCCTTGGATTAGTACTTTGGCTATTGTTAGTGTTTACCCGGTTTCCATGAATGTGGATGTTTTGCCTCCTAAGTTTGGAGTGGATTTGTTCCATGTGTTGATACTAGGAGAGTGATTCTTGATGGGGGCCAGGGTCTGGGAAGATCTACTGGGTAACCCATGTATCTTTGCAGTAACTCTTTTCCCTGGTCAGTAGTATGTGTGGTTCATTGGTGTAACTAGTTATTTAACTCCGGTAGCATTGTACCCTTTGAGTTGTGTTGTAATGGTATTTGTTAAGTTTAGTTTTATATTAGCCTATGTCTAGAGGTAGTAGGTTTGGTCTTGGATCTTTGTTACTATCTCCTAGCATGGGGGGTGGGCCTTCGGGTACCACTTGGTTGGGAGGAACGTGCACCCTACACCATTGGGTCCCCTTTCTTAAGTTCATAGTGGCAGGATCTTCTAGTTGGAGAGATCGTGGTGGTTCCAATGGATATGTTCATTTATTTTAAATGTATTATTTCAAAACTTGGCATTTGTATTTAAGTTTAATTTACTCCTCAATTGTATTCAAGGAGGAATCTTGTAATTTGTAATAGTTAGGTATGATCTTCCTCATTCTGAGAATGAGTATTGTAACCTTATTGTAACTTAATGTAATATGGATCTTGATGTATTTTTATTCTTTGTAATGTAAACTAAATTCTTGAATGAAGGTATTTTAATTATTGTTTAGTAATTAGATAAATGCTTTATGTGAGTATTGTATATGTTATGGATTTATATGTAATCTTTGTTTCATGCCTTAGAGGTTGTTGCGTTAGCTAGTGCATCTTTCTTGTTATTAATGCACTTTTAAAGAAAAAAAATTGTACGCTTCCGTAGTGTTGCAACTTCCTCTAGGGTTACGAGGCGGGGCATTACATCTACTTACTATTTTCAATAATGATCCATACAAACAATGCCACCTTTTTGCAACAATTAAACAAAGAGGAATGGAAGTAGAGAAAACTTATCTCTTTTCTTTAGATGATGGGATTAAACTCTTCTACCCTTATTTCCTCTCCAAGCCAAGCCATCGTGATAGCTATCTCCCAAGATGGAGGACTCCTCTCCTCTTATGATCATTTCTTCTCTCTCCATTAGATTTCTCCAAAACGAGAAGTGGGTGACACCCCACTCATTCTTCCTCCCCAAAATATATAAAAGTTTCAAAAATTGAAACCTTTCGATGGGGAGGTGTGGAGTGTACTTACCTCCATCAATGAGGGTCTTTTCCTTATTAAAGAGGAAAACATGCACTTCAACAACCCCTCAATCTTTCCACCCCATCCTCTCCTCAAAATTCGTCACTCTCCATTATGAGGAATTTTCAAGGGCCAAATCATGTCCTGGGAGCACTATTGTATGCCCAATTGACCCCTACCTCAAGGGTATAAACTCTAGGGGGTCTATTTTTGCATCCCAACCAATATAATTGGCTGGCAACCTTCTTTAAAGACCCA
The DNA here is from genome assembly GCA_007115665.2 of Sequoiadendron giganteum. NCBI lineage: Eukaryota > Viridiplantae > Streptophyta > Pinopsida > Cupressales > Cupressaceae > Sequoiadendron > Sequoiadendron giganteum. The sequence goes on along the minus strand of CM021110.1, from coordinate 193,864,675 downwards.
TTTGAGGATCCATCCGAGTTTTAAACTTGGATAAGGGTTCCTAAACCCTAACCCCACTTACACCCACATGAAACATAATTAAATACCCTCACAAACGAAAAAAATCCCTTTAATATCAACCATCACCATCTTAATCAACCAATATATTAACTTTATTTCTTTCTAAGCCCCAAAAGGGGTCAAATTCATGACCACAAGAAGATGTATTTCCGATTTACTCTCAATGGTTTTCCCTTCTTGTACTGGAACCCTTTCTTTCTTGCACATTACCAATGCAATCATAAGCAACAATTGCATATCACATTAATTTGCTAGCTGAATATTTTGAGATTTAACTATACAACAATTCCATTTGAAATTTCAATTCATATTCCTTAATTTACGAGTGCCTAAATCCTTCATGGTAGTGTCAATAAAATAAAATGTTAGAATGAAATGCAATAATATTGTCACATAATCACACTATTTATTGTACACAATACATCTTACCATCTATTTAAGAAAACATAAAATAGGTTAGGGTTTTACTGATCACATGCAAAGTGAGGTCTTACACTATTTTCTTATTGTAATTTGCTGCTTACTTTTTGTTTTCATGACCCGCTTCTCTTCCTTCTTTCTGTTTCCTTTTGTTATTACTCATTTGTATCAAAATTGAATTAAGAATTATGTGAGAACAAATATCAATTGAATAAATATTATAAACAATGTAGAGGCTAGAGAAATTACCACATTTTGCTTCAATTTTGTTAATAAAAGATATACGAAAATTTTTAGTTACTATGACATGGTTTTGTAAATTCAACAAAAGAGTAATTGTATAATGATCACTCCAATAGGTATTTTTTTTTGTATGTCAATTTTTTTTGTCTATGTTTGACCAGGCATGGTGAATCAAGGATTGCGGAAAATCATTGTTTCTATCAAGAATAAAACGTGTTTTGTTTCTTTGCAAAAATCCTTCTAGTTCTTTTGTTATTATATTTTCTTGTTCCATATTTATGTTAAAATCTCCAACAATTATGATTATGTCCTTAAGCTCTATCTAGTTGACTACTTCTATGATTGTGTGAATAATTTAATGAAGTCTTATGCAAGGTAATGCCTATAGATTAATGAGATTGAATTTGTGGCTATGTTCAATTAACTCGAGCTGTATAGATTCAACATTAGCATTATAAAAATAACTTGTTTTTATCATCTGTATTGACTTCTTGATACATATTATTATACCATATCTAATATAAATTGGGAAACATAAGAATTGGTCTAATTTCTAAATGATATGAGAATCAGATGAGTATGTTTCTTGTAGACATATTATATCGAATTTCATAAAGTCATAGTCACTGACAATGTCATCTATATGGGATTGTAGATTGTGTGTGTTCAAATAAATAATACATATTGATGTGTTTGTGTTTGTGATGTTCTTGGATTTGAACTACCATTTTTCTTCTATCATGAGTCACTACATTTTTCTCACAACTTTGCTCTTGACCCTAAAATTTTATTTTGAAAATGGATTTAATAGATGGGTATGTGCAGGATCATCATGGAAAAAACAAGCCCTTAAGTGGCAATAAAAAGACAAAAAATCAGAGTTAGACAACTTGACGTAAAAATTTGAATACGTTATCTATATTATTTTAAAAAAATGTAAAAATATAATATGTAGCAAATTGAATTTAGTTTCTAAACTACTAGACCTTTATTTAAAAAAGAAAAATCTATTTGGTGAAAATTTGAAATTTCAATGCAATAGTATTTAAATTTCAGGGTAAAAATAAGAAGTACATGTCTGTCTGACTACCCTAACCACAATAAAATGATAATTATTTTTTATTATATTTTATATATAAGTAGAGGACTCATGTCTCGATTTGATGCATATTTTTTTATAATTTTTTTCCAAGTAAATAATTAATTATGATTTTTTTATTACAAATTTTAAAAAATATAAAAGCTCGTCTGTCTAACCACCTTAACTTGGTCAAAAATTCATGAAATTCAATTTTTTATTTTTTAATCCTATAGTATGTGAAGCATAGAATGTAACGCATGTTTCGGATTCAAAAAATGTGATACCATTTGAAAGTTATACATGTTTTTCAATTAGCCTATCAATCAAGACTTTATTCATAATTCTAATAGAAAATGAACAATAATTATTTATTAAATTCAAAGTAAAGCATAATTTATATTGGTGGAAAGCTGATAATCTCCTTCAAAAACCCTTTTCATTTCATCAATTTTGGGTAAAAAAATAGTCGTTAGCCACATGGACCATCATATGGCTTACATATCGCCACTTTTTGGCCCATCATGATCCTACACATACCCAGATATAACAAGTTGATATTGCATACCTAGGAAAATGTAGTGTACACTAGACCACGTTCTCTAACCATTCCATGTTCTCAAGAAGTCTCAAATTTTGTACCAATTGGAAACCAATGTCCATTTTACTTATTTTTTGTCTATTCTTTAACCATTCTATGTCGGTAGCAATATCGTATTGTTCAGTCTCGTTGGAGATCATATTTTGTTTGTTTGGCCCCAATGATGCTTGTTCATATTCTAGTTCTTTAGTAGCTTCATCAAGATCACCCCATAGACTATTGAAATTGTACGAATATCTGGGCATTTTGTTTTATCATTTTTTGGTGAAAATTATAGGCTTATGTAATTGATCTAAATCCTTGATACAATGTATCTTTGTTGTTGACAAAAGGAACATACAACAATAGTTGTTCCTTGCAATAGTTTTTGTACTCGAGATGTTTATTATATTTCACAAATTAAATGATGGCTGGTTTTCTTATTTTTAGACCTTTATTCTTTGTGATTCTATGTTCTAATGTGAATTCAACAAGGCATAGTTGTTGCATATTTCGAGGTTGATGCAAATAACAATCGATAATCAATAATCACATTATATTTTTTGATTCATTGGGTTCTAGTTTTAGAAGAAATGTTGATTTTAAAATGAATGTTTGTTCTTGCATTGGTCCTGTCTCTATAAAAACACATTTTCTTGAACTTGAATTTTGTGGTAACAAAAGAGTCAAGTGATTGGCAAGATGAGTAGAAATTTTCTCTAGGTTTAGTAAAGTATTTCCAAGAGTTTGTATCATTTGTATAGCATTTATTTTTTTTGTTTCGTGCTCTTTACATATTCTTTTAAAAGAATATGTGAATGATTTATCTACTTTTGTCATATAGGATGAACAATAAGCTACAACAACATAAGTGTTAAGGGAAAATTGTGTATCGATGTTTGCTTTCCAGAGTTTGGGTATTTTGATAGAAAAAATATAATTCCATATGTGACCAGGTTTCCTTTTCAGGAACATAGTTGGCTTTTTTAGTGTAGACTATATGGCTTTTATGTAATCACTTTCAGACATACATATTTTATCCAAGAACGAGTCAAAGATAAAATAATCATTGAATTCTTCTTGTTCGATTGCATTTCAAATTTTAGTTGAGTTTCTCATTGTAATTTCATCGGCTATTGTAATTGGTTCAAGTATTTTTATTCTTCTCATTAGTGCAATTAGAAAATTGTATCTGAAAGGCGTTTTGCTAGATTTTTTTGCAGCTTTTTGTATGGTGATGTTACTGCATCTTTGCAAACATATGTTGAATCAGGTTGGTATTGCATGCAATGTACTTGTCTACGAATTGTTCAATTTCATAGTCAAACAATCTTCTATATAATCCATATTAGTGCATGATCATGTTTGTTTCCTTTGTTATGAAATTCTATAACAAAAAAACTAATCATTGACATGTCCAAGCAGCGTAGGATCATTCTTCTTAACATTCTCCAGTGCAGAGCACCAATAATTGCCTTTGGTGTCTGCATTGTTAAAATTGGATAAAAATTGAAACAAGAAAACTAACAATAATAATGAACAAGAACATGATATAGACTCCATTATTAGCAACAATCTTATTACCTGCACTTGATATTAAAGACACCGAATGAGTGCAATGAAGAACCTTTTAACAAATGATCCTACGCTGCTTGGACATGATCATTCGGTGTCTTTAATATCAAGTGCAGGTAATAAGATTGTTGCTAATAATGGAGTCTATATCATGTTCTTGTTCATTATTATTGTTAGTTTTCTTGTTTCAATTTTTATCCAATTTTAACAATGCAGACACCAAAGGCAATTATTGGTGCTCTGCACTGGAGAATGTTAAGAAGAATGTCAGTGGGACTAGTTAACAAATCATTGCAAAAAAACTCTTTAGCTAATGGAAATAGTTTGGAGATATGTGAATATGTTTAAAATACATATATCCAATGTCTGGCTTCATTATCTTGTCTAGGTTTGGTTTTTTTTTATATCCCTTGCCGCTAGAGTGTGCCCTTGTAATTTCCCCTTTTTAATTCTTATCGATATACTTGAATTTTTTTTTGCTAGAATTATGCGTATTGTTTTAAAAAATAGATTTGTCACATTGTTTGCAAAGTCACCGCTAGAATGCATCAGTCCCCATTTTGCAATTTTATGGTACAAAAATCATTTTATTTGTATCACGTCCCTTGCCAAAGAAAAGTGTTGGAAAGTTCATATCTTTTGTATTTTTGGTTTTAGATATTCTTATTGGATGGTTTCCTTGTGTAGGTGCTATTTCAATTATTTTATCATGCAAATTGTACATAGTCTACGATTTTGTGAATCTATGGACCGTCTATTTTTGTTTCATGTTCAATATTATCTTATGTTTCTTGGCTCTTTGTAGTGTCTTCTCTATCTATGGTACCTATTCTAGAATTATTACGAATCATTGTTCTAAATATCTTTTTCCAAGAAAGGTATATGCATATGCCTTCCATCTTGTAAAGATCTCTGTGACAGAGTTATTTTAGAGCTATCATTATTAGTTTCAGACAAGCAACACCTACTTGAAATATGTTCTATTTTTCATTTTAATGCAACAACTATTATGGTTGTTTCGCTTATTGAACATGGTAGGACTCTTTGTATGCTATTGAATTTGTAGGTACATTAATTATTGAAGCTTTTAAACCAAGTTGAGGTCGTTTGTATCCCCATTTTCTAATTTACAAAAAGGCAATGTGGGGCAAAATCAACCTCTCTTCTAGATCTAAATTTGTGAGAAGATTGGTAACAATTTATTATGTCATATATTGCAGGATGATAAAAATAGGTATTTTATTTTGTTGCAATGAGCGTTTGCAAGAAACACATATTTCATAAACTTCAAGAGGGATTTGGGTGCTTGGTAAAGCTAGATAAAATTGTTGTTCTTGTTTGCTAATTTTTCTCATTCTGTAACCAAAATTTAGTTGTTGACATATAACACGTTCAACATTGTAGAGTGTTGTGAATTTTGTTCATGTACGTTTGTATTGCCTTGCTTTGAGATTTTCTCTCTCACAATATTTTTTTCATGTGTAGTAGTGAGATGCTCTTTTGTTATGAGATTTGTTAGCAAAGGACGTGCATTTGTAATTGCTAATTTTTTGGTAGCATCAACACAACTCATCTCTATAATTTTTTGTGTCTAACACCATCTAGTTGTTTTAATCAATTTTTTTTAGTCTTTTGGCTAGACGGTTTTCATCTCCATCTACAATGTTTTTTTGTGATTTGTATCCTTGTTGATTTTCAAGTCGAATGCAATGCTCTGCTTTCTCATTGCTATTTCTATTTCTAATAGCTCCAATTTTACACGCTAATTTTTCAATGTTTGGTTTGTTTTGAATAGTTTTTAGAGTTTTGTTCATTGTATAGTTATTATTTCCTATATTCATTCAAAGATGGTTACTACTACTTGATGTTTCTAGTGGTAAATAGTGAATGTGACTTGTATTTGTTTCATATCATTATGTTAAATGTTTTCTCTGTGTTTGTTTTTGGAAAATATTTTTCTTTGATTAGTATAGTATTAGAAGACTAAATCCATATTTCCGCTCTGAAAATTATTGCTAACCATTGTAGACAAAATGTACTACCTTCTATTTTACATTGGAAATAAGACATTGCTAATTTTATAATGTGTTCTTTCCAGTTACCAAGGCCAAACATTGTTTCTATTATACTACGATGAACATAATCTAGTAAGAAATCTCAAGTATTGTAATTATTAACTTTGACAACATTGAAAAAAGACTATGCATTGTAAATCCTGATGCAATCAACATCAAAATCGTCTCTGAGTAGATATGAAATTGAATTAAAAGGCTTTCTCCATAGTTGTTTCTTGCAAGTTGTGGTTTTATTAGACTCTTGTTTTGAATTTGGTATGTAAGATCTGGACATGTGTTTTGCAGGTTAGTGCACAACTTGTAAAAAGATAATATCCTATGATTGGGATAGATCTGTATTGATTTTTTTTTCCTAATAAGAGGTTCAAAATGTCCAGACAAGGGATTGTTGTCATGAAGCAAGATATAATACCTCTTTGTACTAATATCTTTATTAAAATACAAAGACTTGACCTTGTTGGTTGTTGACCATAATTCAATAGATATATTTAACAATTTGGACACCATCATATACATAATTTATCTTACCAAAGACCTTGGTGTTGAGAAGTAAAGTCATCATATGCAGATAAGCACATTATATACTTAAATATGTATCTAGATCAGTTATACCATGCATCATCTTCAACATATCTAGATGCAATTCAGAAGCGATTGCCTCCAACACATCTTTGTCATGTTTTCATTTGCATTGCAAAAATTAATCAACTAAATCATTTCACAATTCTATCAACGTGAATCAAAAATGCAATATGACTTCAAAACTATCAAACAAACAATCACCTAGATTATAGCTAAAGGACTCCAACCTAACTAAGCTTTCTACATCTAAAATATCATCAATATCCATCGAAGGAATTTGTTTTTGTTTCTTATATTTATCAACATCTATACTAGTTTCCATTTCCTTATTATATAACTAGTCTAGTGATATAGAAAGATGTTATATTAGATATTGTGAAATAGACACTAGATTCATAATATAGCTAGATGTAACATACCTTTAAGATTGAACTGTACAAAGATTGTAAACACAAATATTTTTACCTTCGCTTGTAGAAGAGCTAATTGGAAGAATTTTTATAGTGCTAGTTCTAGTGCATCTGCAATAGCTTGGAACACAAATATATAATAGCTGGGATGATAAAATTCCTAGAGCATAATGTTTCCACAGTAACAGTGTTGAGTTAGTTAATATTTTTTTTGGAATGGAATACATCTATCATTAATATGAAAGACATTGGTATATGAATAGTTTATTGCAATGAAGAAAATTTATTTAATGCTCTTTGATACAATTTTAATGGACCGTCACAGTATCAAATCATCAGGATTTAAACATCACAACTCAACAACATGATTTTTTTTGGGTAGTTGTAACTACTGCTTGTACAATTGGTATAAATACTTGCACAAGATGAATCAAGAAGTCTTTAAAAGCATATGTACTTCATAACTTTTTTATGGGCTACAAAACCTACATTTTCTTACTTTGATGGTGATGCATAACTTAGACACCGCATCAAATTGTAGGAAAAGTAATTATTACATTATTTTCTCTTACAATTTTTTTTTATTGGTGAGTGAGACCACATTCGAGAGACCTCATCTCCGATATCTTCTCCTCTCCCCCTTCTTCCTTGCTTCTCACTTCTTCCTTCTCTCCTTCTCCTCCTCTACTCCTCTTTTTCCTCCACCTCCACCTCCACTTCGTATCCTTCACCTCCTCACTCTGTCTACCTTCCTCCTATCCTCCTTCCTCTCCTCTTCCTCTGCCTCTTCTTTTCCCCCAGCTCTTCCTTCACTCTGCATCTTCTTCCCATCCTCCTGCCACCAACACCTTCAGCCACCCCTCACTGTAACACCACCTCCGGATACTACATGTTGACCTCCTTCCTCCCCATTCCGTCTCCTCCTCACTCTCTCCTTCGGTTCACCTTTGTGCCTCTTCCATCTCACCATACCCCCTCTTGCCTCTGTGCTTCACATTGCCTTTTTTTCTCCTCCGCCATCTGCATCCATCTCCTCCTCACTGCATCTACTGTTCCTCCACGTCAACTTCACCTAGTCTCCTTCGTCTCTGCATAGCCACCTCCGATGCTACTCCACATGCCAAAGTCCTCCAGCAGCCTGCCAAGCTCCAACACACCAACAACGAGCCAGTCTTTCTTCCCGCCTCCCACGTTACTCAACCTCCCCTTCAATCTACCATCCACCCTACACCTCATCACCTGGATCTGCAACGTCCTCCATCCTTCCACTGCATCGAGCACCCTGGTCGAACCCAAGACCTCTCATGTGAGGAGCTCGCAGCTAACCGCTGAGTTGTGGGGTCATCCTCTTCTTTTACAATTTTTAAATGTTTGTTTGGTGTGCACATATTTTATCATCCTTTGCAATAGCAAGAAAGATTTGCAATCAATTTCATATATTTTGCACACTTGAAGCACATTTTGTCAACCATCAGCTAAAAATCATTATTGAACTGAAGGATGTTGTCAAATTATATTTATGGTTCTAGATCCTGTTATTATTGTTGTTGTCTCATACCGAGTATTTATGCATTTTATATATATTTGTCATCGTATTAAGAGCGCTAAAAATGCACATATGTGCACTGATATAATACAAGTGTTCAAAAACATCACATCTAGCATTTTGTTCTTGTCGGGTCCACTACGTTGCTTTATTTATGTTGTTGTGAAGTGCATTATATCTATTTTGTTTCGTAACAGCTCTACAACTGTTACAGTTGTAATTTTTCTATGTTTTTAAAAAAAAAAAAAAAGAAGACTTTATAGTTATTGCATGGTTGTTAATAAATTTTAAATTACTTATATAATACAGAATTAATGACGATATGTAAGATTTATTTTCGTTGTAATTGAACAATATAGTTCTAATTAAGTTGCTTTGACTATACACATTATGGATATATTGATGTTTTATTGCGTGTCTAAGCCCAATTTCTTAAAGGAGAATGGGAAAAATTTCATGGCACTATATGTAAGCTTAACCCATTGACCTTGTGAGATTATGTGTTTCAATTATGTATCTTACAAAAATAATTAATCTAACCTTAAATGACTTGACCTTGTGAGACTATGTGTTTGAATTATGTATCCTATAACTAAAATAATTATTGAACCTTTGTGTATTCGTATTGTACATGGTTGGTTTCAAATACCGTTATAAATTTCTTTATCAAATGTAAATGTAAATGTAAATGTCTATGAAATATATATATGCTTAGGAAAATATATTTTATATTAGTTTATACACAAGAAGCAATCCTTTCTTTTACAATATAGATTCCAACAAGATTATGATATGTTTTAAATAACTAGATATTTTTAAATATATAAAAGGGGAATGAAGGAAATTGTTGAGATTTAGAATTTTTTAAACAAAGAATTATTGTATTAACAAAATTTGGTACCCTGTCAGATACACTCTTCTCCACATATATTATAAGGATCTTATCTGTCCTAGGAATACATGATTTTTCATATTTCTTACATTTTATAAGATTTTTTGTGTAATGTTTCCTCTTCGTTCTATGAAATAATGGTTAGAATTGTATTAAGCTAGTTTTGAAAAATTGGGGCTACATCTAATTTTTGATGGTTTGTGATTTTTTCATGGTTTGGGCTATAATTATATATATATATATGCCTAGGAATATATATTTTATATGCAAGAAGCAATCCTTTCATTTATAATGGAAATTCCACCACATCTATTCTAATGTGTTTTAAAGAAATAAATATTTTTAAATATATAAAAGGACAATGGAGGAAATTGTTGACGTTTAGATTTTTTTAAACAAAGAATTATTGTAATTAATAAAATCTGGTGTCTTGTCAAATACACCATTTTGTACACGTATTATAGTGATCTTATGTGTCCTGGGAATACATGGTTTTTCATGGTTTTAAAATATATAAAAGGACAATGGATAAATAATATAAATAATCATATTTATAATCTTATATTTTATAAATAATTTTAAAGAGAAAGTAGATATTATAATAATATTACAATAATCTTGTAGTAATTTACCATTATCTTGTATATTGGCTGCCCGCCATCCTTCTTGATTAAGATATTCACAAAAATGGCAATGCAACATAGCAGGATAGTGTCGCATGTCCAATTCTTAAAATAAGCCTCGTAAGATTTTAGATGGTCTCGACGATTGGTCCAATATCTAAGTTCTCTTATTTTTCTATATTGATTCAATCTCAACCGTTTGCCACCATCCCGCGAGAGATATTTCATAAGATCTTGGCTCTATGCAAGATAGTAAGAGACTATCATGTGGTAGGAGTGTTCAATGGACTATTGGGAAGGATAAATATTTGTTCAATGGACTATTGGGTTGGCCCAAGATCAAAGGGTTGTTATGATTCCATGTTGATTCAATCTCAGTCGTAGCTCACCATCTCGCTGTGGATATTTTATAAAAAATTAGCTCTATGTGGGACAATGGGAGACTACCATGTGGCAATATCTTGGCTCTATGTGGGATAGTGGGAGACTGCCATGTGGTAGTATTTGGAGCGTTCAATGGATTATTTGGTATAATAAATATTTTAGGTGACTTAAGGTAGAATAAAAGTTGTGTAGCTAAATTATTATTAGTTAATAATAATAATTATTAGTCTAATGTCTTAGCTTATTATTTTTTAATATATATGTTTTAAAATATATTAATATTATAAGATATTATTAATATAATTATATATTAATGATGTATAATATATTTATACTACTTATATTATATCAATATATACAAATTTTGAATTTTTACCTTTAATCAAAGTCCAAATAATTACCACAATCTACTAAGAACAATCAACAAGAATATATATTTCTATCAAGCAATACAATGATATTTTATAGAAATGACTAGAAATCTTTCAGTGCATTAGTATAATGCATTTTTGTGAAGCATTATAGTGATCTTATGTATCTTGGGAATACATGATTTTTCATATTTCTTACATTTTACAAGATTTTCTGGTTAATATCTCTTTTCCATTCTGTGAAATAATGGTTAGAATTGTATAAATCTAGTTTTGTACAATTTGTGCTACTTCTGATTTTTAATGTTTTGTGAGTTTTTCATGGTTTGGGCTATAACTTATGTAGCCATTTTTAGAAATTATCTATTTGGTTTTGCAGTTCTTGCATTCTTCATTTACTCTAGAATTTTGATGCAATCCATAATCCTAATCCTGATCCTAGTATTAAAATGTTAACCCTAAGTTCAACCCTAATGATACATTTGATTACAACCCTGACCATAATTTTATTTCTAACATTAATTCAATTTGCAATTTCTATCCTTACTCTATTCTGAGTGCAATCATCAATGTATTCCTAACTCTATTTGCAAGTGTATTCCTTAGTCTAATCTTGACAATAATTATAACTCTCTCATCGACCCTTATTCTAGTTATAGATCTAAATTTAAAGTTATTCATAATTTTAACCTTAACATTAAGATATATATACCTAGGAATATACATTTTATATTAGTTTACATACAAGAAGCAATCCTTTGAATTACAATGCAGATTATAACATAGATTCTGATGTGTTTTAAAGGAACACATATTTTTAAATATACAAAAGGACAATGGAGGAAATTGTTGATATTCAATTTTTTTTATTAAGAATTATTGTAATTAATAAAATTTGAGAATTGTAACTAGCATCATGATAATTTGGTGATTGTAAAATGATTCTTCGATGGTCAAGCTTATGGTTATTAGTATTCATCTTGAGACTTATTTTTATTTTTAGTAGGAATAACTATTGGAAAAAGACTTGAAATTGAATGTGTCAAAATTGAAACAATTCTTAAGTATGTATAATAGAATAATTATTAACTAACATTAAAGTAAAATAAGAGAAACCTTTAATGAAAGAGTTGAAGAATGACACTTTTTGAAAAGCATAAGTTTATTATTTACCTATATTTTATTCAAGAGCTATTTTTATTTGATTTTTTCTTTGATCCTAACTCTAACTCTGATCCAATCCATAATCCTAATCCTGATCTTGGTATTAAAATGTTAACTATTATTTTAGCCTAATAATAACTTTGATTACAAACCTGACCATAGTTTTATTTCTAACACTAATACACTTTGCAACTTCTATCCATACTCTATCCCAAGCAGAATAATCAATATATTCCTAACTCTATTCACAAGCGTATTCCTTGGTTTAATCCTGACAACAATTATAATTCTCTCACTAGCCCTTATTCTATTTATAGACCTAAATTTATTTATTTTTATAATTTTTTTCCTAATATTAAGACAAGTTTGTAACTATGATTGAGAAAAGCATTGTTGACATTTTTGTTGCTGTCAATGTAACCTTACTCTAATTCTTATCCATATTTTGATTTTGATATTTCAAACCTTGATTCCACTTTTGGAACTAATTGTAATAATAACTAGTATACATATATTAATTTATAATATATATAAAGTATGCTGAAAGTTATCAATTTACTTAACATTGTTTATTATAATATTAATTAATAAAATATATCAAAAACTAATAATATATATAAAAAACTATTTTTACTATTTTTATATATATATTAATTAATAATATATATAAAAAACTATTTAAGCATACATATCTTAGTTTGTAATTTTAATCAAGTATTTAAATTAAAAACTATTTATTGGGAAGTTTTTAATTTAAATATTTTTGGAAAAATAGAAAAAAATAAATTATTTTATGTGCTTCTTATTCTTAAGCAGCACATACTTCCACCTGCCTTAATTTTCAATGAAGCTTCAAAAAGTTTACAAATATTCTTTTATTGCTTTCACTGTATAACACTTTCAGCGTAATAATAATCCTAGAATTATAATCAAGTATAATAAACTCAAATAAATAATTATTTTTACAAACATTAGAAATAATTATTAATTGCATCCAAGATTATGATATCATAGATTTAAATATATGTACTTATTTTAACTATTTATAATATTACTTAATAAGTTAGAACTATACTTTATATATATGAATTAGTTTAAAAAATATTGTAATTATGGTTATAATGTCAAGCCCTATCCTAAATACACATTTTCAATTTTTTTTTAACATAGTATTGTTTTAATAGTATTAATTATAACATTTACTTCATAAAGTGCTAATAATATTTGCAATACAATTCAATATAAAATAAACATTTAAGTTCAAATAAACTTCTATAATGATTAAATGAAATATATTTAAATTTATAGTTTAAACTTTAAAGTATGATTTTTTTTCTCTGTTTTTCCCATATTGAAATAGTTAAAATGGAACACCCTTTTTTCTTTATCTACATCTTTTCAATAAATAAAAAAATCATGAATCAAAAGAACCGTCATTTTTAATTAGTTAACAACCTACTAGAACATAATTCTAGGAACTAAAAATGTCTACAAAGTAAAAATGCCCAAAGTTCCACTTCACTCATCTTTTAAGCACATTTCTCTCTATTTCAAATACTTAGAACCAATAGACATTACTTAGAATACTTTATATAAATTCTTAAATACGAATAAACAAAAAATCAAATGACTTTGGAACAATTTCTCATTTTCAGTTATCTATAATAGAAATACATACTAGCATGCACAAGTATACAATGTCATCGAATAAAATTACATAGATTAAAAAATGAGATCAATATCATCACACTTTTAAATAGTTCGCTGGTTTCAAAATTTGGTGTCCTGGGCTATTTACAAATAATAAAACTGTTTGACCTTGTAGTAAAAACTAAATATTAGTTTATAAGTGAAACATAATAATTTCAAAAATATTAGCATCAGACTTTTCTCGATCAGGTTACTGTCGATGATAGTTTGAACATGTGGCTTTGTTATGTGCACAACTAAATCTATAGCAATCTACATAAAGATTAAATTCATTAATAATATATACAATCTATAATGAGCCTTGTAACAATAACCAAACAATGTCATTGATCTACTCCTGTATAATTTACATACGAAAAAGGAAAAAAATAGTAGCCATGAACAACAATCTATTGTTCAAGTAATCGATAAGCTAGAGCGGTTGTTTTTTCCTCCACTTCTTTTTTTCTTTTTGTTTCTGCACCCACATAGATAATTCCATTAATTTCTATAGAATAAGTAAAATACAGATCATGCGCGCTTCCACTAATTTCATAAGTAGTCTTCACAGAACCAAGGGTTATGTGGCAATTTGGAAGAAGGCATCGAAGAAGTGATTTGGCACAAAGTTCTTGTTTTGTTATAAGATATTTTTTAATAGAGAAAATTACTTTCTCAAGTTACTTATTGTGCAATGGTCTTTTGCTGCTTAAAAGCTAAGATAATTTCAAACAGTACAAAAAATTATTCTATAATTTTATGAATGCAATATTACACTACAATTACTTCAAATTGATAGAAATTATTCTCCCTGTTACTAAATATGGATATTTCTACTTCAGTCGTCGAGTTTTCAACATCTTTTTTGGTTTGATGATAGTCATTGCACGTATGTGTTGTATCCTCGATAGTTATACAAAAATTGAAAATTGAAAAATAGGGTTCACCCAGTTTCATAGTGTGATAAGTTGATATACCATAATGCATCTTCTGAGTAAACTCTTCCAATATGCTTTTGTAGAGTGCCATGTAAACTAATCACATAAAGAAAATAAACTGAAACAACCTTGCTAATGGTAACAATCTGCATCTTTTTTTCTTTGGGTTTTTATGTCATGCTTCCAACATATAATATAAAAGCCACTTCAAGTAATTATTATCAATATTTTAAGAACAATACTTATATTTATTACCATAATAAATTCAGCACCACTCTACAAATTTGAAAATTATTTTATTTGTGTCCACTTGTGTAAGGTGCAGATTATCGAACCCATACCATTCTCAAGAAACATATACACGTATGTACTAGCCATTTCTCATTCTTCGAATTAGTTCACTAAATAGTTGTCAGTATGCAATTCTTTTGATCTTTTCAACTTGTTCTAGGGATTTTAAACATTGCATTAGTATATGTTTTTTCACTTGAGCATTTGTACTGCTTCCTGATTTTATATCTTAAATCTGAATTTATAGAAATACCAATTGCAGTTTATAGAGATTAATTATAACTTTCTGTGAAAAAATTTAATTGCTTGGATCGTTCTGAGAAACGTATTTATTGTAAGCCATCGCTTTTGTTTGAATAAAAGGTGGTAGCTCTATAGCTATAGGCATAACAATAAATACAAATTTAAAGCAGGCTCCAAGGTATAATTCCAATGTTGTGATTGAAATTTTAGTAATAATTACCTATAACTCTTTAATAAAAAATGGTTATGCATAATTGCAATAATCTACATCAAATGTTATTGTCTAAAGACAATAGGTCGAAGATAAATATTCCTAATCACAATACTTAACATACGTATCATTGCCATACATAATTTCAAAACAACTACATATGTAATAGTTGTTTTAAAATGACTTTAAAATAACTAGTTTTTAATGATCTATAAATCCAATCCAAAATTTAGGTAAGATGATTTCGTAAGGCGTTAGCATGATTTCCATACACAATTTAAAGACAACAAGTATAATATAGTATACAATGGTCAAAAATTTTATAACTGGGTTAAAACCATTGTAAAATAACTATTTTTAAATCATCAATGACAATTCAGGCCAATGGCTACTCATCATTTTGGATTTAAAAATTGTTGTAAATGCTAAAAGGTTTTCTTATGTCCATGTCGACGTTACCTAAAATCAATTCTTCTTGTCACAACCTTTGGAAATGCTAATATTAGTATAGGGCACTTTAACTTAAACTCTTTCCCATACATCTTAGTTAAATTATATTTCTAATTATTATTATAATTACCACTCAATTAATATTTACAACAAAGAGATGAATATAAATATTTTATTGATATCAATATTGAGTGCTAATTGAATAAGCAAAAAAATTGACTATAACTTTTCAATAGATGTTTATTGCAAATAGACCGAAAACAAAATAATATGGAACCTCCAAGTAGAACAGGATAGGAAATCGAAATAATAAACAACATCAAATTCTTATTTCACTTCATTGACAACTGTCCACTAAACAAAGAGAGTTGCATAAGAGATATACTGAAAGAAAGTTTTTGAAATGATATTATATGCTTTCCAATACCAATTCTTTCATTAACAAAAACTATTACTTAGATATAGTTACATTAAATAATGTCTCTTAATTATATTATGCTTTTCAAACTGAAATGACGAAAATAGGGGTTTAAAGGTGGGAAAAGTAAGGGGGTTCACCAAAATGATAATAAATGGACCTATTTTCCTTTATTTCATTAGGAAATGAGATCCACACAAAAAAATGACTTACAACCCTTAGGTGAGTCAACTCAATGAGAGAATCTACTGATTTCCTTATGATTGAGGATGGGGGCTATCAACTTGAATAGCACTTTTGGGAGAAAAACTAAAAATAGCAAATCTACTCAATCATGCTCATTCAAACTTGAAACATCAATTTAAATCTCAATACACATAGAAACAATGAACTTTTTGTAGATCTGAAAAGGGTTATGGTGCAAGTATGTAGGTGTTGTCATTGATGTCAACAAGCTTTTGTTGTCATCAATGATAGTTGTGCAATGGTTAAGAAGAGATTGTTACTTTGATTAATTGAATTGTATTGTCATCAATTAAGTTGTTGATGTTAACCTTTGATGTTTCTTTGATAAGTTTCTATTTATGGTTTCGATGTCAAGGATATTGAGAAAATTGATAAAATAAGGAAACAGGGTGTTGCAAAGGTATTTTGGTGTTCTGGTTTTGCTTTGCATTTCTTCTAGGTTGAAGATCTGCTTATGTGGATCAAATATGTTAGATAAAGGTGTTCAAAGTTTTTATATCCAAAATTTCAGCTTTTAGATCGATGTTCAGAGGAAGTTTTGTTCACCAATGTGTGAACTGATATTATAGTGTTGCTTAAAGATGTGCTTGGTGGTGCAGGAGCACCTACAGCCGTGATATACAAATTGACATGATAATAATGTAGAAAAATGAATGTAAGTGAGTCTAGGTGAGTTAAGGGGTGTTAAAGGTTTTGTTCATGTTAAAATAAGGTCTAAAAGACCATTTTCCATGTGTCTAGAGGTCTATGAGTCATTGGAGTTCAAAATACAAAAGTTGCAAAAAAAAAATGTAATGTTGTCATAACAAAAAAATATTGTCTTGTTCTTTTTTTTTTTTTTATTAGACTCCAGGAATCGGGTAGCACAACCCCCTATAAACTGCAGTGCGCCTGGTAAACTTTTTAACGTGAACAAAAAAATACTGTCATTTTGCAATTTCAAAGGAATTTGAAGGGTCAAGGAGTGTAAAGGGTAGTTGATGGAATTTGAAAGGTAGTTTTGAGTTTTCAAATGTATAAGAATCCCTCTAGAGGTTCGAAGGGAGAGATTGATGAGATTGTAAACAACTCCATTTGAACTCCAAACATTCTTTGAGCAGATTTCTTGTTTTTCTTGGGGTTGTTGTGACTGTACGGTTTGGTACATGCCCCTCATGCTTTGAAACTTGTGGTATGATGTTGTGAAATGTTTTAACTTGTAAACCAATCATTTTGGAAGGCTTTTAGTTGGTTTTGGTGAAATAAATCTTTATTTTTCTTATTCCTACCTGTATAGACCAGCAAGGTCTGAGTTTGGTGTTTAATTAATGTTCGAGCCATTCCTCCTATTGTGGTGAATTTTTTCTTAGAGGAATGGCCAGAATCATATTAGTTTAGGTTTTTATTGATGTTTAGAGTCATAATAAAGCATTATGGTGCTTGGGAGGTGATGCCCTAGGGCTAGGTAGAGTCATTTTAGTGTGAAAATGGGGTAACCAAAGCATGGTTTTGAGGAATTTGTGATTTATTGGTCTATGTGAAGGTTTAATAAGTGTGTGAAGATGATATTTGGGGTGTTGGAATCATTATCTTGGTTAGGAAATCCTAATAGCATTGATTTTCATTAAAACCCTTGGTATTAGCATTGAAAATGAGGGTTTTCAAGTTGGGCATGGTAGAAGCCTTGGAATGGAATTTTTTTTGTGGAATTTGATGTTTTGGTACATTACTAATGACTATTTGATGAGTTTTTGTGAAGAGCGGGTGAATAGGAGGGACCTCCTTTGTAAATTGAGGCTAATTGGTGTCCTAAAAATAGGGGCAGTTGAAAGGTTTTCAAGTTTGTCACCAAGAATCCTTGTGGAGTCTATTGGTATGTTGTTTTGGATTGGGTTGTAAGTCTCAAAGGGTGCTAAGAAGGTTCTTGAATGGCCTTCTCTAAAATAAATTGTGCAAAGTTGGATTTTGTGGCTACAAGCCTTTAGGGAGTGTTTTGGTGATAAGTTGAATGTGTATGAGCATCTTAATCTTGTTAGATTCCTCTTGTGACCATGTGGAATATCTTAATCTCTTGATGTAGTTGGGAACCACCTAGTATTGCATCAAAGTGGTATCAGAGCACAGGGACAAGATCCATTGTTGGTGATTTGATTAGTTTTTGTAGGTGTGAAGAGAGTTGCTTGGAAGGTGAAAGGATAAGTTTGTGAAGATGCCTCCAAAAGGTGTTGGTGCTGCCAGGGAGTTATAATATTTGAAGGAGAAGCATACAAAGCTTCTAGAATCAGATAATGCAGTTTTGGCAAGGCTTGCTGCCTTGGAGACAAAGAAAAGAAGAGATGAGAATGAAGAAAGTGAAATAAAGGGAGATGTTGATGAGGAACTAGACCCTAAAGATCAAAGGATGGAAAATTTGCTTCAGATAGTGAAAGGTGTTTCAATGAAGGTAAAAGTTGATCTTCCTATGTATGGTGGAAATCTAAATGAAGAGTTATTGCTCGATTGGATTGCTGGTATGGATAACCATTTTGAAAGTGAAGATATTTCTGAGGAACACAAGGTGAAGGTGGAAAAGAAAAGACTCAAGGGACATGCTCTCCGATGGTGGGACTATGAGTAGGCAGAGAGAAGGAATCAAGGTAAATCAAGAATCACTTCTTGGGACAAGATGGTGCAAAAGCTAAAAGGTAAATTTCTTCCAGAAGACTATGAAGTTCAATTGTATAAGAAGTTGCAAGGATTGAAGCAAAAAGAACTAGATGTTAAAGCCTACACCGATGAATTCTATAGGTTGAGTATAAGGTCAAGAAGGGATGAGGATGAGGCTGAAAAGGTGGCTAGATATCTAGGTGGTTTGAGATTTAATATACAAGATGAAATTGTTGTGGCTAACCCCAAATCTTTTGAGGAGTGTTTCTAGTTGGCAATTAGGATGGAGGAGAAACTTAAGAGGAGACAAGAGAAGGAAACAAGATGAATATGTAATACTTCTAGGGGCAGAGGTACCTTTTCAACACAAAAATAGTCCAAAGAAGGTTAAGAAGATGTTGGTAAAGGAAAGGAACAAGTGGTTGAGTCTAGAGGTGGATGGAGAGGTGGAAGAACAAACTATAGAGGAAGAGATTCAAATGAATTTGTAGGAAGATGCTACAAGTGTGGTGAGTTTGGTCACCCCTACTTCAAGTGTCCTAATAATTTTGGTAGTATTGCAAGTGGAAGTGAGAGAAAGGTGACAAGAGAGTTCAACTTGTGCAAGAGGGTGAAGAGGAAAGTGTTAGTTCATCAAACTGTGTTGTAAACCCTAAAGTTGGAGAAGCTTTGATGTTGCAAAGACAAATTTTGAAATTCTCTAAGGAGAAAGAACCATTGAAAAGGAGAAGCCTCTTCAAGACCACCTGCAAGAGCAAAGGAAAGGTATGCAAAATTGTGATTTATTCTGGCTCAACTAGAAATATGGTGTCAAGTGAAATGGTTAATAAGTTAAATTTGCAAATAATTCCTTATGAATTGCCTTGCAAAGTGTCATGGCTAAGTGATGGTCAGTCCTTGTTGGTGAATGAGAAGGAAGTAGTTGATTTCCAGATTGGTGGCTACAAAGACAGTGTGGTTTGTGATATTGTTCCAATGGATTGTTGTCACATACTCCTAGGTAGACCTTAGTAGTATGATAGGGGGGTTTTGTATGATGGTAGGGAGAATACCTACACCATAATGAAAGATGATTGTTATTTTGTTTTAACTCCACTTGTAGAATATGTGAAAGGTAAAGCTAAGGTGATAATGTGTGGGAGGAGAATTTTTTCAATGTTGTAAATGAAACCAAGAATTCTGATGTGGCAATCCGTCCTAAGGTTGTGAATGCAAGGATAACAGGTGTGGGAGTAAAAATAGGGTTGAAAAGTGATTTGACAGTGAGTTTGCATGAAAGTTTTTTTGTGGGGACCATAGAATGTCCTATAACTAAAGATAAGGTTGAGAGACAAGTGAAATTTGCAGGTACAAGAGTACAAAGGTCTGCTAAGACAGTGACAAGTGAGGTTAATGAGACAGTACTAAGAAAACTTGATGGAGCAGTAAAAAAAGGATAGGTAAAACATGGTAGTAAGGGCAGTTGCAGGCCTGGAGCTAACATAAGAAATATCATAGTTAATAAGGTTACTAATCCATGTTTGTGTGCAAGTAAAGATGCAGGGAGACAAGCAAGTTTTGATCCAAGAATGGAGAGAGGGCAGACATCAGGTATGAACATAGTAACACAATCTTATCCAAGTGTACATACAGTTAAAAGTACAAGACAATTTGAAGCACAATACATGGAACAATGGAAAGGGATTATGAATTAGTGGTATCTCAATGATGCTTGGGCAAGGTGGTGTCAGCCTAAACTCATGAGGCATGAGCTTTTTCCAGTGGGGTTGTATGGTGCAGGAGCACCTACAATCTCGATATACAAATTGACATGATAATAATGTAACAAAATGAATGTAAGTGAGTCTAGGTGAGTTAAGGGGTGTTAAAGGTTTTATTCATGTTAAAATAAGGTCTAAAATACCATTTTCCACGTGTTTAGAGGTCTAGGAGTCATTGGAGTTCAAAATGCAAAAGTTGCAAAAAAAAACATGTAATGTTGTCATAACAAAAATATGTTGTCATCAAAGGAATTTGAAGGGTCAAGGAGTGTAAAGGATATTTGAGGGCGTTTAAAAGGTATTTTTGAGTTTGAAAATGTATAAGAAGCCCTCTAGAGGCTCGAAGGGAGAGATTGATGAGATTGTAAACAACTCCATTTGAATTCCAAACGTTCTTTGAGAAAATTTCCTATTTTTCTTGGGTTTGTTGTGATTGTATGGTTTGGTACAAGTCCCTCATGCTTTGAAACTTGTGGTATGATGTTGTGAAATGTTTTAAATTGTAAACCAATCATTTTGGATGGCTTTTAGTTGGTTTTGGTGAAAGAAATCTTTATTTTTCTTATTCCTACTTGTACAAACCAACAAGGTCCGAGTTTGGTGTTTAATTAATGTTGGAGTCATTCCTCCTACTGTGGTGACTTTTTTTTCAGAGGAATGGCATGAATCATGTTATTTTAGGTTTTTATTGATGTCTAGAGTCATAATAAATCATTTTGGTGCTTGGGAGGTGATGCCCTAGGGCTGGGTAGAGTCATTTTAGTGTGAAAATGGGGTAACCAAAGCATGGTTTTGAGGAATTTGTGATCGATTGGTCTATGTGAAGGTTTAATAAGTGTGTGTAGATGATATATGGGGTGTTGGAAGAATTGTCTTGGTTGGGAAAGCCTAATAGCATTTATTTTCATTAAAACCCTTGGTATTAGCATTGAAAATGAGGGTTTTTAAGTTGGGCATGGTAGAACTCTTGGAATGGAAAAAAAATTGTGGAATTTGATGTTTTGATACATTACTAATGAATTTTTGATGAGTTTTTGTGAAGAGCAGGTGAATATGAGGGACCTCCTTTGTAAATTGAGGCTAATTGGTGTCCTAAAAATAGGGGTAGTTGAAAGGATTTCACGTTTGTCACCAAGAATCCTTGTGGAGTCTATTGGTATGTTGTTTTGGATTGGGTCGTGAGTCTTAGAGGGTGCTAAGAAGGTTCTTGAATGGCCTTCTCTAAAATAAATTGTGCAAAGTTGGGTTTTGTGGCTACAAGCCTTTAGGGATGTTTTGGTGATAAGTTGAATTTGTATGAGCATCTTAATCTTGTTAGATGCCTCTTGTGACCATGTGGAAGATCTTAATCTCTTGATTTAGTTGGGAACCACCTATCATTGCATCATCTGGGATAAATTTTTTTACTCTGCATTTCTCTATAATTGTTCTTCACGTCTTGTGATTCTGAAGGTATAATGATGGTGTTGATGACAAGAAAAGTACTAGTGGTGGTTCATTCTTTCTTAGATGTAGATTGGTATCATGGCTTAGAAAGAAACAATATTTTGTTTCTTTATCTACCACAGAGGCTGAGTATATTGCAACAACATCTTGTTGTACACAGGTATTATGGATGAGAAAGATATTGAAGGATATCAGAGTAGTGTATGATGAGCATATTTCTATATTTTTTATTAATACAAGTGCCATTAATATTTCAAAGAATCTAGTGATGTATTCAAGAAAAAAACATATATCAATCAGATATCACTTTTTATGAGAGAATGTCATGGAGAATGAAGTAAATCTTGAATATGTACCTACAAAGGATCAAATTGCTGACATATTTACTAAGGCTCTTCCTAAGGACAATTTTGAGTATCTTCAGGAGAAGTTGGGGGTTATTACCCCTCCTTTGAACTAGATGCATATGCATATGCATCATTCCAATAGATCTATGGATTCATTCTTTGTTTGGACTGATGTTGGTGGCTACCTCTCAGGGGGAGTAGGTAGTGACATTATTGTAGTATAAAATATATGTTGTATTGGTGAAGAGGTTGTTGAGTTGATTGGTGGGTACTCTGAATGGGGAGTATTCAAAGTAGTTGCAAGTATCTTGGTTCTATGTCAAAGGGGGAGAACAATGCAAAATATTTTATCCTTTTCCATTGATGTCAAAGGGGGGAGAGAGAGATCATGTGAATTTTTTTATTTATATGAAAAAGGAAAGTATCAAAGGGAGAGAGTGTAATGAGATAGTTGTTCAAAGGGGAGAAAAGAGAAAAGTAAATAAGTTTGTTTAGAGTTGTATGTTGTCTTTGATGGTTTTTCACAACTTGTGTTATCATCAATAGCAAAGGGGGAGATTGTTGCAAGTATGTATGTGTTGTCATTGATGTCAACAAGCTTGTGTTGTCATTGATGATAGTTGTGAAGTGGTTGAGAAGAGATTGTTATTTTTATTAGTTACATTATGTTATCATCAGTTAAGTTGCTGATGTTAATCTATGATGTTTCTTTGATAAGTTTCTATTTATGGTTTATATGTCGAGGATATTGAGAAATTTGATAAAATAAGGAAATAGGGTGTTGCAAAGGTGTTATGGTGTTTTGTTTTTGCTTCACATTTCTTCTGGGTTGAAGATCTACTTATGTGGTTTAGATATGTTGGATAGAGGTGTTTAGAGTTTCTATATCTAGAATTTCAGCTTCAAGATCGATGGTCAGAGGAAGTTAAGTTCAGCAGTGTGCGAACTAATTTTGTAGTGTTGCTTACACAAGTTTTTGAGAAATGTTTTTTCTTTGCATTTATTCACAGTTGTTCTTTAGGTCTTACAATTATTGAGGTATGATGATGGTGTTGATATTTTTCCCGTGTCAAGAGGATT
The DNA here is from genome assembly GCA_007115665.2 of Sequoiadendron giganteum. Lineage (NCBI taxonomy): Eukaryota > Viridiplantae > Streptophyta > Pinopsida > Cupressales > Cupressaceae > Sequoiadendron > Sequoiadendron giganteum. The sequence goes on along the minus strand of CM021110.1, from coordinate 193,840,928 downwards.
TGTGGTTTGGTACTCCAAAATTTGGATTCTAGTGTTGAAGTGTTTGACAGTGTAGTATGAGTGTACAAGTTGTGTACATTCTGAAGGTGTGAATTATTGCGAAGGACTTTGATAAATTTCAAGTTGATAGAGGAATATTATAGATCATGGTGAAGCGTGGTATGTACTTTGCAAGTCGGTCTTGGATTTGAGGATGCGTGTAATTCAAAGTTTAATGGTGTTTACACTACATTCGAAGATGGTTGAGCATTAATGAAAGTGTAGTGTGGCATGTGAGAGTTGATTTGGGTCCCAGTTAAGTTTTTTTTTGGTGCACTTTTTTTTCCTATCCACCATGGGAATGCTTAGTGCCGACCAATTTTGAATTTGTAAAGTGTAAAGGTGTGTGTAGCCGACTTGAAGATTTTTTTCAAGTTGCGGATGGTATAAATGCAAGGAGAGTTGATGTGATATGAAGTGTGGAATATAGTTGAGTGTTGTGATGCAAAATTAAGCGTAGAAGTGTGAAATGTAAGATTGTTGAATGTAGTGAGCTAAGGTATCTTGATCTCTTGAAGGTTGCTAGTGTTGTTGGAGTTGTTTTGGTGGAATATCTGTTGCATTGAGATTGTGTTCTCTATCTAACTTTCTATCTTCTTTCTTCTTTCTATTATGATAGTGAGCCTAGGATGTGAGCCATTCTAGATAGTGTGTCCTATTCTGGCAGTGAGCCTCTTTGTACCAATTTTCGCAATTACTTATACTATGAGCTAATCGTCACCATGGCTTTTCCTTTATTGGATTTTCCACGTAAATCTGGTGTTCTCTTGTGTATGGTGCTGGTTGTTTTAGTTTATGTTATCTTCTTTTCATGTTTCAACATTATAACAAATTAAGGGTTCTATGAATGCATGTGTATATGATTACTATTGAGGGTTTTAATGTTTTAAATTGATACAATTGATTCATCCCCCCTCTTAGTTGTCTTGTTCATTCAACAATTGGTATCAGAGAAAGGTTCCTTGGAGAAAAGCTTGACCGCTTGAGGTAGATCCGAATGGTAAACAAGAGGGATATCCCTATATTTGATGGTAGAAACAATGTATTCTGGAAGGTGAAGATGGAAGGCTATCCCATTTATCTTGGATATGAAGTTGCTAAGGTAGTAAAGATTGTATACACCATGCCTGCAAATGGACCATTCATAAGTGATGAAATCAATTCCTGTGAAACAAATGGTAAGGCAAGGTTTGTTCTTTTGACTAGTCTTGCAAATACTGAATTAGTGAAAGTTAGAAGTTTAGGATAAGCTAGAAAGTATTTATGAAGGAGATGATAAGGTTAAACAAGCTAAGTTACATAATTTGAAGGTAAAATTTGAGACTTTGTGAATGTCTGATGATGAAACAATCACAAGTTACATGTAGATGGTTAATGAAATGGTAAGTGCAATGAGATGTATTGGTGCACAAGTTAAAGAACCTAAAGTGGTAAAGAAAATTCTCATAACTCTTTTTGATACTTATAGTGAAAAAGTTTTAGCTATTAAAGAATTTGCAAAGTTTAATACATAAAGTAGAGATTAGTTGTATGGTACACTAACTACATTTAAAATGAGGAAAATTGGCCCAAAAAATGGTGAAAAAGCTGAGATTTCTTTCAAGACTATAAAATTAGAAAAGCTTGAAGATTCAAATGGAGATGATCTTGATGATGTGGAGGCTAACTTTGTAAGAAGAATGAAAAAGGGCACCGAAGAGTATAAGGGTAAACTACCTTTCAAGTCCTTTAGTTGTGGAAATATAGGTCACTATGCTTGAAGGTGTCCAAATAGAGCTATGAACAATAAGAATAAGGAGAACAAAGGTAAGATGATCAAGAAAAGCTACTATGTTACAAAAGATACTGTTATTTCTGATGATGAATCTGATTATGGAGATGCTAATGATAATGAATGCTTGCTTTTGGCTTTAAAATATGAATCTATTTTTGCTAAATTTAGAGATGATTCAGATGCTAAGATTTATGGAATAGGTTCAATCAGTTTTGATGGAAAGCGTAATACTTGTGGACGTGAAAATCTGCAAATGGTTAGCACAATGACAAAACAACATAAATAGAAATTCCTATCCCTATGAGATAATACTTCATGATTCAAATGCAATCAAACAACAAAATTAAACAAAGCATGTAAACCATGAAATATCCCTATCCCATAGTGGATTGGTGCAACCTAGTTGTGTAGAAAGCTGCCCTTTCCCAATCCATGATAAGCAAAGTGCCAAATGATGAGCAAGATTAGTTCTCACAAGTGGAGAGTAACCTTGCCATGAGAATGTGTTGTTGCTAAGCAAATGGTGTTGTGATGAGCAAGATTGATTCTCAAATGAAGAGAGTAACCTTGCAATGAGTAAGTGTTGTCTTTGTTGTAGATTTTGTGTTGTAGTTGTTTTGGAGAAATGCTTTGCATTTTATAGATTCAAGGGTAGGAGAGTGATAGATTTGGATGAATGTGGGATTATTCATGAGCCAATGACAAGATGCCACTTGTCAAAGTGTGAGAGGGTGAGGAATGTGCAAGCCTTGGCCAATGTGCCAATTTGAAATTCAAATTTGGATGAGAAGACATGAAAGGTGCATTAAATGCCAAGTTTGACTTGTGCAAATAGCATTTAATACCTTGTTGGAAGGGACAAGTCCTTTTTTGGGGGAAGATACAAATTGGAAGAATATTCCTTTTTGATTCCATTTTGAATGTAATTAGAAGAATTAATAAATCAAATAAATGATCTATTGGTGCAAGTGGGTGGGTTAGTTAGGAGTTTGGATTTGACTCTAGTTGAGTCAAAAGCTAGAGAATGGTAATTGTGATTAAAAGTTAATTAAATTTAGATTAATTAACTTGGGGGATTTTAGGGATTTGATATTTGATTTTAAATCAGTTTGATTTATTAAATCAAATAAGAAGAACCTTAGGAACTTAATTAAATAATTTGATTTATTTAATTAAGCTTGATGAACCTTAGGATTAAATCAATAAATTGCTTTAATTGATTAGTAGAAGAACTGAATGCACGATGTTAGTTAAAGCGGAATGTATAATGTTATTTTTGGATGTCTACAATACTAATGATGTTTACTATGTCAAGGTATTAAGGTATAACCTTTTAAGTGTTGGACAAATGTGTAGCAAAGTATACAATATTAAGTTTCAAGATTGACGAGTCTAGTTTATGGTCTAATTATTGATAGGGTTTTTGTCCATTTCATGTAGTTGTCATAAGAATTTGATACTTGGGAGTTGATATTTTCATAATATTTCCTTAAAACTATATACTTTGGACATGAACTTATTTTCATAACTTTCAAATGATATTGGCATGCTATATGAACTGGCTGTGTTAATTTTGCATGTGATTAATGAATGTCGCTTTAAGATGTTTATGGATGTGCAGTTGTTGTATGTGCTAACATTGTCATGCAGATAATTAGAGGCCTACAATTCAAGAAGATTTCAGCAACTGGTCGTGTCCCATACCGGTCAATAAGGTGGTCATTTAATGGAGAGAAGACTCTTGGTAGCTGGAGATTCCTCATGCAAATCAGATTGTAACCACCTTGTAATGGTCTTAAATGCTGTTGAGAAAGCGCTGAAATTACTGTTGTTCCAACCTCACATTAAGGTGAACATGCCTGATAGATTATGTGCATGCATATCCGCCTCTGCTCTTTTCTGTGTTTTCCCTAATGTGGCATCCTCCATGTCTGCTGGAGTTGATCGCCTTGCTAGGTGTTTAAATAAGGCTCTGATGTTCCTTCAGAGCTCTCCCCCTCTTTTCCTAGTTGAAGAATGTTAATTTGATGATGTAATCACACTTTTGATATTTTCATTAATATAGTCATGTTGCTCATTTGTACTCATGTTTTCCAATAAATGAAATGAAGTTATAAGTTTGTGCATCTAAGTCTATCTTAGTTTTAGGGAATACTTATCCAAGGGGGGCCACTTCATGAGTATTCTGTCTCGTATCTTAGTTTAGTTTGGTTTTTTATTTTTCTATTCAGTCATTAGTTAAGAATCTAGCACTGACTATTCCTGCAACCACTAGAATTCAATTCTGTAACTGTTCCTACAGCCAAAGAAGACATAGTAGTTTCCTATTTGTTCGCTCTTTTTTTGATTTCTGTCATGCATTTTAGTTTAGTCTAGTTATTGGTTGATCTTCAATATTTATGTTATTTCCTTCCAACAAATTTACTTTCAACATTATGTCTTTCTTAGCTGTAGGATGAATATGGCTAGTTTGGATTCCTAGTGCATATACAGTGCTGACCCATTTCATGTTTACGTCCCTGGTTTGACAATTTAAATGTACCTTCATGATAATTGAGATAGCTATTCAGGTTAGATTTCCAATCTCTGAATCACATTTGTAAAGGCTTAGTTGTTAAAAAATTATAGCAGACAAACATTTTCGGCACCGTTGCCAGGGATGGTGTCAAACTAGGAAGTTCTTTGGAGTCATTGATAGTTTTTCTTGCTATAGTATTTCTGGAAGTTTTTCTTAGTATTCCTCTCATTTAGAAGAGTTATGAACCCCCTATTATTTTTCCAATTCTTTGTGTGAGCTGGATGAGAGTGAGTTGAGACCGTATGCATAGAGAAAGAAGAAGATATGCTCATGGGAGATTCCTTCCTAACAATCCTGATCTGTTCCAAATAGTTGAGTATCAGAACCTACCAAGAAATGAAGAAGAAGAAGAGCCACACCTTTTTGTTGATACATTTCCAGATTTGACTAGTTCTGAAGTTTCCTCTGAAGATCAAAATCTGATTGAAGACCCATTTGCTTTAGAACTTCATCAAGCAGGCATGGGTGATGCAAATGGAAGCAAACCTAACAGACCTAACAAACCAGATTTTCCTTTCCCCATTTCTCATTATAATGAAGTAGAAAACCTCAAAAATATCCTTGCTTCAGTCATTCCTAAGTTCTATGGACTTGTCACAGAAGATCCTGATACATTCTTGTTTGAGTTTGATATACTCTACAGGAGTTATGACTATACCAATGATGCCCATAGGCTTAAGCTATTTCTTACCACTTTGAAAGAAGCTGCATTAAGATGGTTCATGAGCTTAGGCAGAGATACTATGGAGACTTGGGAGGACATGAATACAAAGTTCCTTGAGAAATACAAAGAGTATTGCAAAGGAAGTGACATGAGAGGAGATGACATTTTTAGAATGCAACAAAAGGAGGATGAGAGCTTGTAGGATTACATTTCAAGGTTTCTATTTTTCCTACAAAAATATCCACACCATACACTCAATGAAGAATCACAAAAGTTGTTTTTCTTGAGAGGAATTAATGATAGCTGCATAGATGCCTTGGACCTAATGGGAGAAGGAGATATCACCCAAGTTCCTTGGGAGGATATCAAGAAGATATGTCAAAACTATTCTAGGGAAAATTCAAAGAAGGGGAGAGCTTACCAATATTCTCTGGGTAAGTCCTCCACGAGTGGAGTTTCAAGGATGGAGATTACTCACTTACTAGTAGACTTCAAGAAAAACATCATAAAAAGTTTGACTACTTAGCTGGATTCAATTCAGGCCCAAAAGAAACAAGAGGAGGCAAAAGTAATGTTGGTAGAATATTGCCCCCATTGCAGACAAAATAAGAAGGATTGCAAATGCAAGATGATAGCTAATATTGATAGCAAGCAGATGGCACCTAAGTTCAAGCCAGTCCAGGGTGAAGATGATCAAGTCTACTATGTTGCACAAAGAGGCCATGGGCTCCAAGACAGGGTATGCCACTAAATCCACTATCTTTTGCTGGGCCATATTTTAATTCTTATTCATCTAGTAATCGATGGAAACCCCCATATCCATCCAATTATGGAGGATATCCATCACAGCCTTGGAGTAACCCTCCAAATGCTTGGCTCAATCAACAAAACTCTCCACCCTCATGGCAGCTGTTGGCAGATGGTCAACACTCCCCTCAGGATTCATGACATGGCTTAATTGCCTCTCATGGATCCATTAACACTCACAGTTGTATCGGGCATTAACAAGTCGATATTTTGGTGCAACAACAACTATTTTTCCAACAATTGGTATCAGATCCAAAGGTGCTAGGTTTGAATCCCCTTGGGTAACACTGAGGGGGAGATTGTTGGTAGATGGTCAGTGCTCCCATCAGGATTTGTGACATGGCTTAACCACCTCCTATGGATCCGTTAACTCTCACAGTTGTATCATACATTAACATGTCGATCTTTTGGTGCAACGAAAATTGTGTTTCCAACAACAAAAACCTCAGGGGAAATGGAAGCAGTTTCAAGGAAATCGGCAGCCACCTCCAAGAAACTAGTAGCAAACATCTCAATGGAGGGGAGGACAACAATGGACAAACTAGTCAACCAATTACATGCAACCACCTTCTCAGCCCCAACAACCTGCTATAATGCCTCATCCTGCTAGCTCAAGTTCAAATGCACCTAAACCTACTTAGCTACCAACCTAGCCCACACCTAACCCAAATAATAAACCTCAACAACCGATATACTCTACTGATCCAAATTAGTTCCCTACATATGTTGTGAGTGTAAGTGACATTCGTTTGTGTTCAAGAACTACTTTTCCAACTTCTTCCACACCCATTATCACTGAGCTTCCTATGGAAGAAGAGGAGCCTCTGAATGTCCCCATTCAGCCTTGTACACCTAAAAATACTGAACCAGTCCCAGCCAAGGAGATTGAACTTGAACCACCATTTCCCCAAAGGTTGGAAACTATGAAAGAAAAGGAGGACACAACTTTTGACATTCTAGATCAGTTGAACCATATATGTGTCCAGATACCTCTATTTTAGGCCATAGAAGATGTTCCCATATATGGCAAAGCAATCAAGGAAGCATGCCTTAAGAAGCCAGGCAGGAAGAAGAAAGACCCCACTACAGTTCATGTGGTGGGACAACTTGCTGACATCATGCTTGGGAAAGTGACTGTTCCCAAGTATAATGACCCAGGGAGTCCTGTGGTAGGAGTTGTTATAAATGGGATGCAAATAAAAAATGCTCTGATTGATTTGGAAGCAACAATAAATGTGATGACTAAGGACATCCTGCAACAACTAAATATTGTAAGCATGAGACCTAAGTTCCTACTGTCCTGCAGCTTGCTAATAGTTCTACTATTACGCCTGATGGTATAGTGGAAGACCTAGTGGTAACTTTAGACTCTTGGGAGTACCCAACAGATTTTATGATTCTTTCTCCCAAAGCCACACTAGGTGGGTACCCCATTATTCTTGGAAGACCATGGTTAGCAACATTAGATGCTTATATTGGATGCCGAACTGGATACATGACCATTTATAATGGAAAGAGCACCAAAAATATTGTTCTCTACCCTCCTGCTCAGCCATCCCATGATAAGGATGATCCATTATGTCCACATGTTGGTGAAGAGGCCGAGGAAGTTAATTCGGTGGAAAAAATTTTGATGTTAAGAAAAAGTCATTTCCTGTAGCTTCAAGATGAAGATGAAGTATTGTCTCACATAATTCAAAACCATTATGAGGGAGGAAGCATCGTCTTGTCATGTATCTGATTCTTCTGCTATAGTGAAAAAACTCCTGCCCGCTTGTCCTATAGCCACTTTTCTTGCAATCGCTCATCCTGCAACCACTCATCTTGCAACCAATTGTCCTGCAACTGCTCATCTTGCAACCGCTCATCCTGCAACCGCTCTTCTTGCAGCCGCTCTTCCTGCAGTCGCTTGTCCTGCAGATGCCTTTTCTATAGCTGAATTTCTTGCAACAACAGGTATGTTTCACACATTATTGCCACATGAACTCAAGTTACTAAGCATTAGTGAAGCAGTTATGGTAGAGTTAAATACACAAGTGCAAGTATCAGAAGGGAAATATCTGAATATCAATAATAAATTGAGTGAAGAACAACATTTTTCATTGGAAAACTTACTAAGGACCCACCAAAATGCATTTTCATGGGACTATCATTATATGAAGGGATTGGATCCTAAAATTTTCACTCATAAGATATACATAATAAATGATTGTACACTAGTAAGGAAACCACAAAGAAGAATTAACCCTACATTGAGAGAAATAGTAAAAGGTGAACTACAAAAATTGCTAGATGCAAGATTTATCTACCCAATTTCAGATAGCCAGTGGGTGTCCCCATTGGTGATTGTGCCTAAAAAAGGAGGGAAGTGGTGAGTTTGTATTGATTACAGGGAACTTAACTCTGCCACCAAAAAGGACCATTTCCCCTTACCGTTCATAGATCAAGTTCTGGACTCACTTATAGGAAGGCAGTACGTTTCTTTTCTTGATGGATTTAGTGGCTATAACCAGATCCAAATTGCACTAGAGGAACAAGAGAAGACCACCTTTACCTATCCGTGGGGAATCTATGCTTATTCAGTACTTCCATTTGGCTTATGCAATGCACCTGCAACTTTTCAGACGAAAGTCATTAGCATATTTTTAGAAATCTCTCACAATTGTATGGAAATTTATATGGATGATTTCACTACTTATGGTGCTGATTTCAACGAAGCATTGGAAAATCTTAAGAGAGTCCTAAAAAGATGTGAAGACCACAATCTATCTTTAAATAGTGAGAAGTGCTTCATGATGATGCATGAAGGTGTAGTTCTTGGCCACTACATCTCTCACAAAGGAATTCAAGTAGATCTTGCAAAGATTGAGGTGATTACCAATCGGCCTATCCCTCCAACAAAAAAAAGATGTTAGGTGTTTCTTAGGACATGCAAGTTATTACAAGAGGTTCATCAAAGACTTCAAAAATATGGCAGCACCATTGTATTATCTCCTAACTAAAGATGCTGAGTTCCAATGGACAAAAGATTGTGACAAGGCATTTTCTGAGTTGAAAGCAACTTTAACTCATGCTCTCGTGCTCAAGGGACCTAATTGGGAGTTTCCTTTTCACATCCATACAGATGCATCAAACTATACTATAAGAGCAGTCCTAGGATAGAAAAAAGGATTTATTGAAAATGCCATTTACTTTGTCAACAAAAATTTGCAAGGAGCTAAATTCAACTATATAGTGACATAAAAAGAAATGTTAGCAGTGATCTATGCTTTAAAAAAATTCAGACATTACATAACAGGTTACCAAATCTTTGTGCACACCAATCATGCAGCCATTAGATACCTCATGAATAAACCTTTAATTTTAGGAAGGCTAGCAAGATGGTTATTTTTGATGTAGGAGTTTGATATAACCATTGTGGATAAACCAGGGAAGGCCAATGTTGTTGCAGATTTTCTTTCAAGGCTGACCACATCAGAGGACAATCAAGTCATAGATGATTCTTTCCCTGATGAGGACTTATTTTCTATTAGTGTGTAGACACCCTGGTATGCTGACATAGCTAATTTTTTGGTCACATGGATAGTCCCTCCTCACTTCTCTCCAAAAGAGAGGAGAGTGCTCATTGAAAAATATTTTCCTTTCTCATGGATTATTGGATGTTTGTTCTACTATGGACCTAACCAGGTTATGAGGCAATGTGTGAGGGAAGATGAGACATATGACATTCTGCATGCATTCCATAATGAACCTTGTGGAGGACATTTTGTAGCCAAGAGGACAACAATGAATATTTTGAACACATGATATTACTGGACAACACTCGACAAGGATGCAGGGAGATATAAAAGGAAGTGTGACAAATGCCAAAGGATGGGCCGACCAACCAAATCTGATGAGATGCCACTTTGCCCCCAGGTAGTAATCAATCCATTTGATAAGTGGGGAATGGATTTTGTAGGACCCATTGATCCTCCATCAAAAGGTAAATCCTATATTTTGGTATGCACTGATTATGTGACTAAATGGGTAGAAGTTAAGGCCATGAAGCATGCAAGAGATAATAAGGTTGCAAAATTTTTGTATGAAGAAATTTTCACACGGTATGGGGTTCCAAGAGAAATAGTGACTAATCAAGGGACTCAATTCACTTCAACCCTTGTTATAACACTAGTCAATGAGTACAACATTAGGCACATGAATTCTACTCCTTATCACCCCAGGCCAATGACCAAGTTGAGGTGACCAACTGAGAGATTGAGGCCATTTTGATCAAAATGGTGGCTATCCATAACAAATATTGGGCAAGCAGGCTACGAGAAGTTGTTTGGGCTTACAAAATCACTTGGAAAACAACTGCACGATTCACTCCATTTGAGTTGCTATATGGAAAGATAGCCATGATTCCCATTGAATTTGAGCATAAGACTCTTAATACTGTAGTAGAATTGGGAATGGATATTTTTGAAGCACAAAAAGATTGAATCATGCAGCTGAATGCATTGGATGGGATAAGGAAGGTAGCTTTGCATCACACAAAGTTAGTGCAAACTCAATGAATAAAGTGGCATGATAAATTCATCAAGGATAAGAAATTTCAGCTTGGAGATTGAGTACTGCTCTATGAATCAAGATATCAGGATAATACAAGAAAGTTATAGACAAGGTGGCTTGGACCATATGAGGTGGCTGAAGTATTTTCCAATGGAGTTTTTTTAGCTTACTACCATTGACCTTGCCAGATTTAAGCTATTGGTAAATGGTCATCGCCTGAGATTGTATCACAAATCAACTTCTAAGGAAGAGTTCCTACAACAATTCACTCATCATGCAACACCTAAACTTCCTGCAGCCGAAGGAAGTGGACCTAGTGTACCTTCTTTTGGCTAATTAAGGTATGTTACTTCTCATAATGAAGATTCCCACTTTGTGGGGGTCCACTTCTTCACCCACCCGCCCATTCATTCCACCTTTCTCTCTCTTCCACCTCACCACCATCATTTCACTTCACTTAATTTAATTCCACCTCATTCTGATCTACTTTCATTAATTGCTCAACTGATTTCTTGAAAAGTGACCAATACTTTCTCCATGATATTTGCAATAAATATTCCATGAATTCAGGTACGTGTGCATCAATTATTCTATCTTAATTGTCTTCTAGTGCATTTATTTAATTGTTGTGAATTAATATGGAATGTTCACCATAGCATGTAATTATTCCATATCCCTATAAAATTGGAATTCCACCTCACATATGAGGACACATGTGCAAATTTAGGTGGGGGGGGGGGGGGAATGTGTCAATGCCATGTCTACATGTCTGTCCATACTGGTTCACATCAGAAAAATTTAGGTTATTGAGCCAATTCAAATATTGAGTGAGATTATGGCTCATATGTGCAAAATGCAAATCCTCCACCACCATTTTCCTTAATCATAGCCTGCATTTATTACTCCTTTATCGCTTTAATTTCTCTTGTCATAATCTTAAGCCAAAAAGGTAAAATTCAGACGACACCAGCATCGGAAATTTAGCAAAGTTGCAGGAAGGAGAAGTTTGGAATTCAGAAAAGGATCGTAGGAAAAATTTGCACAGTGACTATTTGATTGCAGACAATGGGAGGTGGGTTGGTTCAAAATGAACCCACAGTTCACAATGTATTACTACAAGATGCACCTTGCCTGGCCGAGTTTAGAAACTATGGATGGCTAGATTATTTCTTAAAGTTGAATGGTTTTGTTGAAGATGTTGCATTAGAATTCACCTAGACATTGTCTGAAGGAAAGGCCATGGTAAAAGGGCTAGAAGTCATAGCTACGGAGGAAAGAATTGCAGAAGTTATAGGGTTTCCTGCCGACGATGAAAATTACCCTACTTCCAGGGATGCCAAGTTGGCTAGGGCCGAATGTACAAAACCTAATGAACCTCTGTTGAGCATGGAAAAACAAGGAGTGAAGAGGACTTCTCTGCCTGAGCTATGGAAGTAGGTAGCAGTTTATGTTGTATAGTATATCACTTGCGAAGGTCACCAGTCGAATTTAAATTCTGTGCATTTTAATCTCTTGAATCACATGAGGCACGAAAGGAGAATGAATGTGCCCAACGTGCTATACCACCTTCTTTTGATAATGGCAATTGAGACCCAGAAAGGTAGGCATAATTTTGTTTCCCACCATTGTCTGATCAAATTATTAGTTGAAAACTCTTTGCATGATGTGTCTGATATTTCTTGGGAAGAATTTTTAAGTATTGATCAAATTAGACCAAAGCATTTGTGACCTAGGGTTTTTCCTCAACCTCGTAGGGTTGGGAGGAACAGGATAAATGTTGGGGCCACTCTTGGTGCCTCAACTTCTAATACAAGCCCTAGTGGAAACCCTCCCGCAACCAAAAAAACTATTGAGATTAGTTCTTTTGAGGCAGAGCATTTTGATAAAGAGAGTTCCTCTCCTAATTCTGAGGATCATGTCCCTTTGGGAATCCTAATGAAAACTAGGGCATGGAAGAAGGTAGAACTAAAGAACGGAAAAGCTAAAAAGAAAATGGCAGAAAAAGAAGTGCTAAGCTCCAAAAAACTGAAGGCTGACATTGTTCTTCCTCTAGCAAAAGAAAAACATGAACACCCTCTCAAAAAATCAAGATCAGCTGGGCCAGCCTTTAGTGTACCTCTGGAGGAAAGCTCTAAACTTGGAAAAATTCCATGGGAGGATGCAGAAGCTCCAATGGAGCAGGTAAATTTTGAAGAAAAGGACATGTTTGAGGAAGCAACAAATTTAACGTTGGCAGATCTTGCTGATATTGCAGAGCAAGTTGAAAACCAGGTGTGTGAGGAAAAATGAGAACTCTTGTAGTAAGAGTTCCTACAATATGAGCAAGAACAAGAACAAGAGGCCCTGTAGATTAAAATGAGAGAAGAGGCAACACCCCTATAGCCATAATTGGTTGAGCAAATAGAAGCCCTGCAGTTGGTACTCTACCAAGAGCAAGCACAAATGCCAGGTAAAATGATGGTAGGAGTACTTAGGCCCTCTAATTTTTCAATGAACACAGTAATCTTGAATTTATGGAAAAAAATACAAAGAAGGGACGAAGAATGGAAAGCAAAAAAACATAGGCTAATGAAGGAAATTGAAAATAGAGATGGGGAAATTGAGGATAAGAATGCAACAAATTATTGTTTTAAAGAAGAAAGTGGATGACATGAAAACTTTAGTACCACATATATTAGACCACAGGGCTCCTCCAAGGGTCTATGCCCTGTATTTAAAGGAGAGGCATATTTATTTCAAGCTAGCAAGAATTGTTTCAAGTTTGAACCCTTCCATTGAGACCCCCACTGAATTTTTCAATGCTTTTCAGATTGCTCCCCCTAAGATGAATTTTTTTTGGTGTGAATTTCATTTAAATAATTTTTTTGTGACCAAAGACAATGATTGGAATCCATTGTTATATGTTGGGGATGTCCAATTAAGGGCATTCATGTTCCGGATACAAAACGAAGTAAGTTGGGGAAAGCAGTATAGGGCTTATAGATAAATTGAATCCAACATTCCCCCACCCATTAGGGCTGAGTCTAGACATCCAAGATATATTTTTAAGGATTGGCACATAATTTTATACTGACCAAGCTATAGTTGTAGGATCCTGCCTGAGAGAGAGGCAATTTACAAAGAATATGAGGAGATGGCAAGAACCGCAAGGGACTCTGTAATGGGATACCTATCACAGAGGTGGAACAACCTATATGATTTTGAAGCAAGAAAAGCCTCATTCCACACACAACTATGCTGCATCACTTAAAATAGATGATAGATATATACAACTTGGAAGAACAAAAGGATAGTTCTGGCTTCCACTAATTTTTCAACCACATATCCTACTGTGGCTTGTGCCAAATTTAAGGTATTATAGGTATGACATAGCTGATGAAAGACAAAGATGGAGTAGGCTGGGCAAACAACAAGGGTTCTATTGGGATCCTAATTCGAACACGAAAAACACTGATGTGGGATAACTTGTAGTTGCTAACTTTAGGGCATTGACCAAACAAAAGCACAACTCTTCCTTTGTTGGAGGACCAACAAGACATTAGGTTGGGGGGAATGATGAGTCTAGTTTATGGTCTAATTATTGATAGGGTTGTTGTCCATTTCCTGCAGTTGTCATAAGACTTAGATACTTGGGAGTTGATATTTTCATAATATTTCCTTAAAACCATAGACTTTGGACATGAACTTATTTGCATAACTTTCAAATGGTATTGGCATGCTATATGAACTAGCTATGTTAATTTTGCATGTGATTAATTAATGTCACTTTAAGATGATTATGGATGTGCAGTTGTTGTGCATGCTAACATTGTCATGTAGATAATTAGAGGCCTAAAATTCAGGAAGATTATACTAGTTGGTCGTGTGCCGTACCGGTTAACAAGGTGGTCATTTAATGGAGATAATACTCTTGGTGGCTGGAGATTCATCATGTAAATCAAATTGTAACCACCTTGTAATGGTCTTAAATGTTGTTGAGAAAGTGCTAGCTTTATTGTTGTGCTAGACTCATGTTAAGGAAAATATGCCTGCCAAATTTTGTGTATGCGTAGCCACCTCTGCTCTTTTCCATGTTTTCCCTAATGTGGCGTCCTCCGCATCTACTGGAGTTGACTGCCTTGCTAGGTGTTTAAATAAGTCTCTGATGTTCCTTCAGAGCTCTCTCCCTCTTTTCCCAGTTGAAGAATGTTAATTTGATGATGTAATCACACTCTTGAGCTTTTCAGTAATACAATCATGTTGCTCATTTGTACTCATGTTTTCCAATAAATAAAATGAAGTTATAAGTTCGTGCATCTGAGTCTATCTTAGTTTTAGGGAATAATTTTCCAAGGGTGGCCACTTGGTGAGTATTTTTTCTCATACCTTAGTTTAGTTTGGTTGCTATTTTTCTATTCAGTTATAAATTAAGAATCCGACACTGACTGTTCCTGCAACCACTAGAATTCCATTAAGTGATTGTTCCTGCAGCTAAAGCTAATAGAGTAGTTTCTTGTTTGTTTGCTCAAATTTTTATTTCTGTCATGCATTTCAGTTTATTCTAGTTATTGGTTGTTCTTCAGCATTTATGTTATTTCCTTCCAAGTAATTTATTTTCAGCATTATGTCTTTCTTATTTGTAGGATGAATATGGCTACTTTGGATTCCTAGTGTACATACAGTGCTGACCCATTTCAAGTTTGCGTCCCTGGATTGAAAATTTAAATGCACCTTCATGATTATTGAGATAGCTATTCAGGTTAGATGTCCAATCTCTAAATCATAGTTGTAAAGGATTAGTTGTTAAAACATTATAGGAGACAAATAAGGATGATGGATGTGAGATCAAAAAAAGATCTGGAATCATGTAGTAGGGGGAGGTTCTACAACACAACCTATCACAATTTCAACAACAAATCAACTATTAGATCTCCAAGTTCACAATTTCTTTCTTTCTCAACCAGTGTTCTTCAATTCCTTGTGGCACTCCCAACCCCTTCAATCGGGTGAAACTCCGTTATTCAATTCTTCTAGACCAAGACCTCAACATTTTCAAGTACCCATTTGGACATATTTTAACATATCAGAAACTTGGCCATGGTTACTATTGACACAAAAATTTGCAGGGGCAACAACCTTATGGGAAACTTAGCTATTGGGGGACCTGTGTGCGTAGCTAAGTGACCTCCAAGTTTTATCGAAGCTGAATCTTCATTTTTATGGGGGGGAGGTAAAGGGTGAGAAGAGTTACATGAAATAATCAAACCTAAACTAAGGTGATGCACCAAATCATAAGAGAAATAACTAAGCACAATGTTGAGACAAAGGCTCAAACAGTAACTGTTGTTTATCAAATAGATGCTTCCCAACACTGCAAACATAAGAACATCACACTCTTTTCATAATATATATATATCTTCTATATTTTGGCTCCTTCCTCATTTTATTTCAATTTTGCACCAATGTAGTTGTTAATCTAAGAAAGCACTGAGAATAACCCAAAACTAACAAAGCAGGGAAAATATATACATATCTACAAATTTACTACAAAAGTTGAATCAATTAAATTTTTTAAGGTGTATTCCATTAACTGGAATACCCAAGGCTTCACTTTCCATAGTTTCTAACTCAAATGAGTTGTCTTGCTTGCACTGGGTGATCTTAAAAGGTCCTTCCCAAAGGCTATCAAACTTGCCATGTTGACCGGGCTTTGCTTCACGCTCGTTAAACTTGAGAACCAAGTCTCCACATTGTAGCCCCTGATTAGACATATTCCTGGTCGAACCATCTCTTTACCACCTGCTGGCAGTTTGTCATTGCCTCGAGAGCGTGCTCTCTTTTCTCCTGAACCTCAAGTAACTCTAAAAACCACACCTCCATTGCTCCATTTTGCTCAATTTCAAGAGAATTGAGCAGTTGGATTGCAGGGATTTCCATAGAAATTGGCAATAGTGCCTCCTTCCCATATACTATCTCGTAAGGAGATGTTTTCAATATTTTCTTTGGCGTGATACGGTATGCCCACAGTGTTGTCTAGAGGCTTTTATGCCACTCCCTTTGATGTTATAAACCTATTCTCTTGATCAGCTTGATGAGGTTGTTGTTTGTAGATTCAACGAGGTCATTCCCTTATGGGTAGTAGTTAGAAGACGTCTTCAGGAAGACTCCATATTTAGTGAAAATTGGCTCATTTTGGAGCTGAGAAAAGCTTTAGCATTATCAGATATAATTGTCTTTGGCGGGCCGAACTTGGCCACCAGTTCCTCCAGTAAATTTACAACTTCTTCCTTTGTTGTATTCTTCAATGGTACAACCTCAACCCATCTGGTGAAGTAGTTAGTTTCCGTTAGTATCCACCTGTGTCCGACTGATGAAAATGGATTGATCATGCCAATGAAGTTGAGACCCCATTGAGAAAATGACTCTTCCACCACAATTGGTTTCAGTGGCATAGCAACATTTTTCCTTTTTCTGACAAAAACCTGACACTCACTACAAGACTTCACCAATGAATATGATTCATTGAACAATGTCGACCAAAAATAACCAACACATATAATTTTAATTGCAGTATTTTTTGCTAAAAAATGACCTTCGGCTGGGCCACTGTGATACTGTTCCAATATCCTTTTTCACTACTCTTCAGTTACACATCTTAACAAAATACCATTAAAATTTCTCTTAAAAAGAACTCCCTCTAAGAGTACATAACCATTATTCTGAAATCGATAAAAAATACTCTTAAATGGGGGGAGGTCGGACGGATACCTTCCTATTTGCATAAAATTAATTCGGGCATCTAGCTAGTTGTCTCCTGAGCTCTCTTGATTTAGCAGCACAGGTTCTGGGACTTCAGACTCAACAATTGCTTCATTGTTCTCCGCTAGATATTCGCACAACCCCTTCCCCTTCATAATCCTAACTGGCTTGATCTCGATTTCATACTCGAGAATCTTGGTTATCTAGTTAGCCTGCTTCTTGGTGATTTCACCTCCCATAATGTATTCTTGCACACTAGGGTGAGACACACAAACAATAACCTTGTTGCATGATATAAGGTGTCAGAACTTCTTCAGCCCCTTTACGATAACAAAAGCTTGCTTCTCCACAAAGTTGTATTTCACCTCATATTCTTTCAGGGTGCACGAATAGAAGGCAATAGGTGATTCTCTTTTATCTTCATTATCTTTCTACATTAGGACAGTGGTGATACTATCGCAACCACCAAAGACATACATAATGAAATCTTTTGATAAATCTTGGTTGATCAACATGGGAGCATAAGAGAGGACCTCTTTTATTTGTTCGAAAGCTTTTCTAGCTTCCGATGTCCATTTGAAAATCTGGTCTTTTTTCAACATCAGGGTGATGGGCCGAACGATCCCTGCAAAGTCTGCTATGAACCGGCTAATGAAATTAACCTTGCCCAAAAAAGATTGAACTCCCTTTTTGTTGACAGGTAGAGGGAGTTCCATGATTTCTTTAACCCTCTTCGGATCAATGGCGATACCCTCCTTTGAAATGACGTAGCCTAACAGCTTCCCCCGTGGGACCCCAAACACACACTTCTTTGGGTTTAAAGAAATCCCAAAGTCTTGGAATTTCTAGAAGACAAGATCGAGATGATCAAAATGATCCTCGGCAGATTTTGAAAACATGGTCAAGTCATCCAGATAAATAAGAAAATCTTATGTATCAAATCCTTGAAGGCAATGTCCATAGCTCACTAGAAAGTGGCTCCGACATTTGAAAGTTCGAAGGGAATTTTAGCATAAGCATATGTCCCCCACTTGGTAGTAAACATTGTTTTGTGTTGGTCCTCCTCTCTCACATGAATATGATTATAACCAGAGAAACCATCCAACATTGAAAACATTTCAGAACCAACAACTGTTTGTAGAATTACCTCCATTGAAGGCAAGGGGTAATGTTCCTTTAGGGACGCTCTATTCAAGTCTTGAAAGTCGACGCACAACCATATGTCACTGTTCTTCTTCTGGACCGGCACTAGGTTAGACACCCAAGTGCACTGTTTGATCGGGAACACTATTTGAGATGCAATCAACTTATTTAATTCATCTAACATGAGTGACTCGATCTTTTGATTGACTGGCCTTTGCCTTTGATGCACGGGTTTTGCTCCTTCTAGTAGCTCAATGGTATGTTGGATAATCTTGGGATCATATCCCTTAAGATCATCATATGACCATGCTACCACACTCGGATACTCTTCGTAAAAGTGTTTTAACCTTTCTTTATTCTTCTGTGAGACTCATTTCCCAACCTTGAGCTTTTTATCTTCTCCAATATGCCAATAGGTATAGTTTCCTTTATCAGCTACAAGATTTCTCTTGTCTTTCATTGCATCATCAGAATCAAAAAGACTCCCAAGAGTGACTAGACCCCTAGGAAGCTTGTTAGATTTAAGTTGAATTACTTGATCTCCATAGGCCTCGATCATCTTCAGCTGTAATTGGTTGGAAAATTCTCCAGACAGCTGGAGAAATGACACAATATGAGCATCACTATCAAAAACTTTCCAGTCTTGATCATTATTTGGGACTGCAGGCCGCACGATCACTCATGCTAAATGTTTGTTGTTAATCAACTGGGAAGCTGGCTCAAACTGAGATCCAACAGTTGCCATTCGGTTAGCTTCAGAGTTCTGCTCTCTAGGTACAGCTTGGATATTGAATGCCTCAAAGCCTTCAATGAGATCATATACCCTATGCCGATATGATCACATACAGACATTATTTGCAGTAAATAGCCCTCAGATTTGGTTGACCACCAATTATGAATCTCTGAACACCCTTATTTGCTTTGCGCCCATTCTCTCTGCCAAGCTCAAACCGTGGATAAGGCCTTTGTATTCTACTTCATTGTTTGAGCATGCGAACTAGAAGCGGTAAGACCTCAAGGTCTTATCCTTGGATGAAGACACCAAACATATTCCTGCACCGGCTCCTACTCTGCATCTTCCTCCATCAAAGTGCAAGGTCCATAACTCAAAGGATGCTTCACCTCCCGAATCTTGAGTCACTCTGGGCATAATTTGGTCCTTTTCATGTATGACATATGTTCCTAGCCCAGTTGCATGATAGTTTCCGAAAGGGTCTGTATCTATAAACTCATTCAAAAGAGCCTCCTCTACCTCTTCCCAGGTGCTGCTTGCTTCTTCTTCCTCAAGGAGTTCAACATTGAGCATCTCTCCAAAAGTGATTGAGGTATGTGCTTGCTCGAAATTGATCATGGCTTCATCAACCACATGTTCAGAATGCAAGGATTTTGACAATAACTTCATCTTTGCTCCATGCTTCATTCTTAGAATCAAGTGCGACTAGTCCAATGCCAGGTAGCCTCCAACATTTGCAGTGAATTCTTGGGACAAACATATCCCGAACAGAGGAGGGACGTCGATGAGCACAATATCTTGATTCACGATAATGTTGGGAGAAGCAAATAATGTCATAGGCAATCCTTTGATTACCTTGATGGTTTCAACCTTGTTCCCATCGAGTTGCATGACTCCTTTATTAAGAGGCTCATATTTGAGCCCCAAAGCATCAACTACTTGCTTAGGCATGACAATGGTGCTGGCACTAGAGTCAATCATACAATTATGCAACAACTTGTTACCAATGATAATGTTAGAAAGAAAGGCTTGGGTTTAGGCTTACTCTCTTTTTCGGCTTTCTTTTCTTCTTGTTGATTTGCTAAAACTCTATCCAAGTATGGCTTGGATATCTTATCTTCTAAGGGTTTCTCCAACATCTTCATGTCTTCTTCTCTTGATAATGCCTTTTGCAATAGCAGTTTTGCTTTAGGATGGCCAAGATATCCCACAAAGAAACACTAGCAGAGGATTTATTTAGTTGCTCCACCACGTTGAATGGCATTTGTGACTGATGACTTACGGTATCTTGCTCCTTTTTCCTTGTAGTCAGTGCATCTGGCTATTTGGCAACAATCGGGGTGACCATGGGAGCTTTTGCTTTCAGAGGAGGTGGATTCAGAATGGCCGCCTTGGACTGTTGTGGAGCTGATGATAGATTTGCTAACGGACTAGGCATTGACTTAGGTGAACCTTCAATCGATAAATATGTGAATTCTCCAGTGAGCCTCCGCTTGGAACGAGTATTGTAATCTGACTGTACTTGCGACACTTGGGCTACTGGAATATCATTCAGGAATGTTGAATCTTCTCCTTCCATCCAAGAAAAGAGCGCCTGGTCCAGAGCTATTTCTAGCTCTTGCTCTATAGACATTCCTTGCATTTGAGCAGTGAGAACTGCATTATCCATTTGCTGAGAGCCATATGTATGGCCTCCGGAATCAGGAATACTGCCTTGGCTATGTTGCTCTGCTATTTTCTATTGTAAATTCCCTTGTGGGAAATTTTGGGGCATATGTGCATCATTACAAGGGAAGCACCATGAATTAGTTTCTTCAACAAGATTGTTTTGTCCTGCTACTAGCTCCTTGCTTGAACTAGGATAGACGGTTTGCATCGGCATAGTCACAAGGATGACCTGGCTATTCTATTGAGCTTGGGTTTTGTCACGCGATCTATCCTGACACTGGTTTGAATAGAAAGGAGCCTTCCCACCTTGGTAGTTTTGGTAAGTCAACTTTTGGTAGCTATACTGTTGCTGCTTCATACTGGTTAATTCATTTTTCATGGTTCGCATCTGCTCCTTCATCTCGTTCATTTAGGTCATCAGGGGGTTAGGCACCAGAGCCACACTCAGAGTCATTCCCAGGTACACATACATAGACTGGGGAGGAGTTGCAAGAACGATGGTTGAAGCTACCTCTAATTCTACAGCATTGAACTTTGGGAATAATGGCATGATAGGTCTCGACGCCAATTTTTTGATAGCAATAAGATTGTTCTCCGTAGTGACGACAAGGCTGTATGCATCAGGTAGAGTATTTCCACCAAGAGTTTGTAGCATCATAGAAATATCAGCATTTATAGACTTTAAATAAAACATGAATGCCAGGTCTGGAGGCGGTCGACTACCAACAGGAACTCTCTACCAAGTCGAATGAAATCGAGCATTGAAATCGGCCAGAGCTTCATGCGGAGCTTGATTTATATGAGCCAACTGGTGATATAGTGAAAAATTGTCACCAACATTTGAGAAGCATTCATAAAAAGGATCTTCGAGATCATCCCAAGTGGAAACTATATTAGCCGGAAGAGTATGATACTAGTTCAACGCCTTACCTCTAAAAGAGGTGGCAAGTAATCTTAAAGCCACATTCTCATTAGTAACATCATGCACCAGACATACATCAGCTACATCTTGCAAGTGCTTTGTCAGAGTTTTTGAATCATCCCTAAAGAACTTAGGGATAGCCTTTAAAGCGAAAGTCAGGATTGGAGCCCATACTGTAGGAGGCACAGGCGCTACCAAAGGACTACCAACATCCCAAGCTACATAATTTCTAGCAGCCATTGGCGTAGGAGATGGAGGAGAAGAGGGAGGTGAAGTATTAACTTGTCGACCTCTCACCTGGACTGAAACTAATTGTGGTACAAGCAGGCCAAGAAATCTTGCAGTTTGAGACCTAGTGACGGGCCTATGGCTCATACACTCTGACTTCTAATCAAGCAAACGTGCTAGTTCATGTCCCACAAGGCGTGCCATAAAAAGAACTGTTGACGCAAAAATTTGTAGGGGCAACAACCTTATAGGAAACTTAGCTATTGGGGGACCTGTGTGCATAGCTAAGTGACCTCCGGGTTTTATCGAAGCCGACTCTTCATTTTTATGGGGGGGAGGTAAAGGGTGAGAAGAGTAACATGAAATAATTAAACCTAAACTAAGCCGATGCTCCAATCATAAGAGAAATAACTAAGCACAATGCTGAGACAAAGGCTTGAATAGTAACTATTGTTTATCAAATAGATGCTTCCCAACACTGCAAACATAAGAACATCACACTCTTTGCATAATATTACTCATAGAACATAATTCAACACAGAAGAGTAGCAACATGATTTGCAATTTATTAAGTTGCATCAAGATTATAAAAGCTTGAGACAAACGTTCATATACTCCAAAAAATTCAAGCACAGTTTGATGTCATATTAAATGCATGAAAATAGAAAGGCTGAATGACTGACACAGTCTGCAAGTTCAAATTTAATAGCAAACACTACAAAAGGCTCATTCCTAGTGGTTAGGAAGATTTTTAAATCTATCTAACAAAAACCTATAAAATGAGGAAAAAGGTTGCTTAAGTAAGCCAACCCACCGCTTGAAAGCCCAACGAGAAAGGTGCCACGGGGAAGCCATCAACGATCTAGATCTTCTCGAGCCGGCACCAACAGAAAGATCATCTAGCATTGTGCTAGCAAGCATGTCCCTTGAGAAACCTGGACTACGCAGGAGTAGAAGAGAACACGCGACAGCAGAAGGGAACGCATGGTAGAGGAACGGATACTGAAGCACAGGCGTCGAACCCAAGATACCAAATGCACGAACAAGCGCCACACGTCGAACACACGGAGCCCGACAAAAGAAAGATGAGATGACTCAAAAGAAAAATCTGACAAGAAGCCACGTGTTCCAACTCCCAACAAAAGAAAACACAGTGTGGGTCCAACTGGGAAAGAGACAAGTGAGCGCCATGCATAAAGCAAATGAAGCTTGTCAAAAGAAAAACTATATGACCCAATTGAAAGCTCTGATAGGAAGCCACATGGCGAACACCGAGAAAGTGCGAGCGATACCAAACTATGTGAAGCCATGAAGAGAAAATAAAACCACGAAGGCAAAGCGGTGCGTGAATAAACATTCACAGTTACTTCAGACCAATACCCTCAAAACCTAAAATTTCACTATTTTAGGCCTCCAATTAGCCCTCTTTTACAATGAGACTTATCTCTAAACATCTGAAAACTCTCTGAAACCCCTAGGAAACAATTCCTCACATGTCAAAACCCTATAATCCACTATTACTTCTTAGAAACACAACCTCTAAGGTGCCTAACTCTAAAACCCACCTTTTTAGCCTAAAAACTAGGGGTTTATTGAAAAACATACTTCTCATCCACTCTAGAACTTATCAATTGCTCAGAAACACCTAATTAGACCTGAAAATGCTTAAAAATTCATTACATGAATAGTTCCATCAACAATTCTTCAAAACCCTCCTTTAACCCATCATTTTTATAAGGAAAAATGCACTTTTTACCCTAGGGCATCACTCCAATCCACACAAAATGCTATCCCTGCCTACTAGACCATGCAAGAACCTATATGAAAACATTTTGGACCCATTCCATGAGTCACAACAATCACCTAAAGTGGAATGGGTCAATTGGCCATTTTAGATGACTCTCAACACCAAAAACTGTGCAAAACAAAGGTATCAACAATAAAACAAAGGGAACTCACTCCAAACTCAATGTTATACCTTAAAAATAGATTCATTTAAAAGATAACTGAGACTGCCACAATTGCCAATTGATTCCAAAGCATAAATCGGGTTGTGCAACCTATACAAAATGAAGAAAGGTTGAAAAACAAGAAAAATGCAGGAAATAATGTTGTTTTTGTATTGAACTTCAAAAAACAAACTTCAACAACCTTTGTTCAAGCCTTGGAAGGATTTTTATATATTTTTTAACTCAAACCAAACTTCCCCAACATTCATAACTACCTTTCAACTTCTCTTGACCCTTCAAATTCCCTAAAAGTTGCATTTTTTACACTTTTTGACAACATTTGCTTTTTTTGTGCAACTTTTACAAAATGGACCCAAATGACTCAAAAACAAACCAAATCACCTTTTTATAGCCATATTACAAAATTAGAACACCAATCTTGCATAAATTTTTATAAATTCATAAATTTGCCACCATGGGCTACAAAGACAAATTTTGACAATTTGTGCAAGATTGCAAAACTACCAACCTATCAACTCTAAATGACTCCAAATAAACTTATTACATAGAGAATGGTCTCACAAGACCTTATTTATAGAAAAATGGCTCATATTACTCCAACCACCTAGTTTTACCTATTGACCAGCCAATCAACCTTCAAATAAACAAATTTGCATATAAGGGTTAGGTTCTCCTGCACCATACAACCCCACTGAAAAAAAAATCATGCCACATGAGTTGGGTCTGGTACCAACTTCTCCAAGCTTCAAAAATATGCCTCTGGTCTGTGAACACCTTCCACTAGTCCATACACTGTGCACTTCCAATCTGCCCTGCATCTTCAACTTTGACATTGTTTGCATATAAATTTGTCTTCACCTTTGCTTTCAGACCTAATGATGGTTTCTCACCTGCTCCTTGACCAAAACCTGACTATATTCCTTCTTCTATACCTGAAAACAAACAATTATTAGAAATTCCATGAAGTGAATCCTCATTCATCTCATTTTCAGGCTTGCATCTGCTCTTATTGTCTTGTCTAATATGTCCTTTCACCATTGTCACATAACTTACTTTCTTATCAACACCTTTTATCCCTGTACCTACAAAAATAATTTGTCTTTTATCCTTGCTCCCTACCAAAGGAAACACTACTATACCAACCAAGACATTACCATGCCAATCAACTATCAATTCATCCTTTACTCTTGATCCAAACAAAGCATTTGCTGAAAAAGCATTCTTAGACCTCAAATTGATTGTAGAACTCACCTTTGTGTCTTCATTTACAACATTTACAAATTATTTCTTCCCACACATGATTACCTTTGCCTCACCCTTATCATCTTCTACCAAAGGAGTTAAAACAAACTTGCATCCATCTTTTTCTATGGTGTATGTGTTCTCTCTCCCATCATACATTGCATGCATGCCATATTTCCAATGCCTACCTAGGAGTAAATGACAACAATCCATAGGAATAATATCACAAACTACCTGATCTCTATAACCCCCAATCTGAAATTAAACCACAACTTGTTCATTGAACAAAAAATATTTCCCATCGCTCAACCAAGACACTTTATAAGGCAACTTATGAGGAACTTTTGCAAATTCAATTTGTTAACCATCTCACTTGACACCATATTCTCTGTAGAACCAGAATCATTGAAAATTTTATATATCTTATTCTTGAATTTACAAGTGGTCTTGAAAAGACTCTTTCTTTGCAATGGTTCCACCTCTTTGGAGGTCTTCAAATGTTGTTTTTGCAGAATTAAAGCTTCTCCAACTTTGGGGTTTGCAGGACGGCTTGATGAACTAATGCTTTTTCTCTTCATCCTCTTGCACAAGTTTAACTCTCTTGTGACCTTTACTTCCACTTGATGAAGCACCAAAATTCTTAGGACACTTGTAGGATGGATGGCCAAATTCATTGCAAGTATAGTATCTAATTGAAAACACATTTGAACTCCTATCTCCTCCAAATCTTCCTCTTGTGCCTCTCCATCCACCTTTGAAATCAGATTGCTCTTGTCCCTTCATGGAATCTTCTTGTTTTTCATTGTTTGGCTTTGAATTAAGCATAGATACTCTACCTCTTGATGTATTACCTCTACCTCTAACTGCTTTGTCTTGTCTTCTCTTCATTTTCTCCTCCACCCTGATTTCCATTTGATAACATTCCTCTATATTCCTAGGGTTAGCCAAAACCAATTCATCTTGTATGTTGAATCTCAAACCACCAATCTATATAGTAACTTTCTCATCCTCATTCTCATGATGACCATACCTCAAACTTAGTTTATAAAAATCTTCAGTATAAGACTTAATGTCCATTTCTTTTTGCCTTAAGCCTTGCAATTTCTTAAACATTTGAACTTGATGATCCTTGGGTAAGAATTTACCTTTGAGTTTTGATACCATCTTGTCCCATGAGGTAATTTTGGATTTTCCTTGCTTCCTTCTCTCTGATTGAAAATAATCCCACCATACCAAAGCACGGGCTTGCAACTTTATCTTTGCAATCTTTACCCTTTGCTCCCCAAGAACCTCATCACACTCAAAATGGTTATCCAATGCAGCAATCCAATCAAGTAACTCTTCATCATTTAGAATCCCACCATAATTTTAAACATCAATCTTTACCTTATAGTTGTCATTCTTAACTGCCTTCAACAACTTTGCAATTCTTTGATCCTCAGGGTCAAGCTCTTCTTCCATATCTTCAAACTCTTCATCTTCCTCTTCATCTGACTCACTCTCTTCCACATACCTTATTTTATTTGTCTCCAAGGCTATAATTCTTTCCTCCAACTCTCTGATCTCTCTAGCATGTCTTTCTTTCATCTCCTTCATCTCTTTAGCCATATCTTGTTCTTTGGAAGCATCTTTGAATACTGAACTCTTCACTTCTTCCTTGTTCTTCACAGCCTGCAAAATGCAAACAAACCTACTCCCTGATGCTCTGATACCACTTTGATGTAGTAGGGGGAGGTCTTGCAACACAACCTATCACAATTTCAACAACAAATCAACTATTAGATCTCCAAGTTCACAATTTCTCTCTTTCTCAACCAATGCTCTTCAATCCCTTGTAGCACTCCCAACCCCTTCATTCGGGTAAAGGGTATGTGCAGGATCATGATGGGCCAAAAAGTGGAAATGGAAAAAAAAATCACGTTTTGGATTGACTCAAAAATGCGGAAATGCCGAGTTGAATTTTCTAGGTTCGGGTGTCAGTACATTTAGTTGAACCAAAGCCCAAACCTAGTTTCTACAAATTGAATATCCGATTCGGATCGGATATCCAATTTGTGGAAACATTATAAATAAAACAACCAACTATCAAAAGTTCATTTCTCATAGTTTGCACGTGGGTGCACAAGGAAAAGTGAAAATCCGATATCCGCTTCTATCATATATCCGATTTCAAAGGTAAGTATTTGGTTTTTTAAATGTAATCGATTTTTCAAGTAGATTCTCTTAATTTTAAGTAGTTTTTATTATTTTTTTTCAAAAGTAGGGTTTTCTATTGATGTTTATTAAAAACTAGAGTTTACAATGAATTTTTATTAAAAATTAATGTTTTTAAATGGATTTTGATTAAAAACTAGTGTTGTTAATGTATTTTTATCAAAAATTAGAGTTTGTTATGGATTTTTGTGAAAAAGTAGGGTTTTTCTGGATTTTTATTAAAAAATAGGGTTTTTTTACAATAATTTCATTTATATTGTGTAATTTCAATTAAATGAATTAGTTTTTAACTTTAATCAGGTATTATGGCTGAGAATGAAAATGCACAAATGCCAAACGCTCCACCACCTTCGCAACCACCAATTGAAGACTTAATTGGTGAAAAATTGGGGCAATTGAGGGGCATTTGTGAAGTTTATAAGATAATCCCTCGATTCAGAGATATGACAACCACATTGAAGGAAATAATTAAGAATATAGAAACCCTCTCCACCCAACATAATGCCTTTCATTCATGGCAAGAAGACATGAGGGAATATTATGGATGTGGATTATCTTACAATGATGTGAAAGATCTCCAAATAACCAAAGCCCAAATAGCCTCTTAATTCATTGACCCCCACACCGGTTTGCCAGTGAATGTTAATAAAACAAAAATTTCTATAAAATGGTGCATGCATAGGGACATTGTAGCTAACTTTTGGGATTGTTGGTGTATGGTTTTTGATAAATCATTGAACAATAATTATGATATACCATTTTACTTTATTAAAAAATTATATGTTGAGTTTGTGTTAGGGCATCATGTCAATTACTTTGACATTAAACCCTTCTAGGGCATTGGTGGAGGTATGCCCCAAGATAGACCAGAGGCAGTTAGAGTAGTCCCACGCCCAAATTTTTCCCTTCCTCCCCTTCCTCTTCCACCTCCAATATATCATCCAAAGATTATCCAGGATGCAGCCACATAGGCAATTCAGGCTATTCACTCTTTGAGTGGTCATTTGGTTTCACATGCTTATACAGTAGCTCTGCCACATTTTGGTGATGTTGGCGAAGGCCCGAGTGTTGCTGCATCCTCCTCCTGAGGTCCACATATTTGTGTGCCACATACTTTCACTATGTGCCTCCATATATGCTTGGGTCCTCTTGTACAACCCACTAAGCATACCTTGGACACTTCTAATTATGACCTCCATGATGTGGAGATTATGGATTAGTCGTAGGGGAGTGGAGTGCACCCTACAGAGTCCTCTCCTGCTAGAGAGGGGGATGTTGGAATAGTGACACATGTAATATTTAAGTTGTAAATTCATAACTTGCATTTGTTTTTAAATGAATATTAATAAGAGATAGTATCAATTACTAATATTTATTTACATGGTCTATTTAACAGTTGATGTCTAAGGAGGAGCTCACACGAGTGATTGATAGCACCCTTAGTTCCATTTCATTTGGCTTGGACACACACACAGTATATATTTTTGCACTCACTCGTTCACATTTTTTATTATATACTTGCTTGTCATTTGAATTATCATTAATGAAATTATATAATAACTTATATGTTTATCTTATTTCCCTCTTGTAGGAAATACCTAGTGCAAGTGAGGGGCAACCTCGTCCAAACTATGGAGGTGCAAATTTAGATAAGGGGAAGGTAATTGAACTCAAATTGGATTGAATTAAGATTCTTAAGATCTTATATTGATTATACATACATCGACATAGATTGGTAGTTTCATATGTACTTGTCATTTTTAAGTACAGGAAATTATGAGCTATACAAAGTTGTTGACAAGTGACACACAGCCTAAAGGAGTAGGTATTGGAACACCTTGAGGAGTAGGTGTTGAAACACCTCAAGGAGGAGGTGTCGAAACACCTGAAGGAGATAAAGAAAAAGATCAACCTAAAGAGGTATGTGTTTATTTTATTTTGTGTTTGGTAAATATGTTCCTATTACCAATAATCATATGCTAACTTGGATCAATTTTATGTTTTTGTTCACATATATAGATTGGCATTTCAAAATTTGGTTTGGTATATTCTAGGACTCCCAACCCTTTGAAGAGACGTATATTTCAGGTAATCAAGATTTCAATTTTAGAGTTCAACTAAAATCCAATGTATATTGATTTTGATGTTAATTATTCGATTTTAAATTATATAGTATAACTAATCTCAATTTTGGTTTGAATTTTTCTTGTGCAACTACCTTCAGAGCCAACGAGTGCTTCAAAAAGGCTCCATTTTGATGATCCACCAGTAGTTTAGGATGAGATAGACATTTTGGCATGTAAATTTTGAATATATATTGAGATGGCATATGCCACATTTTGTAAAACTTTGTTTGAGTTGGCGTCGATGCCATTTTTGTATATGGACATACACTTGATTATTGGATAATTTGATATATAGAAGTTGACAATCGAAATTTAATTTGTTCCTCATGTGCATGATTAAACTCTTTGAAAATTTTATCTTGAGCAATGGTTAAATATCAATGTACAATAGCATAAAAAAGAATGGTTATATTATGTAGTTTATATTTATATCGCTGATTACATTGCATTACACATCTTTCAAACTCAAATCATTACTTCACATTGCATAACTAACAACTAAATGTTCATAGATGAAAAAATTTCAATTACAATATAGTTTTTACAAAGTCAATCTATGCAGTTATGCAATTACTTCACATTGCATAACTAAAAACTATGAGCAGTTGTCAATTGCATTTGTTTGTCATTGAATTCTATGAGACCACATTTCTTTGAAGCTTTTTTTCAAATAGTCCACTGGCTTGTCTATGCTACAATATTTTTCATACATGATAGCGATCACATTAAGTTGTAATAAATTAAATGATAGCCTATGGCTATTTAATTTATACTCATTTGATTTAAATGGATGAGGCCGACCTTCCTTGATATTATTTTGTAATTTATTATTTTCAAGAGAGGCCGACCTCCTTGAAGATTCGCCTTATTTTGTATAAATACAAGGTGATGTTTGTTCATTTCCTCAATCAAGTTCATTCAACATAATTCGCATTCCAAGAAGAAGTTCGCACTTGAGCAACAACGCTTCATCTTGCACAACAGCAGGCCGATTTCAAGGAGAAGCATATTCAATTGTATCTTTGCATCTAGGAGAGGTGCTATTATTCATTGTATCAAATTCAGCCATGAGCTGGGCCTGAGTTGTAAGTAGATTTCTTGCTGTGTTTATTGTCTTATGTGTTGTATTTTTTGAGTGCTTTCAGTTGTATTATTTGATCATTAAAACACTAACATGGTATTAGAGCGGGTTTGAAAAAGATCGTGATCAGATTTGTTATTGCAGCGATACCTCTATTCCCTTTTTTTTTTTTGTCTATCTCTATCTTAGTCAAGATGGTGAATGGTCTTAAAATTGAGGATAGACTTGAAGGAGCATCAAACTTCACTTCATGGAGATTCAAAATTATGCTCACTTTGGAGGAAAATGAATTGGTTGAGTGTGGAGAAAATTTTCTGAACCTACGAATGAGGAAGAAAGATATCAAGGAAAAGAAGATGTTAGTTGATTCCGTGAAGGACCATATTGTTCCTATCATCTCTAAGTTGAAGACAACGAGATAAATGCTTAAGAATTTGGAGGAGATGTATGAGATCAACAACACAATTCATGATCTAGCCTTGAAGCAACAACTTCATCATGTTAAGATGGCAGAAGGAGAATTTTTCATCACCTACTTCATGAAGATTTCTAAATTGAGAGATCAACTCTCTACCATTGGTCATATTGTTGATGACAAAGATTTGTCCATGTTGGTTCTTAATGGTCTTCCTTCATCTTAAGAGGACATCCCTAAATCTCCACAGAGGTGTAAAGTTGCAAAGTGGTGCAACTTTCATTCTCAAACTCGTACGACCAAACAGACTGTTCTAACACATCCAGATAGGTACATTTACGCTAGGTATAGTCCTTTTTTGCACCCAAATATGCCGAATCACTTCGAGCTGCATTGGACCGATAATTTCCCTTAAGAGTCCAAAGTGCTAAAAGGCAGTAATCTTTGATGGACTATTTCTTGGAAACCGTGATGCTTATAGACTCTTCATCTGAGGATATGGGATTGTGTTGGGACCATCTACAATAACCTCTCTTAGTTTTTGCTATCTCAAAGGCATTTTCCTGTGGTGATGAGTTTTCAGTTGAGGGAAAAGTTGCCAAATGCAAGCAATGTAAAGATGCAAAGTGGTGCAACTTTTATTCTCGAACTCGTACGACCAAACAGACTGTTCCAACATGTCCAAAATGGGTACGTTTATGCTAGGTATGGTCCTCTTTTACACCCAAATATGTCGAATCACTCTGAGCTGCATTGGACCGACGATTTCCCTTAAGAGTCCAACGTGCTAAAAGGCAACAATCTTTGACGGGTTGTTTCTTAGAAACCGTGATGCTTACAAACTCTTCGTCTGAGGATATGGGTGTTGGGGATAAGGAGTTCAGTCTATCATCAAGATAGTCATCTAAGACAACAGTACCTTAGTGATTTCAATTCAAAAACACTCCGAAGACATACACAACTGTACTATAAAGCGGAAGCAGGCACAAAGTATCCCCCATTGATCCTTTGAGAGAAGTGAATGCAAACAAAAGAGAGATTCAACACAAGAAGATAACCATGAAATACAAAGCAATATTGACACACAAATATACATGGGGAAAACTCTTTTGGGTAAAAAACCCCATCCTCCAAAACACTCAGCTCAGATTGTATTATTCAGTAAAAGGATTACAATACAAAAATACAGAGTTATGCTTTTCCAGGAGTGTTACATCTTGTCCAACAGGAGAATACATGCAAGCAACAAAACTATAACCTTCATGTAGTTCCAATGACATCCATATGTCATTACTACATAGATTCCCTTCAGCTCCTCATAACAGACTATCACAACCAGCCTCTTTGCCAACACAGCCACACGGTCTCACAACAGGTCCACATCATCAGATTCAAGAGATAGAGTGTTCACAATTTCAATGCCTTAGCATACTGCTCGAACACTCTGCACGTATCTCTCCTTGTCAACGACTCATCTCTCTTCTACGTGCACATGAGATTGCTTAATCTCTTTTCATGCACCAACAAGACCTGTTTGTCGAAATAGTCAAAACCATCCTCAGGATATTACTGACAGATCTGCCCATGTCATCCTCCTTGCATCGAGCCACCCAGGCATGCATTCGATTTGCTTTTCCTCAAGCCACCCAGGAAATAACTCCTTGCCTTAATCGGGTTCCTGTTCACCACCCTGAGACAACAACAATAACTACTTTTGGATTTTAGCCAATCAAACTGCTGACCCGAGCCACGTGTCCACCAACCATTCGCCGATCGCTCTAATAGTCTAGTCCAACTCGGTGAACCGAGCTCCGAGCCCATTTGAGCTCATTTCGCATTACCGTCGAGCTCGTCACCACCTGTCGTGATAAAGTGGTGAGCTTGACCAAGCTCACCCTTCACTTCACTGCACTACTGCTACCTGATTAGGCCCACCTCATGGTATGGTAGTAACCGCCTCGCAGATTGTCAATGGTCAAACTGCATCATCGCGACTTAAGGAACAAGCCTTCACGGTAAGGTGGTAGTCACCAACACTAACCATCACAGCTCCACCATGCTACTGCACCTAGACTGCCAGACCTCCATGGTAAGGAGGTGACACAGCCAGCCCAGACCGATAACGGTCAACAGTGCTACCGCGGGGGCTGCTAGGCCACCCTGTGGTAGGGCAGTGACCACCAGGAAAACCATCAACGATCTTACCGTGGCACCGTGGTGAGACAACTCACCGCCCACGGTATGGCAGTAACCGCCAATGCTGACCGCCAACCATCCTATCGCCATCAGTCGCACCACCACGGCTTAATCAAACACTGCTCGCGGTATAGCGATAAACATCTTCTACTAGCCCACCACCACAGTGCCGCTCACCATGATACCTCACCACTAAATGAGCCACCCAACGGTAAGGTGGTAAGCCAACACACTGTTAGCTCGCCGCTCACCACACTACCTCACCACCATCGAGCCACCTCTGTGGTAAGGAGATAAATATCAACCAAGTCGACGCCACTTCACCGCGCCACCACCAGTCGGGAACAAGACTGCCATGGTAAGGCGGTAACACTGCCCAACCGCTAGATAGAGAAAGGTGACCCACGGTAAAGCGGTAAACCAAAAAATTGTGCCACCAAGGCAACCCTAGAACGGTATGGAGGTAAAGGCCAGAAACAAGGGAATTCACCTAAGTCTCCAAATGAAAGAGGCTAGAAAGTAGAGGTATACTTTCCCAACAATCTCCCACTTTCTGAAGACTTTCAGGCATCCTCCAAAATTGAATAAGGACCAAAACATACTCTCACGCTCCAACCAAGACCACTGCAATCGAAATTCAAAATGTCCACCATCTCAAGCAATTGCTCCAAACATCCAACATAGGAAAAGGAACAAGCCAACACGAAAACAACACTAGTCTTAGGAATGCAAGAAAAAGACCGTTCAGGCGACAAAAGGAAAAACAACAACAAACAACAAGGCACCATGCAAGCACAGGAAACAAGACACGGACCGCAATTCTCCAGGACAAGAACACCATCAGCTAGAACAATAACCACAAAAATGATTGCCCTCATCCAACTGATCACAACCCACGCAACTAAAAAATAACACACACAACTCGTGCTAATCCATCCAACCACCCATACCTCCAAGGTATGACAACCAATAGTAGACTCATGCCATCATAAAACCACCCATCTCAACAACAAACAAGCACCCTGTGTCAACCAGTCAGAAGACTAAAACATGTCCAGGTACTCCCATTGCAAGGGCACTGTCCAGATGAGTGCAAACAAAAAACCATCACAAATGGTCTAGGCACACCAAGTCCACCAAACCCTGCATATAGAAGAAGTAACCATGTAGATACAAGGGACACCAACTTTGGTCTGCACAACCTGCAACCACCTACTGCAAGAAATATTTCTTTCAACAACCTTCCATCATTCTTCCAAGGTCCTCCAAATCTGACTAAAGAAAGAGGTCACAGGAACCAACACATCATCACCGAAGTAACAACACATGACCACGAAAGACCACCATGGCTCCACAAAGACATATTACATCTTAAGTCAAGAACATTCAGGAAGAAAAGACCAGATTAGAGAGAGAAAACAAATCAAAACATGCCCTTCTATAAACACTTCTATATGCTAGCTGTGGCAAGTATGATCTTCTTCACATCCCAAAGGAAAAGCCTTAACAACACCCAACAATAGCATGGATGTAAGCATCAAGAAGATTAGAAAAACCCATACACATCTCCTATCAGTCCTCAAATGCACAAGGAGATCAACCATGTTGTCCATCTTCCATTATGAATCCTCCAGAATCTTAAAACAACAACTCAAGATTCATACCAATGAAAGATAAAGCATAACACACCTGAAAAGTATAATGGGAAAATACCTTTCACAGGAACACTGCCGAGCAGACCAAGGAGAGAAGAAAACATGCTCCTCCAGGATGTACAAGTCACCGTGACTTACCCAAGAGCATTCTCCTTCAAGGTCTCTATTGAATTCACATTCAACCAAGGTGCAGGCTTCTCAGACTCTCAATTGAAACAACAACATTCTCAAAAGAATTTCAGCCTCACCTTATTCTCCATGCATCCATGAGCACAAGCAACCTATCATCTCATGCTAACTCCAATTTGCAATTTTGTACTTATCACGAAGTCCAACAACATATGACCAAAGTACTCAAAACAAAAAGAAACACTAGACCACTGTCAAAGCTCCAAACCAGCTGAACAAGAACTTATCATGACACCATGATCTACACATCCCCCTTAGGAGATACCATGCTTCAGGTGAACTATCCATGGTCTCAAGAGCAAAGCAACATGCCAAAACTCTAATGCACAAGAAAGAGTATACCATGACATAAAGAAAACAAACTCTAAACCAACATCACCTGTCAAGCACCACCAACATCTCAGCCAAAGACTACCAAAGTCCTCCATGGCTCCAAGATGCTGCACATCTTCAAATAGTGACCATGCAGACATGAAAGAAATCTTCTACAACACCAAAGAAGATCATTCACTAGCAAGTGATGAATCCACAATCACTGCTAAAGCTCCCACTGAACTATGAAACTGAGCTCTCCAAGTACCATGATTGACCACCCCATCACTGCCAAAAAACTTACACTAGCCAGTGTATCCAGCTCTCCATGACATCGTGATTCACATGCTTCAGATCCCCATCACTAACTATTCAGGTACTCAAACGCCATTCCTCCTCTCATCTCAAAATAGCCACGCAAATGCACAAGTGACCACAGAAAAGGTCAGCTAATAGATTTACACTACACAATTACAACCTCGTGGATATAGACAATTCACTTCTGAGTTGTCTCACATCAAACATGTAGGTAAGGACAACCCACAAAATTGCACAGCTCGTGGATGCAACCAAATGGGTACATTTATGCTAGGTATTGTCCTCTTTTGCACCCAAATATTTTGAATCACTCTGAGTTGCATTGGACCGATGATTTCCCTTCAGAGTCCAAAGTGCTAAAAGACAACAATCTTTGACAGGCCATTTCTCAAAAACCATGATGTTTACAAACTCTTCGTCTGAGGATATGGGATTGTGTTGGGACCATATACAATAACCTCTCTTGATTTTTTCTATCTCGAAGGTGTTTTCCCGTGGTGATGAGTTTTTAGTTGAGGGAAAAGTTGCCAAATGCAAGCAGTGTAAAGTTGCAAAGTGGTGCAACTTTCATTCTCAAACTCGTACGACCAAACATACTGTTTCAACACATCCAGATGGGTATGTTTATGCTAGGTATGGTCCTCTTTTCCACCCAAATACGCCGAATCACTCAGAGCTGCATTGGACTGACGATTTCCCTTAAGAGTCCAAAGTGCTAAAAGGCAGTAATCTTTGACGAACTATTTCTCAGAAACCATGATGCTTACAGACTCTTTTTCTAAGGATATGGGATCATTTTGAGACCATCTACAATAACCTCTCTCGGTTTTTGCTATCTCGAAGGCGTTTTCCCATGGTGATGATTTTTCAGTAGAGGGAAAAGTTGCCAAATGCAAGCAGTGTAAAGTTGCAAAGTGGTGCAAATTTCTTTCTCGAACTCGTATGACCAAAGAAAATGTTCCAACATGTTTGGATGGGTACGTTTATACTAAGTATGGTCCTCTTTTGCACTCAAATACGTCGAATCACTCTGAGCTGCATTGGACCAATGATTTCCCTTAAGAGTTCAAAGTGCTAAAAGGCAACAATCTTTGATGGACTATTTCTCGGAAACTGTGATGCTTACAAAATCTTCGTCTGAGAATATGAGATCGTGTTGGGACCATATACAATAATCTCTCTCAGTTTTTTCTATCTTGAAGGTGTTTTCCTGTGGTGATGAGTTTTCAATTGAGGGAAAAGTTGCCAGATGCGAGCAGTGTAAAGTTGCAAAGTGGTGCAACTTTCATTCTTGAACTCATATGACCAAACAAACTGTTCCAACACATCTAGATGGGTACTTTTACGCTAGGTATGGTCCTCTTTTGCACCCAAATATGTCAAATCACTCCGAGCTACATTGGACCGACGATTTCCCTTAAGAGTCCAAAGTGCTAAAAGGCAACAATCTTTGACAAACTATTTCTTAGAAACCATGATGCTTATAGAATCTTTGTCTAAGGATATGGGATCATGTTGGGACCATCTACAATAACCTCTCTCAGTTTTTTCTATCTTGAAGGCATTTTCCTGTGGTGATGAGTTTTCAGTTGAGGGAAAAGTTGTCAAATGCAAGTAGTGTAAAGTTGCAAATTGGTGCAAATTTCATTCTCAAACTCGTACGACCAAACAAACTATTCCAACATGTCTGGATGGGTACATTTACGCTAGGTATGGTCCTCTTTTGTACCCATAAATGCCGAATCACTCTGAGTTGCATTGGACAGACGATTTCCCTTAAGAGTCCAAAGTGCTAAAAGGCAGCAATCTTTGACAGACTATTTCTCAGAAACCGTGATTCTTACAAACTCTTTGTCTGAGGATATGGGATTGTGTTTGGACCATATACAATAACCTCTCTCGGTTTTTTCTATCTCTAAGGCGTTTTCCCGTGGTAATGAGTTTTCAGTTGATGGAAAAGTTGCCAAATGCAATCAGTGTAAAGTTGCAAATTGGTGCAACTTTCATTCTCGAACTTGTATGACCAAATGGACTGTTCCAACACATTTGGATGGGTACATTTATGCTAGGTATGGTTCTCTTTTGCACCCAAATATGCCAAATCACTCTGAGCTACATTGGACCGATGATTTCCCTTAAGAGTCCAAAGTGCTAAAAGACAACAAGCTTTGATACACTATTTCTCGGAAACCATGATGCTTACAAAGTCTTCGTCTAAGGATATGGGATCTTTTTGAGACCATCTACAATAACCTCTCTCAGTGTTTTCTATCTTGAAGGTGTTTTCCCGTGGTGATGAGTTTTTAGTTGAGGGAAAATTTACCAAATGCAAGCAGTGTAAAGTTGCAAAGTGGTGCAACTTTCATTCTCGAACTCGTACGACCAAACAGACTGTTCCAACATGTCCGGATGGGTACGTTTATGCTAGGTATGGTCCTCTTTTGCACCCAAATACGCTGAATCATTCCGAGCTACAATGGATCGGTGATTTCCCTTAAGAGTCCAAAGTGCTAAAAGGCAGCAATCTTTGACGGACTATTTCACGAAAACTGTGATTCTTACAGACTCTTTTTCTAAGGATATGGGATCATGTTGGGACCATCTACAATAACCTCTCTTGTTTTTTTCTATCTCGAAGGTGTTTTCCCGTGGTGGTGAATTTTTCAGTTTAGGGAAAAGTTGTCAAATGCAAGCAGTGTAAAGTTGCAAAGTGGTGCAACTTTTATTCTCGAAATCGTACGACGAAATAGACTGTTCCAACACATCTGGATGGGTACATTTATGCTAGGTACTATCCTCTTTTGCACCCAAATACGTCGAATCACTCTGAGCTACATTGGACTGACGATTTCCCTTAAGAGTCCAAAGTGCTAATGTCAATGAAATGTGGGGGCAGAAAGATTTAAGGTTGGATCAAGATTCTGCAAGTCCTAGCTCTTGCATCAGAAAAATATTACCCAATCAACTCTAATCACATGGGAAATGAAATTCATATGAAATTTTTACATTTTTTTTTAAAAAAAAAAGTGGCAAGCCACTGTAATTTGTTATATATAAATAGGATATATTACAAAACCTGGTTAAAACGAGCATACCGACAGGAAAGAACCAGGAAGAAAACCTCTGGTTGTAGCTCGATTAAGTACAAAAAATATTTTTACATTTTAAACATACCCTTTATACAATGCCATACATTTGACCGGTATTTCAAAAAATATCACTGGATATAGATTATGCCTATACACAGTTATGACCTTTTTACATTGTTTCACATTTCAAAATTCAATTTTTGCAAAATTTTCCTATTTGAGGCATTCAGGGCACAGTCTTCCACAAGAGTAGTATGTTGGCATTTTGGAGTGACAAGCACCTGTACAAACCATCAAGGTAGCAGTTATACTACATGCAATAGAAAATATGCTTAGAATAACCAATCTATATTATTGTAATTTGTCACATACCTCTTTGAAAGGATCAGAGCTGCCTATTGTTGCAGTAGGTCCATGATCAATCGTGCTAGGAATATAACAAAATTTGTGAAATGATAAATCTATAATGTCACAACAAAAAAGATGCTTAGACTAACAAATCTATATTAATCTAAACAACTTGAATGATGATGAATTGGTAATGCAAACTATAAAAGATGCTTTGAATAACCAATCTATATTATTGTAATCTGTCGCATACCTCTTTGAAAGGATTAGAGCTGGCTATTGTTGCAGCAGGTCCATGATCAATCATGCCAGGAATATCACAAAATTTGTCAAATGATAAATCTATATTGTCACAACAAAAAAGATGATTAAGAATTGTACCTTCCATATTTGAATATGCTATTCAAGTGTGCCTGAAGGGTCATCTCTTTGCTTAAGAGTATCCAATATTGCTTCATGATCAACATTACTAAGTGTCCATAGTTGTTTTGTCTTTGGTTTGGCATGATGCTTCAACAACTTAACATTTTTTATTATAACAAGGTGTGAATACATGAGAATGGTTTTGTGTTTCTCATAGTCTTCAAATGCAGGTATGCCATTCTTTCTAATCATGTATGTTTGCAACCAAGTTATTGCAACCACAACTGAACCTATAGGATACACAAACCCATAATCATCTTCCATCAATTGTGTTAGCTTGTGCTTTACCCGCACACACCGAGACAACCAATATTCTTATCTCTCTTCATTCCCCTGCGGTGCAACAACTGCAAAAACATGTCTTGGATGTAGTAGATCTGAAAGCCAGTCATAATCAAGTGAACTTTCCATTTTGTAATTTGGCATGGATATAGTTTGAGATAAAGGAGTTAGATACTGTGGAACCCATATATCCACCCACTCACTTGACTCACATTGAATACAACTCTAAAGAAAACAAGCCAACTATCATGTCCAAATGGTCCATGTGCTTGCATCCGAGCTTTGAAACGAATGCATCTTTGAAGAATCCTTGATTGTATGACAATCCAATCTGCCTCCCACTATACCCTCCTCAACCAACCAAAAGAATCTATGCACTATTGAATCAAGTGTCCCTCCTTGTGACAATGCTGAACTACACCAATCAACAATAGAATGTGCATCATTGAATTTTTCTCCTAAAATCTTCAATTTCTCCTTAACTAGAGCTCTCTTTACACATGCACCTGCTACATCATGCTCCCCTTTCCCATGCCTAGCTTAAAAAAAACTCCAAATATTAGGTACACCCCTCTCTACATGCATTCTACTCAACCAAAAAAATATACGAGCATTCTTGAGTTGACCTGTGCAGTTATCTGACCAAATAAGATGTCGGCCCAGTGCTATATCATGCTCTTGCAAGAACTCAAAAAAATTCTTGAAACAATGTTGGACATACTCGAACGAGTGAGATCTATCATCACTCATATAAAATTGATACTCTCTAATTATCTTTCGATCCTCCTCTATACTATCAAGTGCATGTCTAAATGTTATGTGGACAAAAATAGCAATCTGAATGGAATTGTAATAC
This sequence comes from Sequoiadendron giganteum, assembly GCA_007115665.2. Classification (NCBI taxonomy): domain Eukaryota; kingdom Viridiplantae; phylum Streptophyta; class Pinopsida; order Cupressales; family Cupressaceae; genus Sequoiadendron; species Sequoiadendron giganteum. Next base: position 193,800,364 of record CM021110.1, on the reverse strand, counting down.
TGAGATTGTACCTCATTTTGTGGTTGCAATGTGTAGTTTTCAGCAAAATCAACCACTGATATAGTAGTGCCAATCGGAAAAGATTCCTTACATATCCTGAATTGTTGATCCAACCACTGAGACCTATGACTATGCCTTGCATATTTGTAGAAAATATTTTCCTTAAAATCTCAAATAAAATCAGCAACACTGCATTCTTTTGTAACCAACTTGCATCTAGAACCTTCACCTCCGCTCTGCAAAGTATATTTGACTATCTCATATCTCTTTTTCTCAACAAGATTCTTTCCAAATTCATGTTCAGAACCCTCATGAAAACATTGAACAAACTTTGACAAGCCACCACATTGTGAGCACTTCGCATTTAAACAATCATTTCTATATAAAAAGGAACCATCATCCCTAGAACATAAAAATAGATCTAGCAAGTCCCTTGATGACATATTCTTGAATTTTGAATATGTCTTTCTTCCACACAAGGTTCTTCATTTCTCGTGTAATCTGGTGAATCATAATTTACACTTGCTTCAATATTATGTTCAACATCTTCATTTCCAACATTTTCACCTTGAACATTTTCAATATCAATTTGAATAACTTCATTCCCAATTTCAATATCATGTTCAACATCTTCAATTCCAACCTTTTCATTATCAATTTCAATATTTTCATTCCCAATTTCAATATCATGTTCAACATCTTCAATTCCAACATTTTCACCTTGAAAATTTTCAATATCAATTTGAACATTTTCATTCCCAATTTCAATATCATGTTCTACATTTTCACCTTGAACATATTCAATTTCCTCTTCACTTGGAAGACCATAGGGCTCAGGTTCACCAATATTTAACATACCTTGTCTTTTCTTCCTATGACCTTCTCTATCTCTTTGTTTATATCCTTCAATTTGTTCTTTTGTCAGCTTTCTCTTACATTTTTGCTTCCAACGACTATTGCTCCCCATTATACCAAATAAAAGATGCTAAAAAATCATTATGTATGACAAATTTGAGTACAAGATGCTCCAAAAAGTTTATCTTTGTCTCTTCATATCTAAAACCGCATGTTTGTCACCTGTAAAGTGCTGCAAATAGAATGTAGGGTCCGTTGGAATGCACAAAAATGACCCACATAGGGTTTTTCTATGATCTACAAATCCGATATCCGATATAATCGGATATCTGATTTGTAAAACATGTTCTGCAATGATAAGATTTTAGCTCTACACATCGAAGTTTCACAAATCGAATATCTGATTTTTACACACATAGACCTAAGGGTTAATGGTAGAGAGTGGGAGAGTGGAATATTGAGAGAGGTAGAGGGAGAGAGGGAGGAGAGTGGGAAGGAGGGAGGGAGAGTGGGAGGGAGAGAGGGAGGGATAGG
>CM021110.1:193665683-193798526 GCA_007115665.2 Sequoiadendron giganteum | reverse complement strand
GAGAGAGAGAGAGAGAGAGAGAGAGAGAGAGAGAGAGAGAGAGAGAGAGAGAGAGAGATATAATATTTAAATATTTTATAAATTGGTAATATATATATTTAAATATTTATGGATTAACTAAAATATTGAAATAATATTAAAATATTTATAGATTAACTAAAATATTGAAATAATATTTAAATATTATACATTTAATAATAAATTATATATTAAATACATAATTCGGTAAGAGATTATCATAAATTGTATATTAAATATATTACATTATAAAATTTATTGGATATTAAATATATTAAATTATAAAGTTTATTGTATATTATATATCTTAAATTATAAACTTTATAGCATTTTTAAATCATGTATTAAAGATTGTATAAATGTTTTAAAACTCATCTAAAACATATCATATATCGAATTCAAATCGGATATCGCATTTGAATCGGATATTGCATTTGAATCAGATATCCGATATGCTGTCACAAAATTTAATGCCTAGGGATTAGGCTCAGGATTTGGTTCGGACCTACCAATCCTAAAAAGTCAACACGTAAAACGTGTTTAACAACTTACCTTGCTTTTCCAAACTTCGCCCATGTGGCTGACGACTTTTATTTTACCCAAAATTGATGAAATGAAAAGGGTTTGTAAAGGAGCTTCTCAACTTTCTACCAAAATGAATTATATTTTACTTAGAATCTAATAAATAATAATAATTTATTTTTTATTAGAATTAGACTAAAGTGCTAATTGATAGTCTGAAAGAAAAACATCTATAGTTTTCAAATGGTATCACATTTTTTTAATCCAAAACATGTTTCACATTCTATGCTTGGCATAATATAGGATAAAACAATAAAAATTAATTTCATGAAGTTTTGACCAAGTTAAGGTGGTCAGACATACACGTTTTTTATATTTTTTTAAAGTTGTAATAAAAAATTCATAATTAATTATTTATTTGAAAAAAAATTACAAAAAAATATGCATCAAATCCGGACATGAGTCCTCTACTTATATATAAAATCTTATAAAAAAATATTATCATTTTATTATGGTTAGGGTGGTCAGACAGACACCTACTTCTTATTTTTTCCTTGAAATTTTAGTACTACTGCATTGAAATTTCAAATTTTCACCAAATAGATTTTTTTTTTACAAAAATTAACCTAGTAGTTTAGAAACTAAATTAAATTTTCCATAGATTCTATTCTTACATATTTTTGAAATAATATAGATAACTTATTCAAATTTTTATGTCAAGTTGCCCAACTCTGATTTTCTGAATTTTCATTGCCACTTAAGGGCCTGTTTTTTCCATGATGATCCTGCACATACCCTAAAAATCCTTGATTAAATACTTATATACTAAGAAATAAACCTTTTCAAGGACCCATTTGGACATATTTTAACATGTCAGAAACTTGACCATGGTTACTTCAGACCAATACCCTCAAAACCCAAAATTTCATTGTTTTATGCCTCCAATTAGCCCTCTTTTACAAAGAGACTTATCTCTAAACATCTGAAAAATATATGAAAAAAATACGAAAAAATTACTCACATGTCAAAACCCTATAATCCACTATTACTTCTCAGAAACTCAACCTCCAAGGTGCCTAACTCTAAAACCCTCCTTTTTAGCCTAAAAACTAGGGGTTTATTGAAAAACGTACTTCCTAGCCACTCCAGAACTTATAAATTTCTTAGAAATCCATAATTAGATCTGAAAATTATTAAAAATCAATTACATGAATAGTTCCATCAACAATTCTTCAAAACCCTCCTTTAACCCATCATTTTCATGAGGAAAAATGCACTTTTTACCCTAGGGCATTACTCTAATCCACACAAAATGCTATCCCTACCTACCAGACCATGCAAGAACCTATATTAAAACATTTTGGACCCATTCCATGAGTCACAACAAGCACAGAAAGTGGAATGGGTCAATTGGCCATTTTAGATGACTCTCAACACCAAAAATTGTGCAAAACAGAGGTAGCAACAATAAAACAAAGAGAACTCACTCCAAAATCAATGTTAGACCTTAAGAATAGATTAATTTTAAAGATAACTCAGAATAGCACACTTTAAAATTTATTTCAAAGCATAACTTAGGTTGTGCAGGCCATACAAAATGAAGAAAGGCTGACAACCCAGAAAAATGCAGGAAATAATGTTGTTTTTGTATTGAACTTCACAAAACAAACTTCAAAAACCTTGGTTCAAGCCTTGGAAGGATTTTTATACATTTTTGAACTCAAAACAACCTTCCCCAACTTTCATAACTACCTTTGAACTTCTCTTGACCCTTCAAATTCCCTAAAAGTTGCATTTTTGACACTTTTTGACAAGATTTGCATTTTTTGTGCAACTTTTACAAAATGGACCCAAATGACTCAAAACAAACCAAATGAATTTTTTTTAGCCTTATTAAAACATTAGAACACCAATATCTCATAAAATTTTAAAAATTCATAAATTTGCCACCATGGACTACAAAGACAACTTTTGATAATTTTTGACAATTTGTGCAAGATTGCAAAACTACCAACCTATCAACTCTAAATGACTCCAAATCAACTTTATTACATAGATAATGGTATCACAAGACCTTATTTAGAAAAAAATGACTCATATTACTCCAACCACCTAGTTTCATCTATTGACCAACCAATCAACCTTCAAATGAACAAATTTACATATAAGGGTTAGGTGCTCTTGCACCATGGAACTATAATTGTTTCTAGAAAGAGAACGGATGGAAATATCTATCAGCTCAAGGGTATTTATGTTCATTTATTTATGATTCAAATTAATGATAGCTGATTATGGCACACGAGAATGTGTCACATAATTTTTGATAATTTGGTTAGAATCAATTCAGTTCAAGCAGTGAGAGAACTATCGAGGATTACAAAGCCTATCAATGTTGTTTGTATAAATTGTCAATTTGGAAAAAAAACAAGAATTAATTTCAAATGAAAGGAAAAATCTTCTACTGGATTGTTGGAATTATTACACACAGACCTTTTTGGTCCAACAAGAGTGAAAAGTATTCAAGGTGACAAGATTCCTCAACAAAATGGAGTAGTTGAAAGGGAAAATAGGTCTGTTCAAGAAGCCACAAGGACTATGATGAGAGAATATAACCTAATAGAAGTCTATTGGAGAGAAGCAATACATACTATTGTTTACATACTTAACATATTTCAAGAAAAAATTAATAGAACAAAGACTCCCTATGAGTTGTTGTATAAAAGGATTCTATTGTCAAATACTTTAGAGTGTTTGGAAGAAAATGCTATATCAAAAGAGATGATGAAAACTTAGGAAATTTTGGTGAAAGGTCTAATGAAGGTATCTTCCTTGGATATTCTACTAAAAGTAAAGCTTATAGATGTTGCAAAAAAAAACTAAGAAGGATTGTTGAAAGTACAAGTTTCAAGGTTGATGAAGACTTGTAGAATTTAGTTGTGATAATTGGATATGAGTTAGATGAACCTACCTACAAAGAAGAAGAAGAAAAAGCTAAAGAAAAAGAAGTGCAAAATGAAGAGGAAGAAGCTTCAAAAAAGACCCCTAAGTATGTATAGAGAAATCATTTTGAAGAACAAATCATTGGAGACAAAATAAAAGGCATATTGACAAGGAGAAGAGCTACTAAAGCAGAGGTAAATTTGTGCTTATTTTCTAAAATTAAACCAAAGATAGTAAATGAGGCATGTAAAGATGAACATTGGATGAAGGAAATGGAAGAAAAACTTATGCAAATTGAGAAGAATCAGACTTGGGAACTTGTTCCTAGAACTAAAAGAAAAAATATTATTGGAACTAAGTGGGTATTTAGAAATAAGCTGAGTCAGAATGGAGAAGTATTAAGAAACAAGGTTATGCTTGTGTGTAAGGGCTATGCACAAGTTGAAGGAATAGACATTGAGGAGAAATTTTCTCTAGTGGCTAGAATGGAAGCAATCAAATTTTTTTTGGCATTTACAACACATGAGAAGCTTAAAGTTTATCAGATGGATGTGAAGTGTTCTTTCTTGAATTGAGAGTTGGAAGAAGAAGTTTACATAAAACAACTGGAAGATTTCAGTTGTCAGATAAACCTAATATAGTTTGCATATTGAAGAAGGAATTGTATGGATTAAAGCAAGCTCCTAGAGCTTGGTATGTAAGGTTGGATAGATATTTTATTCAACAAGGATTCAATAAAGGCACTTCAAATAGTAATCTTTACTTTAAGGTTGAAGAAGATCAAATCTTGATAGTAGTTGTGGATGTTGATGACATAATCTTTAGAGGCAATGAAGCTATGTGCAGGAAGTTTGTAGAATAATGCAGAAAGAGTTTGAGATGTCTATATTTGGGTAGATGAATTTCTTCCTTGGGATACAAATAAAGGCATATTCATTTGACAATCAAAGTATGTCAGAGATGTTGATTTTTTTTGGAATGGATGACTCCAAACTGGTATGTATTTGTATGGTTATTGGTTGCAAACTGAGTAAGGATGATGAATCCCCTAAGGCTTATTAGAGAAAGTATAGATCTATGATTGGTGGACTGCTATACGTAACTGCTACTAGACCAGATATCATGCATGCAATTTGTCATGTGGCTAGATTTCAAGAAGATCCTAAAGAGACACATGTGGAAGTAAAGAGGATATTTAGATATTTGAAAGGCACTCCAGATTATGGCTTGTGGCATCCTAAGGATACTGATTTCACATTGAGTGTTTATACAGATATAGATTGGGTTGGCTGTGTTGATGATAGGAAAAGTACTAGTGGTGGTGCATTCTTTCTTGGATGTAGATTGGTATCATGGCTTAGCAAGAAGCAATATTTTGTTTCTTTATCTACCATAGAGGTTGAGTATTTTGCAACAACATCTTGTTGTACATAGGTATTATGGATGAGACAAACATTGAAGGATATCAGAGTAGTGTATCATGAGCCTATTTCTATATTTTATGATAATACAAGTGCAATCACTATTTCAAAGAATCTAATGGTACATTCAAGAACAAAGCATATATCAATCAGGTATCACTTTTTGAGAGAGAAGGTTGTGGAGAATGAAGTAAATCTTGAATATGTACCTACAAAGGATCATATTATTGACATGTATTTACTAAGGCCCTTCTTAAAGATAATTTTGAGTATCTTCGAGAGAACTTGGGGGTTATTGCCCCTCTTTTAAACTAGATGCATATGGATATGCATCAGTACAGTGGATAGATGGATTCGTTCTTTTTCAGGACTGATTTTGGTGGCTACCTCTCAAGGGGAATAGGTAGTGACATTGTTGCAGTATGAAATATATGTTTTCATGGTGGAGAGGTTGCTAAGTTGATTAGTGGGTACTCCTAAGGGGGAGTATTCAGAGCATTTAGAAGTATCTTGGTTCTATGTCAAAGGGAGAGAACAATGCAAAATATTTTATTCTTTTCCATTGATATCAAAGGGGGAGAGAGAGAGATCATGTGAATTTTTTTGTTTATATGCAAAAGGAAAGTATCAAAGTGAGAGTGTAATGAGATAGTTGTGCAAAGGGGAGAAAAGAGAAAAGGAAATATGTTTAGAGTTGTATGTTGTATTTGATGGTTTTTCACATCTTTTGTTGCCATCAATGACAAAGGGGGAGATTGTTGCAAGTATGTATGTGTTGTCATTGATGTCAACAAGCTTGTGTTGTCATTAATGATAGTTGTGCAGTGGTTGAGAAGAGATTGTTGCTTTGATTAGTTACATTATGTCATCATCAGTTAATTTTCTAATGTTAACCTCTTATGTTGCTTTGATAAGTTTCTATTTATGGTTTAGATGTCGAGGATATTAAGAAAATTGATAAAATAAGGAAGCAGGGTGTTGCATAGGTATTTTGTTTTTTTTGTTTTTCTTCATATTTATTTTGGGTTGAAGACCTACTTATGTGGTTAAGATATGTTGGATAGAGGTGTTTAGAGTTTCTATATCTAGTATTTAGGCTTCTAGATTGATGGTTAGATGAAGTTATGTTCAATAGTGTGTGAACTGATTTTGCAGTGTTGCGTATAGAGATGTCTGGGAGAAAATTTTTTTCTCCACATTTCTTCGTAGTTGTTCTTTTAAGTCTTGCAATTCTGAAGGTATGATTATGGTGTTGATATTTTTCATGCGACAAGAGGATTTGTGTTTTGGTACACTGGAAGTTGGATTCTAGTGTTTCAGTGTTTGATAGTGTAGTTTGAGTGTACAAGTTGTGTACATTCTTAAGTTGTGAATCATTGCCAAGGAGTTTGATGAATTTCAGGTTGATAGAGGAATATTCTAGATCATGATGAAGCATGGTGAGTGGTTTGCAAGTCATCCTTGGATTTGAGGAATCATGTAATTCAAATTTTAATGGTCTTTACACAAGTAACGATCGACCTAGAGTTTAAACTACATTTGAATTTGGTTGAACATTAATGGAAGCGTATCATTGCGTGTGAGAGTTGATTTGGATCCTAGTTAAGTTTTGTTTTGGTATGATTTTCATTCTTATCCACTATGAGAATGCTTAGTTCCGACCTATTTTGAATTTGTAAAGTGTAAAGGTGTGTGTAGCTGACTTAAAGATGTTTTTCAAGTTGTGGATTGTATAAATGCAAGAAGAGTTGATGTGAGATTGAGTGTGGAATAGAGTTAAGTTAAGTGATGCGAAATTAAGTGTAGAAGCACAAAATACAATGTGATCTATAATGCAAGATTGTTGAATACATTGAGCTGAGATATCTTGATCTCTTGAAGGCTGCTAGTGTTGTTAGAGATGTGGTGGAACCTCTATTGCATTGAGATTGTGTTATGTGTAACATTCTCTCTTCTTTCTTCTTTCTATTTCAGTTGTGAACCTAGGTTGTGAGCCTTTCTAGATAGTGTGTCCTATTCTAGAAGTGAACCTATGTGTACTATTTTTTGTAATTGATTACACTATGAGCTAATCCTCACCATCATTTTTTCCTTATTGGGTGTTCCACATAAATTCGGGGTTCTCTTTTGTATGGTTTTGGTTGTTTTAGTTTTTGTTATCTATTTTTCATGTTTCAACATTATAACAGATTAAGGGTTTTAGGAATGCATGTGGATTTGATTAATAGTGAGGGTTTTAATTTTTTAAATTGATACAAATTATTCACCCCCCTCTAAGTTGTCTTGTTCATGCAATAGTTTAGAAACTATGTACCAATCACTAAAAGGTAGTTTCAGGAGGCAAAGTGGGACTCATTCGCCCATGGGTGAATGGGTCTCTGATTAGGGATTTCAACCAAATTTTAGGAGCCTTTGATTTCAATCTATAGCTTTTGTTTGATCCAAATTTTAGTTTTGGAAAGCCAAAAATTAGATTTATAAGTGATTTTTCATGAATTGATGGCAACTTTGACAACTTTTCCAATCTTTCTCTTTAAGCGATCTCCAATCCTTCTTCAACCTAAGATCTGCAACATAAATAAAAGAAAGAAAATTTCTTTCTTTTTGGTGAATGGGGGTTTGCCTTGGTCAAGCCCCATTTGGGTAATTAAACCTTGAGTTGAATAATGAAATATGAAAGGAATGATGAATTAACAATGCTATGTTTCAACTCACGAAACCCTTGAATAAACCTTTGGAAATCTAAAATGCTGATGTTGATCTTGTAGGAAATGGATTCAATGGATGTGACTATTGATGCTTGAAATATGACTTAAATGCTTGCTTGGATCTTTGAAACCTACATCACAATGTCAACTCCAAAAACATGCAGGATTGCAAGAGACTTTGACATGATTCTTGAAATATTTATTGCTACAATGAGTCACTGATAAATCTACTCTTGATTTCCTTACAATAATATTAGCTCTTATTAAACTTTCACTTGAAAATATAGGATTTGAATTGATGAAATAACCTTGTATTTATAGGTATGTATTCTTAATTTATCGAAAATTAAACATTACAAATTGACATAAAAATTTGAATTTAGGGACATTAAAATACTACCAAAAACATAATTTAAATTTAGGCTCAAAGGCCTACGGAGGACCCATTTTCCCATGGTTGAATGGGTTTCTAATTTATGAAGGATTATAAATTCACAAATCCTCTCCAAATTCTCACAACAAATACCCAACTGGAATAGAGAAATTATAAACTAACATACAAAAAAATTCTTGCATAGGAAACCATTGATTTTCACCATTAAAAGAAATCTAAATACAAAGGGTTTCAGTCATTAATGGACTGATATGCAGAAATTAAGCTTCTTACATGTATTAAATATTCAAGGAAATACATTCAAATACATTCATATGCTTGGTTATATGAGCTTTTGCAACAAAATTTCATCTCCCAGCACTAAAACAACACTTACAACTTCTAAATCTTCATCCCTGTCATTCTAAAAATTCCATGGGTTGTTGATTATCCGTCCAACCTACAAAATAACATAAAAAAACATCCTCTAGAGAAATGCTACGCCCTCCTTCACTCTGCCTCTGAAATTCTTCTTGAAAACTCCTCAGTGAATAGTGGGTTTGTTGTTTCTCAACACCACCTACCCAAAAATTAATTTCCTCATCTTTATTTTGCCTCATCCAATATAGCACGACCCATGGTGTTTCTACTCATTAAATCCCCTAAAAAATAATTAAATATTCATTCTCGATAGCCCTCTAAAGATAGGAAAAAAATAGTTTTAAATTCTTCTCTTTTTGACTCTCGAAAAAGCAAAAAAAAAAAAAGCAGGGTTGAGTGCCCACTTCCTCAGTCCCTAATTTTTAGGGATCATGGTGGAGTGCTTTAAAACCTAATAATTTCAAAATCCAATCGCTCACAAAGCTTTTCAAGAAATTCGAAATTAAAATATTTAAAACTATTTTTTGCCTTTTCACCCACTATGTCAACTTGTCAAAGTTGCAAAGGAATTTAATTGACAAGTTTAAATATTTGAAGATGAATAATTTTACACCCCTGAACATGAAATTCAAACCAAATTAAATTATTCCAAAATTCAAAAATACTTCCATGAAATTAACCTCTTTTTAATTGACACAGGATTTCCAATTTGTCATGGATGCTCCTGCATCAGTCCCAGGCACCTATTCTTAGAACACACATTTCTCAAGGTAAAGTATTATATGTTGGAATTAATTATTGTTGGATTTCCTCTTCAGAAAATGTAATTTATTAGGTTTGTAGATGTAAAATAGGGCTTATTAAAGCATAATTAAGTCCATTTTAATTGAGGGGCCCAAAAAAAGTGTGAAAATGTAAAGGAGTACATTTCCCTACATTACATTCAGCCCCCACTTTAGTGGGAGGATGACCTTGCATCAAACTCACGCTAAAGTAGACAATAAAAAGAGGTGTAATTGTAAAATTGTTGGAAATGTAAGATGAAAAAGGTCAAGGAGGATGATCAAGCCCCCAAGATCTAAAATCTCACGATAAACCAACAAAGGCACAAAGAGACACATGCCTTTGTTAAATATGCAAAAACAATGACAAGATACTCAAACATACAATGTCAAAGAATAATTTAATAAAGAAAAAGAAAAAGAAAAATGGGTGGATTAGGCGTCGACTATTACTCCAACTCAATGTGGATCAATTCTTAGATGTTTGTCCAAAAAGTTTACAAGTGGAACTCGTTGTCCACTATGCAAACAACAATGTGCTCACATGGGCTAGTGAAATCCACTGTCCACTAGGTGAGCCCCCAGAAAGTGGCCAATGAGAGAGTATTATTAGGCTCCCATTGAACTGACCATACCAAAGTTATACCTGATAATAACTTTGATAAGGTTCCACACAATATGAACTTGGAGCTTTGTAAGGATAAAAAGTTGTGTTATGCTAAGCACTTAGGAAAAAACATGGCCCTATTGGAAAGCAAGGTGTGTTATGCTTGGTATCCATGAAAAAGGTTTATAACTTAGAGCTTCACAAGGATAGCAAGCTATTTTATGCTAGGAACTCATGAAAAAACATGTAAATGAGATATTTAAAGCGGTTTTTCTTTGTTCATGAAAGGTCTCCTCTTAGGAAACATCATGCCTAATGTCTCCAAAAGAGAACAAGTTGAGGATAAAATATTTGTAACTTAGGGAATGCAATCCATAGTATCACCACTAAGAGGAATGTCATATGCTCAGAAATGTCACAATCTTGAAGGACATCAAACCCAATGACACCACCAAAAAGAAGACACATTGCATGAAGTAAGGAGACTACACTAAGAAACATAAGTTATACTCAAAATGATAATTCTAAGGTATGCCCCCACTATAAAGAAATTTCTAAACACCATGTTGTGAGAAATTAAACTAAATTATAATTTATGACAAATTCTAAAAAAGACATGAGAGCTTATTTGGAAAGCCCTATGTCAAGTATATGTTTTCAATTGAAGCTACATCATGAAAATGGGTTACCTGGTGCAGGGGCATCCATAGGTCATTTTATGCCTCTAAGGGGTCAAAAGTTAATATTTTGTTTTTTTTGAGTTGTTTACATGTAATATAGTCTTATAAAACCATTTCATATGTGTTGGATTCTGGTTTTGAGTCATTAAGGGTGAGTTAGGGTCTAGATGTAAGAAATTGTCAATGTTGCACAATGTTGGAATATGAACTATAGTAATTTGAAAATTTGGTTATGGACCATTAAAAAAATCATAAATAAATGTTTTAAACATGAATCCCAAGGTTGGGAAGGTCGGAAGGAGATTGAAATGAAAATTGGCCTATCAAGAAGAACATTCAGAAGAGAAGGCAAGAGAAGAACCAGACCTTGGAGAGTCTTTGTTGATGATTAGAGAGCCTAAGCCATCTGAGGAAGAGGGAAAATGTGAAGAAAATGGATCCCTTGAGGCTCAAACTTTTATTTCTAACAATACTTGTGAATATGTGTTTATAGGTGCAACAAATGAAAATGAGGATGGAAAAGGGTATAAAGAAAGAGGAGAAGTGCATATAGTGTATGAATATTGTTATACAAATGTAGAACACATGGAGGATCTCTTGGGTGTTGAAGTGGAGTTTATAGTGCAAGGAGACAAAGAGGAGACCTCAAGGTCTCAATATTTTATTTTTAATATTTTATTGGACTATGTATGTGTAGGTTTTTTAGACAAGGAGATACAACTCATTGAGAATCAGGCTCTTAAAAGAGACAAGGTTCAGAGGAGAATGCCAAAAGAGGAATACCTTGCAAGGAAGAAAGAAGAGAAGGAGCAGAAAAGAAAACCTAGAGAAAACAAGTGGAAGACACAAATACAAAGCCAAGAAGAAATCAAGGAAATAGTGCAAAATAACTGGAAGACTGGGAAGAAAAAGAAGACCTGCACTCAAGTGGACTTGAGTTCTTTTTCCTCTGGGAAGTATGGTATAGGGGCACCCACAGGTCATTTTATGCCTCCAACGGGTCAAAATTTAATATATTTTTTTGTTTGAGTTGTTTACATGTAATAAGGTCTTCTAAGACCATTTCATATGTGTTGGATTTTGGTTTTGAGTCATTAAGGGTGAGTTAGGGTCTAGATGTAATAAATTGGCAATGTTGCACCATGTTGGAATATGAACCGTTGTAATTTGAAAAGTTGGTTATGAACCTCTGGGAAATCATAAATACATGTTGTAAACATGAATACCAACATTGGGAAGGTCGGAAGGAGATTGGAATAGTAGGTTTGAATCTTCCCCAGGGTTTGCAGTCACATAGAAAATGTCACAACTCTTGTTTCCATAGTTAGATCTTTATAAAAATTTGAAGAAATTTCTATAACTATATTATATTCAACCTCACTGAATTGATTGAATTAATTAGGTTTTTTGTGAAAGTTATGAATGACAGTTCGTTGCATTTCATAGTGAGGCAGCCTTGGGTTTGATCAATGAACGCCTTGTTTTGCCTGTTTTGTACAAAACAACCCTTATTCATTTTAACATATGTTTAGTAAGGGCCAAAATGGTATTCCAAATAGGTCTTACATTTTTAATAGCAAGTATACAATGAAATTTATGACCAAAAAAATCCAAATTGCTGCCTTCATGTTTTAGGCTTTAAGAGCAAGTTGTCAAGAACGAACAAGAATGCACATTTTCACCATTTGTATTGAAATCTTGTTATGTGTTAAGTTTGTTGTGAGTGAGTCATTTTCTCTACATCATTACCCCAAAATAAAATCTCAAACACATAAGGGATCCACGAATTCGGGGTTAACATATGTCTTTGCTACAATTATATTATAGAGTTCAAAAATGTCATATTCTCCAAATACTCATAGAACTGGAAGAATGACACATAGACAACGAAATAAAATAAAATATTTTGGGTCAACATGGAAGAGACCTAAATTTCTTAACTCTTTGAATCATCCCAAAAAGGAAAACTCGAGATAAAATAAAATTTAAAGGTTTACAACATATAGAAGAATGTAGGTACAAATAGAGGAATGAACATAAAGACATTGCAAATAGAACGATATAGGAGATCACATTATGCACACGAAATCACACAAATAAAATGGAAAAGAAGACAAAGAAAAATACTAGTAAAGAACATGTGATTCAAGCTATAGCAGGTCGTATGCATCCCACTCTTGTTCATCATATGCGGAAGGCAGATAACTAACCAAAGGAATAACAACAAGTGTTGTACTAAGGAAAGGCTTACCTAACCCCTTGCCCCCACTAAGTGCAGGACAAGGATGAGCCAAGATGGGTGATGAGAATGGGATCCTTGCAATATAGAAATGATTTTCAATAAATGTAAAAGATTTAATAGTGAGAATGCTATGATTCTACAACTATCACATGGAAAGGAGAAAAGCAATTAATTTTTAAGGGATTATCCCAACATAGACCTATGGAATTATTCCAAATTTTCTAATGAGTCCCTTTGAGGCACAACGCTCATCAATAAGATGGCCAAGTGTTTGATGAAATGCACAATAATTCATGTTTGTACTCTTACCTTTTTTGTTTTATTTGATGGGTGGCAAGTAAATCAATCCTAGACGAAGAAGTTGTTTCATTCCTCATTAAATTTCTATTTTAGTGTGCAAAAATGGCAATTCTTTAACTTTATAAGGCTTGGATTTCTTTCTTGATTGGGTGACTTGTTGAAGTTTTTTTTTGAAGGAGGACCTAATATGATCCTATCATCCTTGTGAGGCATTGGTTGATCATTATCAAGGACACTTGTTTCTTTGGAAGATGTGAGGGGAGGAGGATCCTGATATCCTAATCCTTTGGTATCTTCAATTGGGATTTTTTCTAGTAATTTGTGGACTTCATGCTCATTACTTATGTCACATCCTTGTTTTGTTAAGATATTAAAGCCTTGACCATAACTCTCCTCTAAGCTAATGGGTGTATTAGTAACTCGATTGGTATAAGATAGACTTGAGTATCATTATTTATTTTGTTACCAAATTCATTAATGATTGATGGTCGAGACTTGCTTTGTGTTTCAATTTCATAAGGTAAGAGTTTGGAGATATCAAATGGTGGTATGGTAGGAGGTGTTAATTGTTGCATGGAAGGGTAAAAGGATTCATTTTTCTCAAGGTTGTGTAAGGAGTCTTGTATGAAGTGTTGGATGCTATCTTCATCTTGACCTAAGATGTCCATCTCATGAGGACATTCATTAGGAGTTAATTGAGCATGATTAGGTTCTAGTGCATTAGGATCATTACCAAACACACAACTTGAGACATCAACCAAAGACATTAAGGACTTCCATGTATTTCCATACACATGTCCATGATGCAACAATGAATTGGAATGCAAAGAGAACACATTTTCAGATTTTAAACAAGATAATTTTTTGATTATACTATGCAAAAACCTTAAAATGTTTTTCTGATTGATCAATTAACCTTATTGTAAAAAATTGCAGAAACCAAAATTTCTGGAAACTGAAATAGGAACCTAAATATAGAAATAGAGAATGCGGACAAAGGGTTTTTAATGCCAAAAAAATAGGAATAAGCCTGATCAGTTACTCATTCGTCCATGGGAGAATGGGTCTTGTGTACAGGTTTTGAAAAATTAAATTACAATTTTTTGAGTTGATGTTTATATTTTTAGATTCTGGTTGCAAATACGTAGTACAATTTTGGATTTCTAGAAAATCAGATCTAAATGCAAGTGTGAAATGATGCTAAATGGTAAGAAAAAAGACCAAATTTGAGATGCAATTTTGATTCAATTTTCTGATTTAAGTAATTAATCATCTAATTTTATGTAAACACTCTATAAAATGAATGAGATTTTTGAATTTTTTAGATTTTAAAGAATTCAAAATACAAGCCTAAAACCCTAAATGAGATGCAATACAATGCAAAGTAATGGAAATCCTAGATCTAGGGTTTGAATGGACTCCAATTTTAGAAAGTTTATAGTGCAAGATTGTTAGGTTCACCAAAATGAAATGATGAAAAATGGGGTTTTAGAGGTTGGAAAGGTATGGGGGTTCACCAAAATGATAATAGATGGACCTATTTTCCTTTATTTCATTAGGAAGTGAGATCCACATAAAGAATTGACTTACAACCCTTAGGTGAGTCAACTGAATGAGAGAATCTACTAATTTCCTTATGATTGAGGACAAGGGTATCAACTTGAAGAGTACATATGGGAGAAAAACTAAAAATAGAAAATCTACTCAATCATGCTCATTCAAACTTGAAGCATCAATTTAAAGCTCAATTAAAATAGAAATAGTAAACTTTCTATAGATCTAAGAAGGGTTGGATGCTATGTACCAGTCACCAAAAGGTAGCTTTGAGAGGCAAACTAGGACTCATTCTCCCATGGGAAAATGGGTCTTTGATCAGGGATTTCAACTAGCTTTTGGGAGCCTATGATGCCAATCTATAGATTATGTTTGACCTAGGTTTCAATGTTGAAAAGTCAAAAATCAAATTTGTAGGTGAGATTTCATGAATTGATGACAACTTTGAAAACTTTTCCAATCTTTCTCTTCAAGAGATCTCCAACCTTCTTCAACCTAAGATCTACAACAAAAACACAAGAGGGATTTTTATTTTTATTTTTGGTGAATGGGGGTTTTCCTTGTCCAAACCCCATTTGGGTAATTGAACCTTGAATTGAAATAATGAAATATGAAAGGAATTATGAATGAAAAATGATATGTTGCAACTCACCAAAACCTTGAATAAACCTTTGGAAACATGAATTTTTGATGTTGATCTTGCATGAAATGGCTTCAATGGATGCGCATCTTGATGGTTGAAATATGAATTAAATTCTTATTTGGATCTTTGAAACCTACATCACAATGTTAGCTCCATAAATATGCATGATTACAGGAGACTTTGACATGATGCTTGAGATCTTAATTGCTGCACTGAATCATTGATAAATTTCATCTTGCATGCCTTAACAATAATATTAGCTCTAATGAAACTTGCACTTGAAAATCTAGGATTTGAATTGATGAAATAACCTTGTATTTATAGGTAAGTGTCCTTAATTTCTTGAAAATTAAACATTACAAGCCGACATCAAAATATGAATTTAAGGACCTTAAAATAGCACCAAAAAATAATTTAAATTTAGGTTCAAAGGCCTTGGGAGGAACCATTCGCCCATGGGCGAATGGGTCCCAAGCAACTATTCTTGGAACACACATTGCTCAAGGTAAAGTATTATGTGTTGGAATTAATTATTGTCAGGTTTTCTCTTCGGAAAATGTAATTTATTAGGCTTGTAGATGTAAAATAGATCTTATTAAGTTATAATTAAGTCCATTTTAATTGAGGGTCCCAAACAAAATGTGAAAATGTAAAGGAATATATTTTCCTACACTACATGAATAGTTCAAAACATTACTAAATCAAATAACATCTGAAACTACCACATGGCTTCTTGCCACTGTTTGTGAATATTGTCAAGAGTTCCTTTATAAAAAACAACTACCCGAACATTAAATGGAAGCATTGAAAAAAAGAAGGTAGCAAAAACTTAAAAAATATAAATGTCTTCAATAAAGTAGAAGACACCATAAAAACTATTAAAGATTCAAAAATTTCCTGCAAGAAAACAATTCGAAGAGTAAAAATTTCAAAATTTGATATAGATACCAAAATAGAAAAGAAAAAGTCATAAATGATGCATACTTGAAAATTACATCCTATCAAGAGTCCATTACATAGATGTCCATTCATCTTCAAAAGGAAATGTCTTTCTTTTTAATCTATAAACTACTCTTTCAAAATCAATAATTCTCTTGAACGAGGAATTATCTAATTTTTGGACAAAACTTTGCATCTCGCACTCTAATTTAGTAGTTGATCTCAGAATAAGTTCCACTTCAGATGCATTGGCCAATTCACTCATACCTCTAAACTGAGCATCATCTTGTTGCTTAACCACTATAAGCTCTTTAAATTGGTTATCAAGCAAAACCGTGTAATCTACAAGGAACGAGGATGGCAGGCCCAAATGTACAAGTTGCTCAATATATTTCCTTGTGCTATGTGTTAGGATGTGAAGCCCAATGGTCATTTGACCATTCATCTCCTCCCAACTATTCAATTCATAGCTGAATATGAGAGGATAAATACATGTGTATAGTCTATGTATTGGTGGTATTGGTTAATATAAGATTATTCCCTACTTTCTTGGTGGATGTAGCCATTTATGGTGAACCATGTTAAAACTCATGTTATGTTGTTTTATTGTGTGTGTTTTTTCTGTTTATTCATTTTGTTGTTAGTTATGTTTTTATCTGCTCCTTAATACTCAACAATTGGTATCAGAGCTCGGTTAGATCAAAGGAGCAGATATGGAAGATAGTGTACTTATCTTAACAAAAGAAGAAATTGAAACAAATGCTTGGGTGTTAGATACGGGAGCTTCGTTTCATGTTACTTCATGTAAGGAGTTTTTTAAAACCTTTCAAAATGGTGTTTTTGGTAAAGTCCTTCTTGTAGATAATAAATGTCTTGATATTGTTGGCATAGGAGATGTTTTGTTGAAATTATCAAATGGAAATAGTTGGTTGTTAAGGGATGTCAGGTATGTCCCTCAACTGAAACATAATTCAATTTCAGTTGGACAATTGAGTTCTCAAGGATGTGGAGAGACTTTTGAACTAAGTTGATGGAAGGTGACAAAAGGAGCTCGAATGATTACAGAAGGAAACAAATTAAACACTTTATATGTGCTAGAGAGTCACAATGAGCTGGGAGTTGCAATAGCAATGGTGGATAGTGACACAGAGCCTTGGTTCAAGAGGCTTGGTCACATGGGCAAGCAACGTCTTGAGAATTCACACAAAAGCAATCAATCTCCGAAGCTGAAATCAATGAAAGGTAACAAGAGGGTCACATTTGATCTTCCAAAAGAGCAAGAAGAAGTGAAAAATTCCATGAAACGTAGGGTGAGGAATTATGATCATAATTCCACAAATAAGAAGTTAAAAGCACAAGTAGTGCCTCGTGAAGAAACAATTGTTGTTGTTGTTGAATGTGGAATTTCATTGATGGAAATAGATGAAACTCCCTTGGTTGCACAATCTGTTGTAGAACCCACTCCAACGGATGAAGATATGTCATACATTGAAGCAAAATTATAGAATCAAGAAGTTGGGAATGAGAATTGCTCTGAGAAGAGCGATATGCTGGTTGAACCTATTGTGGAAGTTCAAGAGTTACCTTGCCAAGAAGTGGACTCGGCATATGGAGATGAAGAGGCGCATAAGTGTGATATTTCAGATTTCTTGCTCGGAATGCAGTTGTCTCCAGAGGATGAAGATATATTAGATGAAATAGGTTATGATGATGTTGGTGATAAACAACTTCAGGAGACTTTGTTTAATTCTCCTCTGCGTGAGGATCAAGACCCACATCAACATCTGCGTTCCTTTGATGACTCACGGACTGGTAGAAGCTTCAATGCTTTAGGGACTGGCAGAAGTTTAAACATCCCAGATTACTCTCGACCTAGCATAGACCTACCTGTTCCAGATTGCTCACAGCCTAGTAGAGGCACTAGTTTTCCACGAGAAGGAAGGATGGCGTCTGATGTGTATGTCTCACCTAGGGATAACATATCTTTCATGCAAGCATCACACATTGCAATTCAAAATCCTTCTTCACTTCCTTTGAAAACTTCTATGCAGCATGGCTGAGGAGACTTTTCTCACACTCTAAACCGGATCACTCTTGTACAAGGTAAACAGAATACAAATTCAATTGGTTTAGAAAGTGAAGTGTTGGACATTGAGAAGAAGTCTCACATTTTGGATGCTAGAAAGGAAAGAGAGCACAATGAAGCAAACGCTGAATTAAAGCTGGAACTCATCAATATAACTGCTGGTGGAACTAAGACGCCATGGATGCATATGCTTGTGACTGATCTAATAGCTGTTGGATAGGGAAAGGAAACTGTGCTTCATCTTAAGCTTGATAGGTTGGAAGTCGGTATTGTATTTCTGGTTTGGTGGCATTTGGAAGCCCTTGTCGTTGCACAATGCAATCCTGAATGGTGTGGATCACAAAACATTGACCTTGTTTATTGGCAAGGTGTGGAAAGCACAAAATTGAATGGCAAAAATCATGAGAAAGTTTTGATGGGAAAGTTTGTGGGCCTGAGAAATTAGTAAGAGGAGATGTTAACTCTGATTTGACATGGAGAAGGTTAATCCGGAGTGTTCGTGAGAAAAGTTTGGCAAAGTTAAAATCTTCAATGGGCCTGGTTGTAGTGTGAGTTTGAAGGGGAAATGCAGGGAATGTTGTGCAATGCATGGCTATACCAGTTGGACTTCACGGGGGAGATTGTTAGGATGTGAAGCCCAACGGTCATTCGACCGTTAATCTCCTCCCCACTATTCAGTTCATAGCTGAATATGAGAGGATAAATACATGTGTATAGTCTATGTATTGGTGGTATTGGTTAATATAAGATTATTCCCTGCTTTCCTGGTGGAC
The DNA here is from genome assembly GCA_007115665.2 of Sequoiadendron giganteum. NCBI lineage: Eukaryota > Viridiplantae > Streptophyta > Pinopsida > Cupressales > Cupressaceae > Sequoiadendron > Sequoiadendron giganteum. Next base: position 193,779,557 of record CM021110.1, on the reverse strand, counting down.
GTAGCCATTTATGGTGAACCACGTTAAAACTCATGTTATGTTGTTTTACTATGTGTGTTTTTTTTTGTTTATTCATTTTGCTGTTAGTTATGTTTTTATCTGCTCCTTAATACTCAACACTATGTACAACCTCTTACAAATTATCCAAATGTTCCTTGCACTTGGACACAGTTTTGTTGTAGCTCTAGAATTGACTAATCTTAATAGTTATCTACCTTTTGTCATTTATACCTTCCTCTTGAAGCCTCTCATCACTTAGGCTATAAATTTTTTGTAGTAGAAACTTTGAGGTTGGGACCTTTGGTAGTACAGAAGCAAGCACCTAATCCATAATTTGAGGGACCTTGACACTCAGTGCTTGCATATCAACAATAAATTGGAGTGTCAGCTTCAAATTAGAAGATATGCTTTTTATCCATTCCTAGAAAGCGGCATACACCTCACAAACAATATAAACAATATTTGTAGCTTGTAATTTTTGAACCAATTCTTCTTCCAATTTTAGGATTTTCTGATCTCTAGTATTAATCTCTAGCTACAGTTATCATTGCGTATTCTCGACTTCCACTGTTACCTCGGAGAGTCATGCCTGTAGCTTTACTTTTTGCTTTGTCTTGATCCTAAATGCTTCTTCACTAAAACAGGTTTCTACTTGCCTCTTAAGTTTTCCCAGCTCACTTTCCTTCACTTTTCCCTTGGAAGTAAATTGCTCTACTATTTTTTCACCTAGTCAACCTCTTCTTCCTTCTTTTTAAGCCACTAACTAATATTTAGATAATCCATCATAACAGACTTTTGGGTTTCTTCCATTAGGTCAACCTTATCCTAGGGTCTTGTTTCACTAAGATTTAGGCCTACTGCACGAACATTATAATCTCCCTATTGCATCTATTCTTGCAGCTCCATCACTCTAGGATTCATATGTGCAATCATTAAAGATTGTTGGTTGGGGTTGAAAAAGGATCTCATATGTGGTATCGCCATGTTATTTCTTGTTTTTCCTCAATGCTTTTCTGAATGGGCCTCACAGGATTTTCTAGTTGTTTCGATCTATTGATGAAACTGTTTTGGCGATTGAATTATTTCTTTGGCGAAGGGAGATCCTGGTGACATCCCAAAAGGAATGGTTTCTTGTTGCTCTAAACTAATCAAAATTGTTCCCATGGGCATGGATGAACAGATTGGCAAGGTGGATGGCAAAAAATGAGGCAAGGCACACATGGCAATACCCAATGTTTTTGGAACCACCATTGAAGATGAAACTACCATAGATGGGGGTGTTGAAAACACAACATTAGAAGGTTCTACAATTAGAGGCATCAAACAAGTGATAAAAGAAGAGTGTTTAGACGAAATAGCATGAGCCGATCTTGCTTTCTATTCTTTGAGGTTGAAAAGTAATTGTGATATGTTTTTCTCTACCACATTTTCTTCTCCATATTTTGAGCCTTTATCCATCAATTTTCTTTTCTTATTATCCTGCTTAGAGGGTGAACCTCGCATTGATACCTAGTTGCTAGACTGCGTCATTTGGGTATTTGTATCTTCTTCTTTGTGTTGAGCAATTTCTTCTTCCTCTATTGCTGCATCATCTTCTTCTCCTTCTCCTTATTCTTCATCTATGAGTGTTTCTTCAATGTGGTGCTCATCCCACAATCTTTCCCATTCTTCATCAGTCTCTATGTCATCAAGATTTAGTTCCATTTTACAAATCTCTTGTCTATATTTCCAAAAGGCTTCTATTTTCGTGTTGCTCCAATATTGTTCAATGAGCTACCTCTGTAGAATTTTACCTATTTTCCTTGAAGGATCAAAATCTTGAATTGGCTTGTAAAAAGACATCCATGCCTACAGACGATTATTACCGATCATGGACAAGTCAATGTAAATTAGTGCGACATTTTCAACCGACGGTGATTTTTGTTCCTCTAAAAAGGGTCAAGGCTCATGCAACATTGAAGAAATAGTCTTTAGAGCAGCCATTTTACCATTTGGATTGTAACACCATTGACCATTTATCATGTTCATCCCTAATAGTGCCAACTTGCACATCAACAGTTGTTGACATGATCTTTTAAGTACTGTGATTCCTCCTCTTGAGAAGCCTAGATCATATATTGCTTTATTCTTCTTTCTAGATACACGATTCCACTGCATCTAATTGGTGAGCCATTTCCAAAGCCAAAATTTGATATGTCAACATCTGTATAAGTCAAAATGGATTGTCTTTGAATCTGTAGAAGTGAATGAATGTAAAATTGGCTCCAAAGAACCAATTATACTTAATCTTGCAATTTGTGAGCCACTGATGATGTGTATCTATTAATATAAATCTAATGTCCTCCTTTCCAAGACCTATCAATGCTAGGAAAAGAAAGTAGTCAAAAAATTCATAATAGTCTTATGTTCAACTAACAAAATATGGCTCCAAGTAGATACCAAAAGCGACATGTGTGGGTATACAGACATGTTCATTGTATTAATGTTAAAATATTCAGAGAAGAATTTTGGATTCTAGTATAGCATGAGGTGCAGAAAAAAAGAAGAGTACCTAAAAGTAGTGGTTGCTCCAAAGTTCATCACTGAGCATGCATACCGTCGAATATTGCATGTGTGAAATCCATTCTACATTGCTTTTCTCTTGGCACCATTCTCAGCTGCAAGATAACTGCTAGCTAGAAATCATGGACATTTGTATCAGACTCTTTCCCAAACAAGAAAGAAAGCATAGAACATGCATCCTTCATGTCTTGAAACTTCAAACTTTCCAGAAGAATCGATAATTGCGATACTGGTAACAAATTATCTCCAATGAGACTTAAGGAAATTGGATTTGTCCTTGTAGATATCCCTTGTGTCTTGAAAAGTTTCAATTGTGCACAACTCTACACTTGGACCAATTAGAAGATAACGCATATTCCACACCACCTGGGTACTAATTTCTACTTTCAACTTTCACCCTTGAACAACATGATTGTTCATGTCATAAGCTTCTACACACACACAAACAAGATACAAATAGGGATGGACTAGTGGCACCAAATACTACGCCATTGTCAAGTATCATTGTTGTGTACTTTGTTAAGCATCCGGTGAAAAGCACCTTCCCTTAAAATCTTCATATTTTTTGATAGTTTGGGATTAAAAATTGTATCGACAAAGTTTGTACAACCATGGGATCTATCCATCACCCCTTTGGAATAGTCACCACATTTGATACGTTGGGCTTGGACACAGAAAGAGTCAACGCATATGAATTGCTTTACTGAAATCCAAAAAGAAAGTTTTGTTTCTCTACACATTGCTTGAGATATCAGACTCCTTTGATCTCTGGTAGCGCCAGATCATCAAGCCTCTATTTATTAAATTTTGTTGAAATTGTTATTTGCTTCTTTCTTTTGGAATCAGGACAATACCTATAATAGTTATTATTGTTTTTACATGAATGTTTGTGCTAAACTATCCTAATCCAATAATTGCACACACCATTCAAAATTAGTGAATAAATGGAAAGTATGACAAGTGTGCTAAGGTAGCCACTTCAGAAAGATTTTGAAGATTGTGCATGGAAGTTGTCCTATTTTCTTGTTCCCATTATTGATTACAAAAGAGGGGGTAGTTAAGTCTGTACCAAAACTAACTAAAAAAAGTGAATCAAAACTGATGAGAGTTCCCCATAATGCACGAGCATTAATAACTTCTAGCTATTTGATTGGTTGCAAAATACTTAATTCAAACATATTATTACTAGCACATGCATCAAATATTATTGTTAATATGTTACAAAGTACATAGATTAGACAATTAATAATAACTACTAAATAATAAAAATGTTTCAAAAATATAGCGATAGCTTTTCCCCATTTACACAAGTGAAGAAATACTTAGATTAGCCAACTAATAATAGCTGGTAAATAATAAAAATATTCAAAGATAGTCGCCATAGCTCTTTTCCATTGACACAACTCAAAAAAAAAACTTAGCATCAAATTAGCAAAAAATAATACAAATGAAAATAGATTGTTTTCAGATTTTAGACTTGTCTAAGGATTTATTCTTGCACTTTATAGATGTTACAAGCTAACGTCTCTTTAGTAGAAATCAATAAAGGTTAAAGGCACAATTCAGTGTCTACAACACAAATTTATAACTTCAATTTCTCGACATTGAACAAAAAAACTATAATTATATCTATATAAATTCTAATTCTTGATTGCATAATCATTATCTCCACCTTTAAAAAAAAATAAGATCCAATCATTGTTCAGGAGCACTTGTTTCTTCTATTTTCTTCAAATAAACAACACTATTCAAATAATAACATATGTTATAATCTCTACAAAACAAGTTTACAATTTATCAAAAGTAGTTTCCAAATCTCCCCACTCCCTTTCGCATACTTCATGTCTATTTTTTAGTTTTTACAATACACAATTCAAATCAATAATCATGGATTTTATCTGAAATTCTAATTCTCCAAGTGATAGCAGAAACTTCTCTACTACACTTGGCATCTGGAAAAGATTCTCCAAATATTATGCCTGGCATTGCTTCTGTTGAACAGAAAAATACTTTCTTTGTTTTCAAAAGGTGACGGAAGCCCTAACTATACCAATTTTTCAATCTGTCTCTTTACCTGGGTCATGAATTTTCCTAGACTATTCAAACAATTCTTACACTTTGAAATAGTTTTGTTATACCCTATGAATTCATTTACCTACACTACTGCCCTTCTCCTATCTTTTAACACCTGCACTTTCGAAACACTCATTTGAAATACTATAAAGCTTTTATATTAGCAATTGCAAATCACCTTCCTTTGGTGGATAAAATGTAACACTACGTTCTAGCATATGCAACACCTGACAACTTACAAATTGGGCATCTACAATAAACTTTAGGACATGTGCAAGGTGAATAAGAATAACCATTCCCTAAATTATTTCGCAAAATGAAAAATTAAGTTTTATTAGCATAACCCAAATCTCATCTTCTTTTATTTGAACCCTATTTTGTAACTATTCATTCAAATTCATTAGATCAAACAGTTTTTTGTACAACTCATTAATCTCATATACTCTTTTTTCCAACCTATTCCTTGACATTAACCAAGTCAGTTTTAATTTTTGACAACTCATCATCTTTCTTTGATATTCTCCTGCTTATCTTCAAATAGTTGTTGCTAATAGATCTCTAGATTTCTTCCATGAGAATCACCTTATCCTAAGGCCTGGCCCTATCTGGGTCTAAAGCTACAACCTAAATGGTATAATCCCTGGGTTTCATATTTTCCTTTGGTTTGATCACAATAGGTGCCATGTGTGCAATTTTCAAAGACTTTTGCACAAGATCGTAGAAGTTTGGCATTTTTGTTGTTGTAAATGCTTTACTTTACTTTCCTCTTCTTTTTTGTAGTTGTGATTCTTGGACATTTCTTGCTTGCTCAATCTTTTGGCCGAAATCTGCAAGTGACTCAATTATTCCACCAACAAAAAGCATACCCTCTGGTAAACCATATGGAATGGTTAGTTTTTATTGAACTAAACTATGGTCTCTGTCAAACACCACTGATACCAGAGTTGTAACAGTTGACAAAAAAATATAGGAATGTTTCCAAGGTAAGGCAAGCAACTCGGAAAAGACAACCATTGAGAAGAAGTAAAAACAAGAATTGTACCCATGGGAGAACATAGTGAACTAGAAACATTACCTTCACACACTACAAACTATGTGAACAAAGAAACCTGTGCCACAACCTCTCTTTCCAAGACAGTGTCATCGGTCTACCAAAAATAGAAGGCATTTGTTGCTCATTCTCATCTTTGTCATATGTTTCCTGTGGAAACTTTATTTTTCTTCTTTTTCTCTTGTGTTCCAATGACACATGCATTTTCTTTGGAACTCACAAATCCTTCGTTTCTCTCTCAATATAAATTCTTGCAGCTATTCCCTATTGCTTTTCCAATCATTTTCAGTTTTCTCTGAACATTTGTTCTATATACAAACCTATTATTTTATCAACTTCAACATGCATGTCAAGAAATTCAATAACCGATGACCGTTGGTCCTCAAATAATGGTTGCTTCTCATGAAAAAATGTGCTTAACAGTTTTTGCGCATACAAACAATTATCGGGGTCATAAGGCCATTTATCATTCACCAAGTCAAGTCCCAAGTTGCCAAGTTTTTATTTCAATAATTCATGGACTTTTTTCTTATACATTGTAATGTCTCCACTCGAGAATGGTAGATTGTAAGACCCTCACTTTCTCTTGCCTCCTTTATATTCCTAATCCACCACATCAAGCTGGCAATCCAACTCTAACGCTAGGACATGGTCGGTTACAAATTTAGGGAGTCTAAATGGATCCTCTTTAAACCCATGAACCCTGATAATTGTATAGTGGGTCCCAAAAACCTAGTCAAAGGGAATCAAGAAAACCTTCATCTGGTGTCTTTGTTTATCACTTATTTTGATAACAACTACATCCCCATTAAGATCAATCAATGTTGGAGCCATGATTTTTTTTAGAAAACTCATAATAATCACTATTGGCAGAAAGCAAATAAGTCCATGTTGAAACTAGAATGGTTCTTTAAACATTGGCCTCTTGCTCGTGCATATTTAAATTCATATGCCATTGGAAAAATCATGGATTTTGATAAAGAAACAGACGTAAAAGAAAAGATTGAAACTTGAAAGTGTACTCATTAAAATTTATTAACTCACAATGTATACGATTTGCAATTGCATCTGTAAAGTCCAAAATATGTATTTTATCTTTTATAAATGTATTTTTTGATGCCAAAAATTGACAAGGTAACAACCTTTCTATGGGAAACCTAATTAAAGAGGGACCTATTGCGCTAAATTGAGTGACCTTCGGGTTTTAAAGAAGTTGACTTCTTCTACAACTGGGGTTTTGAAAGGGAAAAAGAAGCAAATATAAAAATAAAAGATCTAATTAGGGTGATGCGTCAAGATTTAGATGTAAGGCACGATAAATCTATCTTTTGGATGTGATATGAGGGCCCATTCAACAATCTTCTATGTCTCAAAATAACAAACATCAAAGAGAAAGACCTGAATAATTCATTTCATAACATAAAATAATTTGCATAGAGATTTACTAAAAAGAAAGAGTTGGAGACATGGTCCTAAATCAACATTCTATTCAAATCATTGAATTTGCAAACAAGCTATCCAGTAACAACACAGTATAATTTTTTTCAAATAGTTAAGAAATGGAGAGGCAAAATTACAAGGGCACAGTTTGTGAGTCTTTACAATTATCTAGCAAAACAAAAGGCCTGGTGTCTTTCTAATTTTTCTCCAGGTATTTCGATCTCGATTTTGGTTAAAAGAAGGAGTATATATAGCCAAAGGCTTCCATCGCTTGAAAGTCCATAATAGAAAAGATTCCTAATCATGAGTAATGATGTTCACAATAGTGACTCATCATGACCATTGCAACATAAATATTTTGAAGCATGAACATAGTCACCCGCGAGCTAGATGCATTCCTTGCGAATGATGGTAGTGGTCCCAGTGCTTGAAAAAAACTAAAGCTCGAGCAAGCACATGTCGTAGTCCTATAGAGCTAGTTAGGATGTGTGGTAGGATATCGGGGCTCGAACTTTGTTCCATATTTTCCATGCATGAAATGCTCGTTCTCAAGATACGTGAAGGGGCCTTGAACGTATCGACACCACTTTAGGGCTCGCTCAAAAGTGCAAGCGGGAGGAGGCAACGTGGCGTGCGGTCGAGGCCTGAAGGAGAAGGGAAGGAAAGCTCCCCTTTGATGAGCGATTGGGTGACACATGGAAGCAGTGGGCCGAGTCCATTGAAAGGGTGGCCAGAGGACTTCAAAAATATAGGGAGTGGTCGGAAGTGAAGAAAAACAAAAAAGAAACCCAAAGGGAGCATGGGATATATTTAATATCCACAGCTTTTGGTGACTATCAGGGGCATTTCACCTATGAAACGATGAACCCAAAAAAAAATTGGTTCCATGACTAGAACCTTATTCATTGAGCATTGGAGTCAGAGCTTGGAAAGGGTGGTCTGCAGGGGCAACCAGTCGGCCTCAAAAGGTGTTGATATGGCGCACAGATTCTTGTGTGCCTCATGTAGATTGATTACCTCCTTAAAGGGTAGTATCGTAGATATCCCAGACCCAGACTCAAGCTGAAAGTGCATCCGCGCAATCTGATGAGTGACACCTTCAATATAGTCACCGGTAGGAGGCTGGCTGAAGCTCCAAAAAATAGATAAATCATGCTTCCTCTCCTCAATTTTGGTTGCAATTTTCTCCACGGTGGCCACTGAGTCATCAAAAAGAAACGAAGAGGGCAAACCCATCTGGGTTAGTTGGGAAAAAATTTCCTACATTCTATCCATAGTTCGGCCTAATGTGATTGAGCAGTGTTGAGCATGGAGAGTGGCTTCATGGCAGGGGATAAAATATCTTACAATCTTAGTGGTTGACCTCCAATTTTCAATACTTGCTCGCTCTATATCCTCATTTGGCGCGGTGTACAGCCTGTCTAGCAGCTTCTTCGCTTCGGGAACTTTTACCCTTATAAATTGCAGGAATTGTTCCATTGAGCTGTAAACTTCCCATCTTAAATTTGTCGCCTCTGCCATAAACTGAAGTGTGGGTTGAAGAGTCAGACATAATGCCTTGACCCTTTCCTAGTAGGAAGCATATAGTTGTTGGGATACTAAGTGAAGGTCCAACTTTGGAGCAAGAGTTTGAGAAACCTTCTTCAAGAGATTAATCTCTGCATCTTTCATCCCAATCTCTTACATGAGCCTAGGAATTTGTTCAGCAGTGGTGGAGAGTTGCTCCTGCAAGTCCTTTTGTGTGGCAAGCCATTTTTCTTCATCCTAGCTTTGGGTCACAGATTCCCCTTCGATCTCCTAGAGGTCCTTTTCAAACTAAGCTTGTTGGCTCGCTAGATCTATCTCCTTCAATTATACTGCTTGCTCCAACTGAGCGTGCAGTCACTGCAAATCTTCATCCTTTTGATGAACCTCCCTCTCCGATTGGGCCAACAGGTCTTGTAACTCTTGATTCCTTCACTGTAGCTCAACCACTTGGTTGGAATCCTAGGATTGTGACCTCTCGAGATCTTGTTATAGGCTAGCTTTCTTTTCCTGCATTTTTTGTGCGAGGCGCGCCACTTTTGGATCCTGCACTTTTTCCTTTGCCAACATGAATTCAATTCTTTCTTTGACAGCCTTGAGCTCATCCTCTGTCTTCTTCAGCTTGCGACCAGACTTGAGAAAGTTAGTGGTCACTAACTGTTGTGTCTCCTCCATTAGCTCGACTTTATCCTATGGTCGAGAAACACGCAAGTCAAGTCTGATGGCCTAGACGTCATAGTCATTGGGCTGCATTTCCCCCTATAGTTTGCTAACATTGGGATGCATGGTTGTGAAATGCAATGAATGTTGAGCTCATTATAAATTGTTTGGACCCGAGGCTCTGTTGGCTTCTCAACATTCTTTTCCCTTTGCTTTTGGAGTCGGAGAGCTCGAGCTTGCTTTGTTGTATCACTCTATGACAAGAATTGAGTTGGTGACCTGATGCGTTCACCTACAAAGGGTGCACTGGGAGGGACAACGAAAGGGAATGAGAGGCAGGTTACCTCAAATGTTTTCTTCTTTGAAATGGAAACCGTGAGTGGAGAAAAGGGAGGAATATTCCAAACTCTAGGTGATGAAGGTGTGGGAGGACTCATGGGAAATCATGGTGGCAATGGAGATGCAATGGGCTCCATCTATTGAAAAGGCTGGGTCAAGGTTGAATCAGCGAAGAAAAAAGGGGCAACATCTTCAGATGCCAAGGGGGTGGTAGCCATAGATGTAGATAGGGGAGAAAATGTAGAGGCCAATGAGACTCCAATGAAAGATGAAGTAAATCTTGGGGAAGTGAAAGCCATTTTTTTGATATGATAAAACTGGGAGAAACCTCTCGTAATCATTATAGTAGGGACAAAGAAAGATAGGGTAACACTTGGAGCAATGGGTGTCGTATAGACAACAAAAGAAACAAGAGACTAGGAGCTAAGAAGAGGAGGAGAGAAAGATACTTAAGTAGCAGATTCTGTCTCCAATCCTAGCCCACCACAACCTCCTACGAACCCTCTCCTGAAGCAGCTTCAATGTGTTGTCTTTTGCTTGGTGGAGAGTTCTCCACATCTACTACTTATGTCAATTTTTGCATTCCTCTAGGCTTTTCTACAGCCCAAGTTTGGGACTACGAAGACCTTGATCGTGAAATATTTATTCACAGCCTCCTAATAGTTGTGCTAGGTTGTGTTCCCATTTTCTTAACTTGCATCGCTAGATCCTCTCTTGGTTCCCTCTCCGTTTGATTCTCCTTGTCAGAACATTGTGTGGCCTCTTTAGGTTCGGCCTCTTCCGCATCACTTGCGTCGAAATCAACATGTTGCCCATTCTAGAGAGTATTAAATCGATCATCGGTGTCAAAGACTGACGGGTCTTGGAATGGGGTGAGGGGGCACCTGATCTCCTAGCCATATTCCCTCATCAAACTATTGCAAAGGGTAGCACTCATACGATAATTTTTGTCGACCTTCCCCTTAGGATGATAAAAATTGAGCCATGATGGCCTCCGATTATCTATCGGCATCTGAGCCAAGTCCACCCATAGCCTACTCAAATCCTCTAGAGGGTTTTGCGCGCGCTTCCCAGTAAGATCGAGGGTTGTGTTTTACCTTAATAAATGTGTCACCCAAATCATCCTCAAGGTTGTAGTCCCACTTATCACAAATGAACACCAACCCAAGGTGAGCCAACTTTGCCTCTAGCAGCTCAATTGATCTCTTCTATACCATGAGCACTGTACTGTAGCTCAACGGGCATTCAAAAAACCCTCTCTTTTTATTTTTTGGTTTAGAGAAAAAATTCCAGTCAATACTGGCCATTTGTTGGAACACTTCAAGAGCCAATACCTAATCAGTGACACTTGTTGGGAGTCAGATTGGCTCTTCTAAAAAGCCACACACTCAGACACATGTGAAATCCTCCCCGAGGAACCAATCACACTTAGGGAACATGGCTTGTATCCAGCCAGTTTGATTGGCTGAAAAGTGATAGTGGTCACCATCCTCACTCAAGTCGTGCAAAATCAGAATCAAGAAATTTTCTAAAAAATTCATAATAGTCATAGGTGGAAGAGAGGATGTGAGTCCACACTGAAACTAGCTTCCGATGATTCTTCTCATCAAAAATTGATAATTCTATTTTCTCCTTGAATAAATTAGGGTTCTAATGTAGAAACATATAGGCAAGGAGAGAAGGGTATCTGAACTTACCGACAGTCTCAAACTCTACAATCTACTTTAGCATATCCTTGACAATCATATCTACAAAATCATACCAAAAAGGGTCATGTTGTTTCTTTAGCTGAAAACCCAGACCCAACTAAAAATCGTGTATGATCTTTTCATTGTCCAAGCCACATACAAAAGCCATCATGGAGAAGGCATCTTGTAGGTCTTCTTGTTTGAAGTCGACGCGTTGGCTTGGTTTCCTTATCGGTTGCTAGAAATCCTGGGGTCTTTCTATCTCCGTATTATAAAATTCAAGGGTGTTCCTTCTCCCTTTCTAGAACTTTGAGCCCTTTTTTTCTGGTTGAATGGCTCCATTGGTAGCATCCTGGTGCTATCCCTTGGAATACACAACATGTCTTTGAGATCATCTATAGATATTACAACTCTTAGCCTTCTTCCCTCAATGGCACCAATTGCCGAATTGTAGCATCAAATTCTTTCACAGACTATCTTTGGATAGTAGTGCACATAAGGGACTATATGTTGCAGAAGTCCACAAAGCCATTGCTTAAATGATAGTTGATGCTCGAAGGATTTCTTCATTATGGCGCAAGCTGCTTCTCTTAAGCCCTTAGGGTTGGTTCTGAGGACGGGGTTGTAAATGTTATCCCACTCCTCCTTTATCAGGCTTGCATCTCTATGAGTCCCCTTTTGAACTGGTCGCATACAAAACCGGTCCAAATTTTCTGGAATTCCAAGTGTAGCATAAGACTCATCCTGGAAAATATTAACCATGGGCACTATGACCATTGCATCAACCAAGCTTCGAGATGTACCACCTGGTTCATTCTTTTGTGAGCTCTGAGCTACTTCAGGGGCAGTGGATTCCATTTGTGTTCAAACCTTTGTAATTTCTTACACGTCCCTTAGCGATTCTCTACTTCAAAATTCTTTGCACTGATTGTGTATTCAAGAGCTTCATCCTCTGTTTAAACAACCGCATGCATACTTAGCTTTTTCTTCGATCGAGTGGTAGATGAAGACTGATTTTCTTGCATTAAATTCAACATATACCGCAAGCTTTCTTTCCCATGTGAAGTAAATTACTTGCCTTTTGAAAAGACGAGAATTCATAATTTCTTTAAGTAATTACAACCCGCGATGAGATTTGCCTTGGAAATTGAGCTTGTGATTTGAGGGTAGATAGACTCCTCACAAGCTTAGCATTTAATATCTTAAAAATCATGATTAAGCCCAAATATGATGAGTGTTTGAAAAGATATTAGATCGGTCTTGGGATGCTCGACATGCTCACAGTGTGACACCTTAGTACTCGACCGTATAGACGCTCGCTTAGAGCAGCTGCCAACTTGAGCAAATTAATTAGCTCTCCTTAATTTTGCACACAACGAGTTGTACACAACATACACAAATGGGCTTGTATCTTTTCCAATTAGCTCTTGGACACGATTTTTGAGTTAGCACTTGATTGACCTCATGCTTAGGACGCAAGTATCTTTAACATTTCTTATAAATAGGCCCCAAGACAATCATAGAATCTCAATTAGCAATTGGTAGCACTAACATTTAGTAACAACAATTGGGTAAAAATAGCAGTAGCATAGAAAAGTATCAATAAACATCATGAATACTCCTCTCTCTTAGGCTTACCAGCACTAAGGCATAGACTGCCTTCTTGGGTGAAGTATCAAATAGGAGATTGAAGAGAATGATGAAGAACAAGCATTCTCTGGCAATTATAGTGAGAAAATGGGTCTTGGGCCGAGATTGTGTGGAATATGAGGATAAATATAGAGTGAACAATTACATATGCTCACACTTCATGGCCTCTTTGCTTGATATCCAGGTTCCAAAGACGATGATTATCTTCCCGATGCTGGAGATCTTCCCGAAGCGATACATTGCTGGTCTTAGAGAAATTGTGGAGAACGTGGTCTATGGACTGGGCTTACTTGCTACAAGTGACCTTCAGAAGTATATCGTCAGAAGGTTACTCATGCATGCCATTTCCTATTGTGTGTTTACAATGTGGTACTAGTCTATGATGTAGAATGGTACACTTATTTCAGGAATCTGGTATTCTCACCGCCTCTCGCAGTTACCGTTGTCAACCCAACTCCTTTGAATGAATATGTCATCATTGTTGATGCTCCTGCTCCTTCAACCATGGATGAAGACATTCCTATTGTTTCCTCCAACTGAAATACCACCACCTTCCTTTTTTTCTTTTTGTATATAAGCCTAGAAAAGGCTTCCTTTGTATATAGCTATATATATTTAAATATATTTTGAAATATGGCCTCAGAGCCACTTTGACCTTTGTAAAATCGAAGCATATCATACCTTTGAAATGAACATCACCTTTTATATCATTTGGTCTCTTTTCTTTCCTGCTATTACCCATTATGGCTCATTTTCTACTCCGTTAAATATTTCCTATCCTTTCTAGCATATGGGTTATTCACTGCATCATAATGTTAATTTATGTTGCATCATGGATTAAGAAGATTGGTCAAACAAACAAAAGAACACAAAGGAAAATAACTACAGTAATTACATGTTTACATGGTAGAAATGTTTAATTAAGCTCAATAGAACAATTTAAGATGGATTTTGTTAACAACAATCTCTAGCACTTCTCTTTCCATGTTTTCTAATTCAAATGCATTGTGTTGCCTGCACTGAATTATCCCGAATGGACCCTCCCACAGGTTGCCAAATTTCTCGTGTTGACCAAGCCTTGCAGTTTTCTCATTAAATTTTAACACTAGGTCCCCACATTTCAGACCTTGGTCCGAAGCTTTTTTTGTCAAACCACCTTTTTACCATAGTTTGGCGGTTGATATGGCCGATAGGGCCTTTTCTCTTTTCTCTTGCACTTCCATTATGTATTCACGTACTCTAGAGTGTGTGATATAAAAAATTGCCTTGTTGCAAGAGATTAGGTGTTGGAACTTCTCGAGTCCCTTAACTATTGTGAAAGATTACCTCTCGAAGAATTTGTAGTTCGTCTCATATTCTTTCAAGGTTCAAAAATTAAAATGCTATTGGATGTTCTCCCTTTCCTTCATCATCTTCCTGAGTTAAGACAATAGCAATGCTTGACTTACTATTGAATACATACATTATGAATTCCCTTGATAATTCTGGGTTAACCAGTATAGGAGCTAAGGAAATAGCATCCTTAACTTTCTCAAAGGCTTCTCTGGCTTCTTTAGCCCATTTGAATGTCTGATCCTTCTTTTTTCTCAGGGTGATTGGCCTAATTATCCCTACAAAATAAGAAATGATTTTCCTTAAAAAGTTGACCTTTTCTAAGAAAGACTGGACGCCTTTTTTGTTGACTAGAAGGGGAGGTTCTTTGATTGTTTTCATGTTCTCGAGATTAATTGAAATTCCTTCTTTAACCCAAATTTGATTGTAGTCTGAAAAGCCATCTAACAGAGAAAACATCTTTGAACCTACTACATTTTGCAAGATTGATTCCATGGAGGGCAGTGGGTAATGATATTTTACCGATGCTCGGTTTAGGTTGCGGAAGTCGACACATATGTGGATATCTCCATTCTTCTTTTGGATCAGAATCAGGTTGGATACCCACATGCTATGCTTGATTGAGAAGACAATTCGTGAATGAATTAGCGTTGTTAACTTTTGTGCCATCAATGCTTCAATCTTGGGATTCACTGGCCTCTGTTTTTCGTGAAATATTTTGGCCCCTTCTGTCAGCTCTACCGTATGCTAGATGATTCTAGGATCATATCCTCTGAGGTCATTATATGACTAGGCCACCACCTCTTCATTTTTTCCCCAAAATTAAATGAGTGTTTCTTTATCTTGGTGTGGGACACCCTTCCCGACTTTGAGCTTTTTGCCATCCCCGATATGAAAATCCGCATAATCACCTCTATTCGCTACAAGCTTCCTCTTATCATTTCTTGCATCGTCATAAAAAAGGTTTTCGAGACTGACTAGACCCTTTGGAAGCTTATTGGGCCATAGCTGAATTTTTTGTTTGTCGTAGGCTTCAGTGATCCTTGGTTGGAGTTGGTCGGTAAAATCTCCCGACTATGAGTTGAATGAAGCGATGTGTTCATCGCTGTCAAATACTTGCCAATTATGACCATTATTTGGAATTGTTGGTTGGAATATCATTTGTAAAGAGTGTCTGATATGCATTAGGTCGGAGGCCGGTTCGATTTGGGATCCGATTACGACTATGCGATCCACATCAGCATTTTATTCTCAAGGAGCAATTTGGATATTGAAAACTTCAAAGCTCTCTGTTAGGTCCCAAAATCTATGTCTATAGGATCTCATATGGACATTATTTGTTGCACTGATACTCCGAACTTGTTTGACAATTAGCTCAGAATCTTTGAACATCATTATTTGCTTGATGCCCATTTTTTCTGCTAGGCTTAAACCTAGCACAAGGCCTTCATATTCAACTTCATTGTTGGAATAGGAAAACTAGAATTGGAAAGATTTGATTGTCTTCTCGTTGCTTGGAGAAGTCAGGCATATCCCAGCTCCTGTGCCGACCTTGCATCTAGCACCATCAAAGTGTAGTGACCATAGATCTGTGATCGAAATGTCTTCGGGCTCTTTTGTTACCTTTGGGATGGCTTGGTCTTTGTCACAAATGACATAAGTCCCTAGTCCAGTGGCGTGATAATTTCCAAAGGGGTCTTTATCAATGAACTCGCTTAGGAGAACCTCCTCTTGATTAGTCTGATCTCCTGTGATTTTATCATCTTCTAGAAGCTTAGTGCAGTACATCTCCTCCTTGGTGATGAAGGTGTGAGCGGGCTCAAAGACTATCTTAGCCTCGTGCACAACATGTTTTGAATGCAAAGGTTTGGACACCAAATTCATTTTGGCTCCATGCTTGGTCCTTACAATTAGGTGTGGCCAATCTAAGGAAAGGTATCCACCTAGTCTAGAAGTGAATTCCCTGGACAAGCACAGATCGAATATGGGAGTAACATCAATGATCACGGTATCCTGCTTGACTGTGATACTAGGGAAGGCAAACAAAGTTGATGGAAGGTCCTTAATGATTCCCACAGTATTAACCATATTCCCATCTAATTGCATAACCCCTTTATTCAAAGGTTCATAGCTCATTCATAGGGCTTCAGCTATTTTCTTGGGCATGACTATGGTGCTAGCATTGGAGTCAATCATGGAGTTATGCAGAAATTTCTTACCCACAATAAGGGTCAAGAAAAATGGCTTAGGTTTTGGTTTATCCCTACCGACTTCCACTGAGGATTCCTCCTCTTTGACGTTAGTAGAGGTCTCCTCTATAGTATTCGCGAGAAATTTTTCTGTAGGTAATTGATCAATAGTATTCCCTTTAAGTGATTGCTACTTTGGCTCAGTGATTAGATCTTCCTAGAGAGCCCTCTGTAGAAATTTCTTCTTCTTTGCAATAGCTAAGGTATCCCACAGGGACACATTAGCAGATGATTTTTTCAATTGTTCCACCACATTGAATGGTGGTGGATTCAGAGGCTTCTTCTCCTTAGCTCTTGTTATAACAATTTCCCTTCATGGTGGACATTGTGACACCACTGTGGAGGTACTGGGGTTGTGGTCAGAAGTAATTTTAGGCTACAGACTGACTAATTGTGGGATGACTTATTCACCCGTGAATCTCCTCTTGGAGCAAGTGTTGTAATTCGACTGCACTTACAGGGTTTCCAAAGTGGATGCTTTGAATGTGAACAATGATTCCTCTCCTTCCATCTATGAGAAGAGGGCATGGTCAGGACCTATGTCATTTTATTGCTCCAAAGACATCCCTTGCATTTGAGTGGTGAGTACTGCATGTTCCATTTGTGGAGAGGCATATATATAACCCCCATTGTCTGACGTTGTGCCTTGGCTCTGCTACTTCGCTACCTTATGTTGTAGATTGTCGCTCGGGTAGTTTTGGGGCATGTGAATCACCACAAGGGAAACACCAGGGGTTGTCATCATCGACTAAATTGTTTTTCCCTATGGTTATCTCTCTGCTCGAGCTTAGGTTGGTGTTCTAGAATAGAGTGGGTACCAACACTATTTGATTTGTTGTTTGCACCTGAGGATTTGTGTGAGTGCCTCCTTGGAACTGGTTTTGTTGGTAAAAGGACCTTTTGCCCTGATAATTTTGATAGGTTAGCTCCAGAGGAGCATCCTAGTTGCTCTTGATAACAGTTATCTCATTGGCCATAACCCACAACAGTTCCTTTATGTTGCTCATCTCGTCCTTCGAAGCACCGGATGTGGAAGCAACATTTTGTAGTATGCTCGTGTGTGCATACATAAATTGAGGAGAAACATCTACAGTGGTAGGCAGCGTCACCTGGGCAGGAATTGATAACTCAAGGAATATAGGCATGATGGGCCGAGGAAAAAAAATTCCAGCATCAATTAGATTGTTTTATGCTTTAATTGTGACATTATATGCATCTAGTAGAGTAGTTCTGCCGAGTGACTGGATCATCATTGAGATGTTGACGTTGATGAAATTTAGGTAGAACATGAATGCTAAGTCGAGCAACAGGTGGATTTTAGCCTGAATTCTTTGCCAAGTTATGTGGAACCTGGTGTTGAAGTCAGTCAGGGGCTCATATTCAGCTCATTTAATAATCTCTAGCTGGTGATACTAGGAAGACCTGTCTCCGTTGTTCGAGAATATTTCATAAAAAGGATCCCTAAGATGATCCCAAGTATCAATAGTGTTAGCCGACAGAGTGTGATACCAATCTAATTCTTTTCCTCTGAAAGAAGCTATGAGCAACCTCAACGCTATGTTCTGATCTTTAACTCCATGTACCAAACACACATTCGCCACATCTTGTAGATGTTCAGATGGTGTTCTTGATCGATCTCCAGTAAACTTAGGAATAGCTTTAAGGGTAGAGACTAGAATGGGGGCCCAAATAGTAGGTGCTACTAGTGTTCTAAGAGGACTTTCAATGTCCCATTCCACATAATTTTGGTTAGCGATTGGTAACATGGCTGGTGGAGAAGTCGAAATGTTCACGTGATGGGTTCTAGTTCATACTATTCCTAGTGGTGATACAAACAAACCAGGGTTATTTGTTATTTGGGATCTTGTGATAGGCTAACGGTTCATATACTTGCTCAAGGCTTAAGCACATTTACAAGGTCCCACCGAGCGTGCCAGAAAAAGAAACTATTGATGCCAAAAATTGACAAGGTAACAACTTTTATGGGAAACTTAGTTAAAGGGGAGACCTATTATGCTAAACTGAGTGACCTCCGAGTTTTAAAGAAGCCTTCTTCTTCTATAATTGGGGTTTTGAAAGGGAAAAGGAAGCAAATATAAAAATAAAAGATCCAACTAGGGTGATGCGCCAATATTTAGATGTAAGGAATGATAAATCTATCTTTTGGATGCGATTTAAGGGCCCGTTCAACAATCTACTATGTCCTGAAATAACAAACATCAAAGAGAAGGACCTAAATAATTCATTTCATAACATAAAATAATTTGTATAGAGATTTATTGAAAAGAAAGAGTAAGAGACATGGTCCTAAATCAGTATTTTATTCAAATCATTGAAGTTGCAAACAAGCTATCCAATAACAACATAGTATATTGTTTTTCAAATAGTTAAGAAACAAAGAGGCCAAATTACAAGGGCACAGTTTGTGTCTTTACAATTATCTAATGAAACAAAAGTCCCAATGTCTTTCTAATTTTTTTGCAAGTATTCCGATCTTGATTTTGGTTAAAAGAAGCAGTATATATAGCCAAAGGCTTCCATCGCTTGAAATCCCATAAAAGAAAATATTATCGATCATGAGTAATGATGTTAGCAACAATGATTCACCACGACTATTGCAACAGAAAGATTTTGAAGCATGAACATAGTCACCCGCAAGCCAGATGCATTCCTTGTGAATGATGGTGGTAGTTCCAACATTTAAAAATAGCTAAAGCTCAAGCAAGAACGTGTCTCAGTCCTATAGAGTTAGTTAGGATGTGTGGCAAGATATTGGGGCTCAAACTTCATTCATCTTTTCCATGCATGAAATTCTCTTTCTGGAGACACTTGGAGGGGCCTTCAGCGTATCTACGCCACTATGGGGTCCACTCAAAAGTGCAAGTGAGAGGAGGCGACATGGCATACGGTCGGGGCCTAAAGGAGAAGGGAAGGGAAACTCCCCTTCAATGAGCGATTGGATGACACGTGGAAGCAATAGGCCGAGTCCGTTGAAAGGGTGGCCAAAGGACTTCAAAAACATTAGGAGTGGTTGGAAGTGAAGCAAAATAGTAAACTAACCCGAAGGGAGCATGGCATATATTTAATATCCATAGTCTTCAACCGTAGAATTTGTAAGGAAGCTAAGGTAGTGGAACAACTTCCTACACTAACCTTGAGAGGAGAATAATGCAAAACTTTTACAAATCTTTAACAGTTACAAAAACTTAAATAGAAATAAACACAAATATAATGCATACCACAACATAATGATTTACGTGGGGAAAACCCTTTCGGGAGAAAAACCCCACACTTCAAAATCTACCCAATATTATTAAGAAATCAAAAGATTACAATATACTTACAAAGCAAGCTTCTCACGGGATTATCACCACTAGAAATCAAGAGACAACCTGACCACTATTGGACTCTCAGAATACACCGTCGTCTACATACATCCCACCCACTTATAACAATAGTTTTGGAACCTTCTAGTATTAGGGTTTTACAAGGTCATTTTTCATTTGACATGTTAATGGAAAAACCTTGACTTGTTAGTGGGAAAAATCCTTGACATGTTAGTGAAAAATAATTCAAGGCTTTTCCTTGAACCCCACATCTTGTTACGAGTGTATAGTATTTGCATGATCATTCGCCACATACCAACATACATCTTATCAATAGATTGTACATAATTGAAAGGTTGAGACATATTTTCCCAACAAAATTACACCTAGTTGGAAGTCATGTGCTTCCATATCATTTTCAACCACCAAAATAAACCCTACCATTAACATAATATCTTGCACTTCACATCTAAGAATTGAATTTGCAATTGAAATATTTGTCATCTCCATTTTCGTTAAGTCCAAGCTAAGTTCTAAACTAAGAAAATTGAGTGGATTATTATTACTTTTCCAAACTATTTGCAAATTTTTGTAAGTACATAAATTTGCTTCCCTCATATATTCTATTTGCAACATGCTTCTTATTGTATCTTCATCAATGACTATTTTCAGTTCTCTCCCTCTAATAATTTTGGTGTTTGGATCATATCAATTGGTGCAAACAACAACTAATTCAAAGAAAGGATGAACCATTGGAACCATGTACTAAGCAAGCATCGATGTCCATATCCACCTTTGAGACTGCCTATTTCTCCATCTTGAACCTTTCTTAGCATTCATGCATGTGCTCTTTCTCTTAGAATTTCAAGATTATTTAATAAAACAAGGTTGAAAACATCATTAGCAAAATCAACAACCAATGATGAGTCCTTTCATGGCCTCTTTCGATATCTATAACATTCCAAAATTTGGGTTTTGGCCAAGTAGGAGCCGAAGCATAGGATTTTCTATTCTCTAGTTGGATGCTACAAGATCTTGAATTGAACCACATTCTTCTCTTTCCATGTTGTTATCTATCATAGTGTCCTCACCCTACAAAAACCTCTAACTCAAATTAAATAACAATATACCTAAACTTGTTTCATAATTTATGCTTCTACTTTGGCAATCATTCTTCTTAGGTTTGCTCCACACTAAGCCTTTCCAATTCCCAACAATATGTATACTACGCTTCTTGTTTATATTATTTTCAGTTTTATTCTATGATGCGGGACACTATTTATTAATGTGTTCTTAGTTCGGCTTCCCAAACACCAAGTATGGCCCATTCTACATATTTTCCATCATCACAAGATCATTAATGCAAAATGTAACATATGCTAATTTCACTATTGTTTTTTAATAGAATACATAGATATTATTACAATGCATCTTAGAGTCAATTATTTATAGCATTATAATATCTAAGACAATGAAAATTTTGCACTACTACATAGACTTATGCTCTTCTGCAAAATTGTTGTTTTAGAAGCACGAAGAAGCAATAAGAACCATATTGTAATAATTTATTCGTACCATATGATATAAGTCAATGTATATAACATATATAAATTATATTTATGTTAAAAACATGTCCTAGTATATTATATTATATAATTTATATATTGTACCACTTTTTATTACATATATTCTAGTATACATGTATGTATGTTATAATATATGAACTATTAATAACTACTTTTAATATTGCTACTATTTTCAATATTATAAACATATTTTCTATCATCATGTATAGAACAACATCTTATACAGTTGTAGTTAGAGATTGCTATTTAACTCTAATTTAAACTCTCTCTTATTTAAGAATTTAACTCATTCATTGAGTTGGAGATAAAATAGGAACATAAATCAAAGGAAAGACAATGAAAATGAGATTAAGGCCACTTGAATGCCATCAAAAAATCTGCCTGCTTGTCAAAATCTCCCAAGAAACTATTTGTGTCCCATATCTTATATACAACCCTTGATGGAATCAATATATATCCAAATTAAATTGAAGCTATTTAACCATGTATCAACCAAATATTAAACACTTTTATAGAAATAATCTATATTAATGCACTCAAATATTTCCAACCATTTCTTTTTTAAGATACTTGGATTACTTGATAGAAATCTTTATACTTGTTCAAGCATTTGATCAATTCTTTGAACCTGACCTAAAACAACAAAATAGATCAATCAAAAGACAAAGACAATGACATAAAAGATATTTGATCACTTTCATTGATTATTTTTATAAGATGTAAAGTAAAAGACAGACACACTAGTACTATTATACAAATATAGTTATATTTGGTCGTAACAATTTTTGTCCTTCCAACAATTTGCAACTTAGACATGGATCCTAGACTGATGTCTTAATCTAGGGTATGAAGTTGAGTTCAACAAACAATATGATGTATAACAACATTAAATCCTAACATTACACAACTATTACAATATTGCACCCAAATATCATGAACTAAAGCTACTTATCAAATCCCTACACTCAAATCATACAAATCTATGCTTCTATCAAAGTAATTTAACCAATTCTTTGAGTGAGAATCTTAATAAAAGAATACATTCATTGGAAAGACAATGAAGACCAAATGAAGGATCCTTGATAATTTTTCATTGATAATCCATGCAAAGAGTACAATAAGAGAGAATTGGTTTCAAATTATGTCATTCTTCTATTCAAAATGTTGGTACTATTATACAACATTGAAATTTGCAGAAAACAAAGACTCAACAACCTAGCCCAGACTCGACTTCTATTAACTATGCTTACATTACAAAATTGTATTGGGAGATCAATCATCTCCTACAATTTTCCTTCAATTCCCTTTTGTATAAAAAGGGAGAAAACAAGCTTCAGGCCATTTACACTTGTCACATTTTCATTTGACAATTTTCAAATACACTCTAAAATATTGGAATTTTCCAAGGATAAATACTACTATATTTATACTTTGTAATCTTTGTCTCCTTTAAAGGTACCTAAAGCAATATAAGTGAAAGAATAGAATTAGCATCAATTTGACATAATACATTAAAAATGGAAATAGAATGTTGTGAAATGAATATTTATACCTGCTTAAATGTAAACAGTTAGATATGATATAGGATTAGAGAAAGCTTTTGTTGTTGCCCCTGTTGGGATCCTTTAAGAATGCTCGTTGTACAAATTTCATAGCCACATCATCAAGAAACCTTACAAGTGGGTTATTTCATTATAATTTTTATTCCAAGCCTCATAATCTTCTTCAGATGGCCAAATAAATGCAATGAATTTATCCAAACTAGTTTTGTATGGACCATATTTTATCACTACCTGATTTGCATCTTTATCAAATACTTTTAAAAATCTGTTGATCATAAAATACAACTTATCCATGGTATCCTTCAACATATTAATTTTAATTTCATCATCCTTACATATCAAGACTCCCTTTATGGCAATGACATTACTCATTTCTTCCTTCCATTTTTGAAATGGCTTTACAGCTCCCTCACTATTTAGAATGTCTGGCAAGAGGCCAAGATCACTCTCCTCAATTTTTTTTAGAAATTCTTTGATTCTCTTTTCCAGTGGATCCACTAATCCCTGGTGATCAACAACTCCTTTCACTACCTTGTATGTACAAGCAATTTGCATTAGATTATTGACATCATGAGTAAACCCTATAATCATGTTTTCCAATGCATCAAGCATGGGTATCCTTTTTTGCATCAATGAGACTCCAATTTACCTATCCCTCTCAAACATCCTTATTGAATTAAACATTAAAAAATAATTTGAATGAATGTTGTTTATCCTTTTTACTTCCTTCTTCATCAAATTCTCTAAAAACGTTGTCACACTCAACACATTACTTTCCTCAAAAGAATGGAGAAGTTCATCATACACCTCAATTTTTTTAATCAACTCTCTTATGTTGATTCTTTTCCTTGGTAGAGAAGGAGTTGAGTCCTTTGGAATAAGCTCACCAAGTGGTCTATTTTCATGATAGACAACCATTCCATGGATGGTATTGGTGGTGATCGAACTAGAGGAGGCAGAAGAGGAGAAGAAATGTTGACTTTTATTGGTGGTATAGGTTGCACTGGTTGCACCTGTTGTTACTTCATCAACATTTCATTTTGCAATTATAACTCAATTATTATTTGTTTGTCCTTATTGTATGCAATCAACAAGTCATTGTACCTTTTAGTTTTTGCATCACATTTCTCTTGTAAGCATTCAACAATTGTTTTTTTGAATTGTGTCACATTACAACTAATGTGGTTGCCTCTATTGCTGGGGTTTTTGAAACCCTTTTTATTGTGTCATCTTAAATCAGCAGTACACTCTGCAAATTCAAGCTTATTGGTATTAGGATCCATTGCCCAAATTACCAATGTATCTAATTCTAGAATAAAAGTTTATCCTTGTAGTGCAAACATAGCTTCTTCATATGTTGCAAACAATTGTGTTGTTGAAATGCACAACATAATTGAGAGGGGGGTTGAATCAGTTGTACCAAATTAATTTTACTTTTGACCTTAATCAATTCCACTGTAACTTTAATCTATTATTAAGTGTAAACATGAAATGGAAATAACAGAAAGAAAATACTAGAGACACCAGATTTATGTGGAAAACCCAATGAGGGAAAAAACACGGTGAGGATTAACTCACAATATAATAGTAATGCAAAAATCTAATACAAAGGATCATTTCCAGAGGGATCACTTCCTAGAAAGAACTCACTATCTAGATACAAAGGATCATTTCCTACAAATAGGACTCATTTTCTAGAAGGAGGCTCACTTCCTACAAACAAAGAAAGATAATAAAAAATCCACCACAACAAGTTCCACACATTCAGAACTTGATCAAAGGATTGCAGACACCATTAGCTCATTGCTTTAAAGAATCTAACACATCAAAGTATTGCTACCTTGATTCAATTTCACACACTCTACTTTTCGCACTTGTTTCACACACTTCACACTTCATGCTTCCAATTCGCAACATCTTGACCTGTATTTATACCATCTTCAATCTTGAAAAATTTCTCCAAGGTCAGATACACATCCTTTATTTACAAATTTAAATTAGGTCGGTGACTCAACATTCCCACGGTGGATAAGAGTGAGAGTGGACCAATTACATACTTAATTAGGACCCAAACAACATCTTGGATCAATCACATGCTTCCTTAATTGATGCTTATTCTCCATGTAATGTGTAAACACCAGGTCAACCAAACCTAATGAAAACATCAATGAAATTTGAAGTACATGCATCCACAGCAATATGATGACACGTGGATCACACAACATGCTTCACCAAACACTGGAACACCTCTTAGAAACCTTCAGATACATCTGTAGCAACTACAAAAATCTTTATACATAGAACACTCTTCAACAATCCAATCGGACCATGTAGGCACACACAGTAGCTCTGAAACAAGTCTTTTGGAGCACCAAACCATGAGTGCATTTGCCAGAACATAGAACACTGGAATATTAACCTTCTTCTAGATCCATAAGATCTAAGACAAACCACCAAGGGACTGTAGAGTAGAGACATCTCTCCCAGTACATAAAAAAATAGTTCTGTCAGACCGATTCACACACCGGTGAACACATCTTCCACACTCCATCAACCCAAAAGCTAAAACTCAATATTTATTATCTAATGAAGCCCATATACAATACTATAGATCCACACAAGTATAGGATCAACACAAAAGAAATATAGAACACATTACCAGAGCACACTCAAAACACACACACAACTTTGTCTTCATTGTTTATTAATTTTCTCAAAAGCACTTGACATCAACACATCTACAACACCATAAAGATATTTGCATGTACTCTCAACACTTCTACAGTATCTCAACTATACATGTACCACCTGCAATCACTCTGAGCTATGTTGAAATCAATGAAAATATTAATGACAACACAACCAAACACATTCATACTTGCAACAATAGCCCTCTTCATCATTGATGGCAACACATGATGTGAAAAACCATCAAAGACAACATACATTCTCTCCTGCTTCTTTCCTTTCAAAAATTTCACATTACTCTCTCTCCTCCTTTGACATCAATGGAAAAGGAAAGTTTTGCATGAAACTTCTTGAAACGAAACTAATTCCCAATTTAAAAATGTAGTAATTAAAATGATTTCATAATATATAATAAATTAATTAACCATTGTGCTTAGTACATTCAATCACGCCGTAAATAAATTATTAATTTAATAAACTTAAAAGTTTTACACACTTTATTGCTCAAATAATCATTAATACTTATCTTTGAAATGTGCAGAAGAAATCCCAACTATTGTTGGAATGGTCCTTGGTTCAGCCTCTTCCATCTGTGAGCAGTCTGAGAGGAAAGCGTACTTTGTCGTTCTACATGAGTGTTGGTTCCACTGGAACAATTCTCAACACTCGTGCCACAAAACCAAGCCCTGGTCAAGACCATCTTGAATGCACACACTTGTACCCCAGGTTGGACACTCACTATAGGAGTGCCCCTTTTCCGTCCTACTCACAACCTGCTAACCTAGAACCCTATTCCTACAATGTGATGTAATTGTTTTTTTTACTTTCTTTTCTTTTTTCCTTTCTAAGTCTCACATGAATGCTTATATAAGCATTAAGGGGTGATTTTACAAACCATCACACCCTTTCACAAGAGTTTCATTTTAATAATTATTCTCCCTTTCATAAAAGAGTTCTCTTAAATATTCTTCATTACTCTTTATTTAAACTAAAGCATATTATCCTTTATTTTTCTATCCTCTTTTTAATCTTAAAGGGTTATTTCATAACTTTATCTTCTCTTGGGGAAAAAGTCACATAACAATTCTCCCCCTGTAAATTTAACTACTATCCCTAGTAGCAAAAGATGCATCTGCATCACAACTCAAAGAAACACATGATCAATAGTTGAAGAAATTGGTATTGAATATATTATTATTCATAATGTTCCATTTATTTTTATTTTTATTTTTATCTACATCCTTTTCTTCTTTTAATTCATAGTCCCTCTTTTCAATTTTTATTTTAAATTAACAAGTAATTACAAGAAAATCATTTTTTTTCTAATTGCAAGAGCTATACATACATACATATTAGGAATTTACAATTAAAGAAACTAATGGTGTTTTATGTGTTTAATCCCATATATTTCAACCTTATCAATTTTGTCTCATGTAACCAATTTTCTTTAATATAGATATTTTAATCACTTACATGTAACTTCAACATTAAATCTATAAAGTTATTATCATGTGTTGACATAACATATATCTAGTGAGATGACATACATATCCCATACTATGTAGTCACTCGTCCTTGAACTATATAATCAATATACTCATAATATAGTCTAAGATGATAATCATGCATTCTGGACTACATGAGTATCCTCTTTTATATACATCAAGTATAACTAAATGAAAATAATACAATAGTTTATAAGAAACATGTACAAAGTTATTGGGTTGATCAAGTCTAATAACAAAGTACAATAGAATAATACATGGTAATATTTATAGGAATCTTAACATGAATAGAACAATAGTAAATTATTAATATGCATATGAAACTTCATAGAGAAACATTGGAACTAATCATTCATTTAATGTAACCAGAGTGTACCCATCTAGAATAAAACTAGAATGAAATTGATATTTGTACGCAGTCCATCCCTTATTATTTTTGACACATTAGGGCCTGTGTTCCATGAGAGGAGACTCATTCAACACTATATTGAGTGGGAAACGATATATTAAGATACTACTTGACAATTGGATTATATGAATTTGAAGACTTTCTTGTCTTGAAACATTATGTAGGAACATCTTACATTATTGTAATAATAATTTATATACACATGTTTATGTGATGAGAAAAGGGTGGGTAGATCACTACAAACATCTTAAAGGAAAGAGCTAGGCTTCATTATCATTCCCATAATTAATTCTAAATTGAACTATTACATCATTTATCTTATGAAGATTTATTTTGTAAGGAATGGGAAATCACTAAAGTAGGATTTTATTACTATTTCACAACTTCTATGTTGAAATATGAGCCATAATATTAATATTATAAAATCTACAATCTTCAATACTAAGTTAGATATTGAAAGCATTGTTTAAAATATCATGTTCAATCGATTTTTAAATTCATAGTCTTCAACACATGATAGATCACAACATCAAGAACCCACTAAGTATAGGTAGGAGATCACTATGACCTCACATCTAAGGCACACAATCGTGTTTAGTCTAGAAATTTCAGATATAAAAAATCTAATTATGACCCAAAGGTTTACTATGCATATTAAGTAATACCCACTCTTGGATGAGTTATATTATAGTCATCTTTGTGTGTTTCTATGTTTACAAAAATAATAAAAATTAATAATGGGGAATTTAACTAGAAACTAATCAACTAGTACTATTTTTTATTTTTTTAATGTCTAAATTATCATAGTTACAACTAACCCTTATACAATTCCATGACTTCATACTATTTAAGCTCAAGAAACACTATAGTATATTGTAAAAATTAGAAGTGGTTTCTCCACTTGTAAAAATTGATCATGTCCCCATGTATGATACTAAAGTTTAACTCAAAAAAAAACATCATATTTCTAAAGTTAAAGATGTGAAAAAATATCCTTGAACTTGTGGGTTATGAGCCCATAATGTAACTTATGTTTAAACAAATCTAGGTGTTAGTTTTAGATAGAAATAATAACCATAGTAAAAAAAATTTCTTAAATGCATATTAGACTAAATAAAAATTAGTATTGATAGACACACCTTACCATTACAAATACTATTTTTTTAACTCTATCTCAAGGACAACTTCCTTATATGTATGAATTGAATAGAAATATGAATAAATTTGAAATTAATACTTCTTCCTTATTTGTCTAGAGCTTCATGAATCAAACTGTTGAATTTATGTGAGTGATTCATCAAAATTAAAAACAATCAAATAGTATTTAACAATCTTAAAAGAAGAAAAGAGAGTAATATCAATATCTCCTTAAAAAATAAGTTGTGTAGATTAAATGCTGAAATCCTAAAGTCTGCATTTGAATTTATACTCTATGAGGAGACATAGTTTATTGATCTAAAAGAAATTTGATCTTTAATGGGAAAATAGTGTGCAAGACCGCTAAAAAGGAATTGCATAGTAGTGGCTCAATTAGATGAAGAGTCCTCCGCAGTTTCTGACATTGTACTAAAATGATTTCATAGAAGAGCTTAGCCTAATGAGCACTATTCTCAATAGGGTAAAAAAAAACCCAAGTGGAAGCATGAAATTTCTAAGAGTGGATGTTATACATAATCAAACTTTAGTAGTTGTGATGGAAGGAAACACTTTGATTGGCCTAATTTGTTCAACAACTCTAGCCAAGTTCTCTAACACCTTAGATTTCTTATCTCAAATATTCTTAGTTTAGGCAATCGCTCTAACCAAGTTGGTGAAAGCTCAAACAAGAGGATTTTTTCTCATAAAGTATCTACAACTAGAGTAGCGAGAAGGAATGAATAAGTATTAATGATGTCTTTAGTCAAGGGCTTGGATAATGAAAACCAAATTCAAATTTCACATCAAGTAAGGATGGATGGTTATGATGGTGTAGACTCATTGGTTCATTCAAATCTTATCCTTGCAAAATTTCATGATATCAAATTGATCAAATTATTTTGAAAGATTGTCGTAGGTATTTGTAAAGTGCACATGGTGACCAATCCAAGAAGAAGCACAGGTTAGGGGTCATTTTTTTTTCAATTTACATCAGACCATATAGGTGTGCTAATGCTATTGATGTCAAGAGCATGGGTTTCGAATTGTCAAATTTCAAACTCAAATTTTACCACAAGGATAGGTGATATATTCGGTAGTACAAATCTTAAAAATTGTACTATAATTGATTTGTATTTGTCCTAAACAAAGGTACTCGATTCACTATACCATAAAAATTGTATTATAATCAATTTATATTTGTCCTAAACAAAAATAAGTAGTCACAGTCTTACATGTCAGAGAATATTCAAAGCACATCTAACACCACAAACATATAAGCTATATAGATTCTTACTGGCCTGTAGCTTTACAACTTGCACCCACAATAAAATATTAGTATAATCGATGCTCCCCTTTAATATCACCACTTGCATTAGCTAACGACCATTATTTTTATACAAGTGGCATGAAGAGAACAACTACGACCCAAGAATGTCCCATCACCAAATCTAGTCCAACCCACCCCCTATCCCACTGTGCCATCAATACAACCCTGGAATGAAAAGATATCATTCATAACTATCCCATCTTTCAAATCCGTTCACACAACTAGTTCAAACTCCTCTTTTACCACCTGCAACCACCAAAACAATGGCAGTAAGGCGACCACAATCACCTAACCATCAAACAAAAACTGCATGCCATAAATACATACATACATTCCAATTGAAGAAACCCAAAAAAAAATCAAATTTGAAAAAGGAGGAGGAAATTAAAGTCTCCATACCAAACAACATTGAACATATAAAGATATTTTCAAATTCAAATTTTCATTTCCATTTACCACGTCTCACTTTCATATTCACTGCAACATTTTCCTAGAGGCAAGTGAACAAGGAGGGCAATAAGAAGCAACACCAACAACACACTGTCAACATCCAGGTACTCTACACAAATAGATTGTTTATGCCTATGAATGCCATTCTCAAACTTCTTATTTATGCCTATGAATGCAAATATGTTCAATTCTATGCAAGTGATTTTCACCATACAATACATACCTTTTCTTTTTTATATAAACTAATCATGTCCATCTGGGGTTTCAACTTACACTGTTTGTCAATGTCCGAGAAGTTCTTCTCATTTTGCGGGTTCTTATTACGTTGTCTATGCCTCCCAATATAGTTCTATTATATTCTCTGTAAAAGTTATGTGACCCACAAACCTGTAACTCAATATCTGGGGTTTCAACTTACAGAGTTTATGTATGTTACGTCATTTAAGTTTGTTTGCTGGAATTTTCTTATGCTCAATATGGCTGCCAATATAGATCAGTTCTATGCACCCTAATTCCTTTTTGAGCATATGAAAGTGACTAAATTATATTTGGTGTTTCAACTTTCTTCATTTATGAATGTCAAGTAATTTTAGTTCAATACCTGGTATTTTTGTTACATTCTATATGTCTGGGTATATAAATCAGTTATTTTCACTCTAAATATTTTTCACCCACTACCCTATGACTCAATATCTGGGGTTTCAACTTAACATTGTTTATGGATTTCAATTCTTTCGAGTTCATTACAATGTGATTGTTAAACCCTATGTGATTGTTGCACAAGGCCTGGTCACTCTTATGAATGGCAATTCCATTCTTGCAATAGACTCTTTTTAACTCACTAGCTAGGGTTTCATCTTTTACTATTTATGATTGTGTATGAATGTTCAATTTCAACATTTTCATATATCACAAACTTGTAACCCAATATCACGGTGTTTCATGCTTCATGCTTGTTGATCAATGACAATGAATTTCAGATATCTACATTGTTAGTTCCAATCAGCTTTATGCCATTACACAAACTCCTTTCATTTCGAAAAAAATGTTTTAAACATGTGCAATTCAAAAAAAATAGTATGATCACATAAAACTTCAAAACCTACCGAATTTACCATTAAAAACTATCAGCTAGCACAATAAAGGAATTAAAAAAACAAACATGCATCACTCTGTCTTTAAGGGTCTTCAATGTTGTTTCTTATCATTGTTTCAAACATGTCTGAATAATGTGTGTAGGTTCAATATAAAGTTGGTATGAGGTCCAAGCCAATGAAGAGAGCCACCACAAGGTGGCCTGCATGTAAAAGAGGGGTTTCATTCCCCCCTGAAGAAGAAAAAAATGTAGAAGTGGAGACAGTTGTCATAGTTACTTCTCCATTAGGCAGGTAGACTACAACATCACGACATTGGGAATTAACAATGAAAGATACAGTTAATCATCAAACAAATGACATGGTGGTCAGCCATCATGAGGAACATAATGACCGCCTGACTCTTCCCTCAGCCCCTACCCCACTATTTTGGTTGGTAGATGGATCTATGATTATGGGTAATGATAGTCTAAGTCTTCCATCACCCCCTGCCCAACCCTCTTGGTTGATAGAGGGAGCTAGTGATGAGGGTTATGACAGTTTAAGCCTTCCCTTAGCCCCTACCCATCCATCTTGGTTGGTGGATGGAGCCAAAAAATTGGGTATTGTCTTGCAGTGCAAAGAAGAGTAAGGAAATTATTCATTGCCTTCTCCACCTCACACTTTTTCCATACCACAATTGCTAGATTACTATGCAGATATGAGAAAAAAAATAGAGCAGAAGGAGGGAGAGAAAAAGGAGCAAGAGATAGTTCAAAGGATAAAAGATAGGAAGGAGATAGAGAAAAAGAGGGACCAAGATCGAGTTCAAAAGAAACAAGATAAGAAGAAAAGGTAGGACAAGATAGAGCAAGAGAGGGTTCAAAAGAAACAAGATAAGAAGAAAAGGTAGGACAAGATAGAGCAAGAGAGGGTTCAAAAGAAACAAGATAGGAAGGAAAGACATATAAGCAGTCCTACAAACTTGTTAGCACAGAACCATGCCTTGTTTCAGGATATATTGAACATATACATCCCTCTATTTGGGGAGTTCAATGTCAATTCGAGTCTCAACCCAAATGTAGGTTGCACTCCATTGTTCGTTGCAAATATTTGTTCAACATCGTTGCATGTAATTAGCACTCAATTTACAAATGTAAATGCAAATCATTTGAGGACAACTCAAAATGAACAAGCAAGAGACGAGAACACATCTCCAAATGTTTATCTTGGCATGCTTGATTGATGTTGGGAGGGACCATCACTACAACTATATGAGTGATTGGCTACCTTTTTGTTGTGTATTTCGGGCTGCAAGATATAGTTCAATTGTTGGTTGTTTGATTTTGTTGTTGGGGACTATAATACCCTGATATTAAGCAGATAATTTTTCCTGCCACATCACCCTGCCACTTGTGCATCGGCCCATATAATTTTTTTAAAAAAATCGATGACTCTGCCACCTATCAAGCACATTTTACATCGGCGTGTCCAAAACGGGCCGATTTTTCCCTCCGCCCAAAATTGGAGCCCACCGGCCTCCTTAATCGACAAGAACATCTACGTACACAGGATCAGACGACCATGTGTACATGACAACCTTTCCACCCTGAACCATCAGTTTAGAGCATTAAACGCTCGTCGCCTCATTTGTTTCCTCCATTGACCAACTTGCCTTACACATCACTTCACATTTACTCAGACTATCGGGCAAGTAAATCAAAGATCAAGGTTCATTCAATGCTCCAAATTCTTGCATATCCCACCCACTCTCATTCCTTTTAGTTTGCAAACATTCTCGACTATTTTTTTTGGTTTCACACTGAAACATGTTGGGCCATTCATTGACGATACTTCTTTTCACAAAAGAATTTTTAGTATTAAACCATGTTGCATACATTGATAATTTGTAAAGTATAATGATACATTGTTTAATACTTAAATTCTCTTCTGAAAAATAAGTCTCTTCAATGCTATAACCTCCAATGTCACTACATATTTCTGTCCTATAATATATAAATGTTGTTGCCAACATTATGCACATTCGTATATTTAAGATTTGATATCAAATGGATATGTTTATTGGTTTATGAAATGGATATGTTTATGGGCCTAATTAGCAAAATGATGTCCATGTTGGCAGTGTAATGCAATTTCTTGTTAATGGAAGTCTACTTAATTATACTCAAACTTTTTTTATGGTGTTTGCTTGATTGGGCTGAAATATACAACAAACTTTGCATAACTATTGCATGTATAGAACATTATGCATTAACAACCACTAACAATATCACTTGAATCTTCATATAATCATGTACACAACACTGGCAACACTATTTACATGATATAGAATGTATAAAGTGCAACAACCTCTTGTGTATAATATAATGGAATTGGTCATGGGACAGTCTTGAATCTTTGATGTTACCATTCCATTTGATGTATGGAAATATTGGTAGTGATGTAATGCAAGTGGTAATAGATTAGGGGAGTGTTGGTTATACTATTTTTATATTTTGGTTGCATGTTTTAATGCTACGGGCCATTAACAATCAATATGACTTGTCTGTTTGTGGTATCAAATGTTCTTTGAATATTCTATGACATGTAAGACTGTGAATAACTATTTATGTTTGGGACAAATATAAACCGATTATAATACAATTTTTCTGGTACATTGATTAAATTTTCTATAATTAATTATTTTGCTTACCAACAATATAGAATTGCTAGAATTGATGAGGTAGAATACACACACACACACACATATATATATCTAGATATATATATGTGTGTGTGTGTGTGTGTGTTCAAAATTGACCTGCCCTACTTCCTTTCATCTATTCCTCATTGTGAAGATACATATATTATGTGCATAAATTATTGCATGTACAGACATAGTGGATGTCCATATGTATGTACATGCAATAATCTATGAACATTGATACCTACGTTCATATATATGTATGTGCACAATAACTTTGTAGTTTAATTTGGAAGGTTGTGTGTCATGCACTTGTATTATTCTATTCTTTGGTGCACTTGTTTATTAACTTGTATTTCATATAAATGTATGTGTATACTTTCATAGATATATGCATATACATATGTACATGTATGCATATAAATATATGCACAATTATGCATAGACATAAAAGCTTATATATGCATATACATATATAAACGTATGTACATATATGCATCTACAAATATATGTACATATACATATTAAAAGCATAGGCGGTACGGTCACATGGCTAGCAATTCAATGATGAAAGATTATGGCTAACCATGAGAGGAAAGAAACATAAGAAATAGTAACCCATTAAAGAAAGAGTGATGTTAGATAGAAGCATTATTTTCCTTGAAAAATAAAGTGTGTTTAAGAACACAAAATTTGAAAGTGTTCATACACCCTAGACGCCATTTATTTCATCAAGCACATTTTGCATGCACCAAGAAAGCCATAAAATTCCTTCAGTTTAAGAAATACCAAAATAATATGATCAAAACCAGCGAGACAACAAAAAACCATTTGTTGACAAGAGAAAGTGGTAGAGCCTTAGTGAGGTTAGAAACCTCACCTATATAGTATGGATTTTCCTGATGTTGTGTCTTGTTGCACTCACCTTTATCTTGCTTGTTGCAAGAATAAATGAAAGGAGGGATGAATCAATACATAAATAATTTTACACAAAGAATATTACACAAATGTAGGTAGTGCTTAGCTTAATACACAAAGAAATTAGTAGATTGTGCACCTTTCAATTGCAACTCACCATCAGTGAAGCTTGGAAGGAACAATGGGTTGGACTGAGCATGTATTTCTTTGCATACCGATGAAGCAGAGTGAACAAGACACAAAATGAGAAGGTGTCAGCCGAATATACCATAATCTCTATGATGTATAGACATACATACATACATGCACATACATATATATATATACATACATACATATATATGTATGTATGTATATACATATATACACATATATGTATGTATATATATATATACATACATACACATATATATATATATATTTGTATTCATACATATATACATATATAGATACATACATATCTATATGTATATATATATATGTACATACATACATACATACATACATACATATATTCTGCCTCATCAATTCTAGCAATTATATATTCTTGATAAGAAAAATAATTCATGCAACCAATTGTAAACAATATCATGTAGAAACATGTGGACCTCCAAACATATGGTGTATAAGACCCCCTTAATATGCAATTGTAAAACAGTTTTCACCCACAAAGTCAACAAGGGTACTTGAATTATTGTACCACCAAAATAGTATGATAATCGGTTTATATTTGTCCCAAACACAAATAGTTATTCACAGTCTTACATGTCATAGAATATTTAAAGCACATCTGACACCACAAACATACATGCCATATTGATTGTTAATGGCCCGTAGCATTAAAACATGTAGGCAAAACATAAAATTAGTATAACCCACACTCTCCTTAAATATATGCTGCTACTTATGCTCTTACACAGTCCATCTAAAATAGCAACTTCATTTTGTATACACATATTGCATGTTAATGGCCTCTAGCATTAAAACATGCAACCAAAATTTAAAAATTGTATATCCCACACTCCCCTATAATATCACCACTTGCATTACATCGCCGCCAATATTTTAACACATCCAATGGTAGGAGAACAACAAAGAGTCAAGAATGTCCCACCACCAAATCCAATCCAACCCACTCCCTATCCCACTTTGCATAGCATATAATAGGTTGACATTCAAAGGCTTAAAGAATTAATAAAAAAGTAATGGTAAGATTGGAAATTGGAAATTGGAAAAGATTGAGAAATGCATTTTTGAATTTGTAAATATGTAATGGTGGTTTCTTATGGAGTCTTTAATTTGTGTCCTCCTTTATCAAATTTGGAAACTTGTTTGGATACCTTCAATTGTAGAGATTGTGTGTATTATGGTGGGCTTAACACATTATTTTTTGGCAGTTGCATGTGGCAAAGGAGGAGAAGGCAACTGTAGTTGAGTGTCTGCAGTTCCATGCCTATATGAATATGGAATTAATTAAATAGTGAATTTTTTCTTGTCGATGGAGAGTGTAATGCATCATTCATTCCATTGGTTAGACTCTTCATCAAAAAGAACAACTTCAATTTTTTATTTAGGGATTTGAATGTCTGCAGTTCCATGTATATATGAATATGAAAGTGAGTTGTGGTAAATGGAAATTGGAAAATATGGAGATATGCATTTTTATATTTGTAAATCTCTTTATATGTTCAATGTTGGTTTGGCATGGAATCTTTAATTGCATGGCAGAATATCTTCGAATAAAAACAAGAAAACTCATTTTCATATTTTGGAATATGAAAAAAATAGCAAAGAAAAATTGGAGAGTGAAAGTTTGTGCATTGTCGAACAAACGAATACAAGTGCATGGCAGATAACCCTCTAATTGTGAACCAGTCAACCCCTTTCCATGTTTGGTAGTATGAATGAAATTATATATGTAATTATATATATGTATGTATGTATATGTATATGTATATATATATATGCATATATATATGTATATATAATTAAATATAAATATATAATAACATATACATATATATAATTACATATACGCATATACATATATATATAATGTATATATAAATATACATGTATAAGAACATATATATATGTATATATATGGGCGGATGAACAAGTGGCAGGGTGACGTCGTGGTCTAATATATATATATATCCTTGAATGGCATAAAATCTTTGAAATTAAAACATGCAAACCCATTTTCATATTTGGGAATAACAAAAGAATATCAAAGGCAATTTGCAAAGTTAAAGTTTGTGCAATGTCGAATACAAGAATAGAAGTGTATGCCACAAAACCCTGTAATTGTGAACCAGTCAAACATTTTCCATGTTCAGTATTAAAACTGAAAAATAAGAAAAGCATGGCACAATTTGATCAAAATTACAACTAGTGCTACCATTTCCATATTTCCGCATTGTCATGAGATTATTTAAAGAAAATTGCAGAGTAACAATTTGTGGAATGATGAACACACGAATATCATACCAGTGAAGTCATTTCCATATTGTGCAATGAGGAACAGACTAATGCAAGTGCATGGCAAAAGCACTCGAAATGATAAACATTATAACCCTATGTATAATAAAAAATAGTGTAACACTATGAATAACAAAGAAATGCAAAAAAAGAAAATGCAGAGTTAAAGTTTGTGCATTGTCAAAGAGGGGAATACAAGTGCATGGCAAAAAACCATATAGTTTTGAACCAATATAAACCTTTCCATGTATGCTAGTAATAATAAAATAAAATAAGCATTTCACAGTCATAACTATTGTGCATGGAAGAATAGAATAATACTATCGCATGCCAAAATATCTTTGAAATGAAAACTAGTCATACCATTTTCATATTTCAGAATAACATGAGAATTTTATAAGCAAATTGCAGTGGTAAAGTCCGTGCAATGAGCAAGAAACGAATGCAAGTGCATGGAAGAAACCCTCGAAATGATAAACATTAAACCCTATGAATATATCGTAGTAACAAACAAATATATTGTAACCATTTCCGTATTTTGGAATAACAAAGAAATGTAATAAAAGAAATTTCAGAGTTGAAGTTTGTGGAATGATGAACAAGCGAATACAAAACCAGTCAAGCCCTTTCCATATTTCGTCGAACAAGTGCAATAGTAATGAAAAATCATTAAAACCAGTCAAACCCATTTCATATTTCATATAAGGAAGCAATTATGAAAAGCACAATGCAAAGTAAATGTTGTGTAATGAAGAACAAAAGAGTTCGAGTATAGAGGAAAAGAAAACTAGTGAAACCATCTTGACATTTCATTTTATGAATATTGTTGAAAGAAATATTTTCATAAATAAATTATTTGAAAAAACTAAGTGCATGGTAGAATACCGTCCTATTCATAGAGACTGGTAGAGGTCGAGTGAGGTTGTAAACCTCACTTGAAAGAGAAATGGAGCTACCGAGAGTGCAAAGTCAGAGGAAGAAATGTGAAGAGCTGAACAATGAAGCGTGGAGAGCCGAACAAGTTTCAGAGTGAATCCAACCGAACAGTCGAGAATGTTTGCAAACAAAAGGAATGAGAGTAAGCAGGATATGTGAGAATGTGAAGCATTGAATGAACCTTCATCTTTGATTAACATGCCTGACAGTCCGAGTAAATGCGAAGTGACGCGTAAGGCATGTTGGTCAGAGGAAACGAAGGAGGCGGCGAGTGTTTAATGCTCTAAATTGATGGTTCAAGGTGGTGAGGCTATCATGTACACACGATCGTACGATCCTGTGTATGTAGATGTTCTTATCGATTAAGGAGGCGGGTGGGCTCCACTTTCGGGCAGAGGGAAAAATCAGCCCATTTTGGACACGTCGGCATAAAATGTACTTGACAGGTGGCAGGGTCATCTTTTAAAAAAAAACTAATATGGGTCGATGCACAAGTGGCAGGATGACGTGGTGGGTTAAATTTTAAATTTTTTTGGTCCACATGGACCTGCAAAGTTGACTCGCCCTACTATGGGCCCCTCTCCCCTAAATGTATCTATTCTAAAAATAATTCTAATTAATTTTCATGACTTTCAAAAGTAAATGTACTTGCAATTTAATCTTTTTTTTTTTTTTTGAATTTCACCTATTTAAGTTTTCAACTAGTACTCGAATATCATTGAAATGAAATTAAATTACCAAACTATTGTAAATAAAGTAATATTAAGATAAAAGATCTTCAAGGTAAAAGATTTTTTATTTTTTTTCTTGACGATTTATTTACAAATGTGAAATGCAATTAACTGTACATCAAAGATCAAATAATGACTATTATCTTAGTTTATTTTTTCTTATATTTTATTTCTAATGTGCAAATAAATATTTAGCAAGGAATTTATTTTATTTTCTAATGTGTAAATAATTTATTTTATTTTGTAAGGTGCAAATAATTTATTTTATTTTCTAATGTGCAAATGTGCAGTAAGGAATTTATTTTATTTTCTAATATGCAAATAAATGTGCAACAATGAATTTATTTTATTTGCTAATTGTGAACCCCAATCCTATACCTGCACAAACATGGCAAACAAGCAAATTATTAAATTGAAATGCAAGTTAAGACAAGGATTCCCGATGAAATTAGATTGAAACATTAACATAGGAAGAAAATGAAGAACAATACAAATGAAAGTAAATGAATTCTATTTTAATGAACAAACTATCAATCCCATGAGGGAATAGGTGCCAATTATGTGTAGAAATTGGCCCTTTCCCAACTCCTTTGTAAGCTTTGATGATTTGATCCACTTGATGGTGAAGAACAAT
Organism: Sequoiadendron giganteum; assembly: GCA_007115665.2. Lineage (NCBI taxonomy): Eukaryota > Viridiplantae > Streptophyta > Pinopsida > Cupressales > Cupressaceae > Sequoiadendron > Sequoiadendron giganteum. The sequence goes on along the minus strand of CM021110.1, from coordinate 193,739,522 downwards.
GATGAGCTCCTTGAGAAAACCTGCAATAACCTAGCTATGGTGATGGAAAATGCTCAAGAAATTATATGAAATTTCTCTAATGTGAAGATAATAAATTTGCATTCAAAAGGTGGATCATGAATGAGAGGAAGAGTCTCTCATTTATAGATTTCAAATTGGAAGAATGAGCAAGATTTGAGCAATGTGAGATCATTCAACATCCAATGGCCAAGTGCCACTTGTCAAGATGTGAATGGGTGAAGGTTGAGCACATTTTGGTGATTGTGCACAATAAATGATATTAGGTGGAATTTCAAATTTAAGAAATGGCATGTGAGAGGGAAAAAATAATGAAATAAATGCCACTTGGCTCAATTCACAAAGACATGTAAGAGGAGTGAATGCTTTGCTAGAAGGATAAATCCACTTGGATTTGAATTCAAATTTGAGGGAATATTCCTCTTTTATTCCATGTTGAGAGAAAATAGGCAATTTAATAAATCAAAGTAATTGATTTATTGTGCAAGTTGCATTCTCTAGAGAATGTGACATGTTTTAGGATTAAATTAATCATGGGTTAATTAATTTAATGAGGAATTAGGAGATGTGACAATTTAGACTTAAATTTATGAATTGATTTAAATCATAAATTGAGAGGAAAGGTTTAATTAAATAAATGATTTGATTTATTTAACTAAAGGGGATAATGTTAGATTAAATCAAATAAGGTTTAATTTATTCAATTTAATTAGAGGAATTTGGTGATTTAATTAAATAAAGTGAATTATTTAATTAAAAGAGGGATGATAGGATTAATTAAACAAAATGATTTATTTAATTAATAGAGGAGAATGACTTAACTAGATAAAATTGATTTATTTAATTAAGAGAGGAAATAAGATGAATTTAATCAAATAAATATTATTCAATTAAATTAATTAGTAAAGGGGATGATTTAGGAAGAAACGATGTTAGTAAAATTAGGATCAGGTGTGTTGGTCAATTTTCCATGTCTACACTAATGTGCAAAAAAAAAATGTGCCTTAAGGATCAAAGGATCTGATACCAAATTGAAACGAAACTAATTCCCAATTTAAAATGTAGTAATTAAAATGATTTCATAATATATAATAAATTAATTAACCATTGTGCTCAATACATTCAATCATGTTGTAAATAAATTATTAATTTAATAAACTTAAAAGTTTTACACACTTTATTGCTCAAATAATCATTAATACTTATCTTTGAAATGTGTAGAAGAAATCCCAACTGTTGTTGGAATGGTCCTTTGTTTAGCCTCTTCTGTCTGTGAGCAGTCATGGGGGAAAGTGTACTTTTCCACTCTACACGAGTGCTGGTTCCACCGGAACAATTATCAACACTTGTGCCACAAAACCATGCCCTGGCCAGGACCGTCTTGAGTGCATGCACTTGTACCCCAGGTTGGACACCCACTATAGGAGTGTCCCTTCTCCTTCCTACTCACAGCCTGCTAACCTAGAACCCTATTCCTGCAGTGTGTTGTAATTGCTTTTCTTCCTTTATTTTCCTCATTCCTTTCCAAGTCTCACATGAATTCTTATATAAGCATTAAGAGGTGGTTTTCCAAACCATCACACCCTTTCACAAGATTTTCATTTTAATAATTATTTAATAATAATTATTCTCCCTTTCATAAAAGATTTCTCTTAAATATTCTTCATTACTCTTTATTTAAACTAAAGAAGCATATTATCCTTTATTTTTCTATCATCTTTTTAATCTTAAAGGGTTATTTCATAACTTTATCTTCTCTTGGAGAAAAAGTCACATAACACTTCTTCCATATAAATCTCCAATCACTCCCCTTAGGAGTGCACCCACATCTCATACTACAACAATGATACTCTCTACTCCCCCTGAGGAGTAGACCTCAATCAACAATCCAAACAAATGAAGAATCTATAGATCCAATGGACTAATGCACCTCCATGTGCACCTAGTTTAAGGAAGGAGGGGAAGTAACCCCTAACTTCCCCCTCAAATACTAAAAATTGTCCTTCGGAAGGGACTTAGTAAATATATCTGCAATCTGATCCTTAGTAGACACATATTCAAGTCTGACTTCATTTTCTGATACCTTCTCCGTTAAGAGATGATATCTAATAGATATATAATTTGTCCTAGAATGCATCACTGGATTATTTGAAATGTTTATTGAACTTGTATTGTCACAAAAGATAGGGATAGGTTCATCATACATCACACCTATATCTTTCAATGTTTGCTTCATCCAAAGTAATTGTGTATAGTAGGATGGTGTTGCAATATACTCTACTTTAATAGTGGACAAAGAAATTGAAACTTGTTTCTTGCTTAACCATGAAACCAATCTTCCTCCAAGGAAGAAAGCAACACCACTTGTACTCTTCTGGTCATCTACACAACCAACCCAATCTGCATCAATACAGGTATTCAAAGTGAAATCAGTATCCTTAGGATACCATAAACCATAATCTAGAGTGCCCTTTAGATATTTGAATATCCTCTTCACAACTATAACATGTGTCTCTTTAGGTTCTACTTGAAATCTGGAAACCAAACATATTACATGCATGATATCCATTCTAGTATAAGTAAGATATAGTTTTCCACCAATCATAGATCTATACATGCTCCAATCAACTTTAGAAGAATCATCATCCTTACTCAGTTTGCATCTAGTTACCATAGGGGTACATACCAGTTTAGAATCATCCATTCCAAACTTCTTCAACAATTCTTTAACATAATTAGATTGTGAAATGAATATGCCCTTATCAGTTTGATTCACTTGAAGTATAAGGAAGAAATTCAACTCACCAATCATAGACATCTCAAACTCTTTTTGCATCTCTTCTACAAATTTCTTGCACATAGCTTCATTTCCTCCAAAGATAATATCATCAACATACACCACAACTATCAACATTCTATTTCTTTCAAATTTGAAATAAAGATTCTTGTTCGTTGAGCCTTTGTTGAACCATTGTTGTGTCAAATATCTATCCAACATTGCATGTCATGCTCTGGGAGCCTGTTTAATTCCATATAGTTCCTTTTTCAACTTGCAGACCATGTTTGGTTTATCTGATAATTGAAATCCTTTTGGTTGTTCTATGTACACCTCTTCTTCAAATTCTCCATTCAGGAATGCAAACTTAACATCCATCTGGTACACTTTGAAATCTTTATGAGCAGAAAATGCTAGAAATATCTGAATGGCATCCATTCTTGCCACCAGGGAAAATGTATCTTCAAACTCTATTCCTTCAACCTGTGAATAACCTTTGCATACAAGTCTTGCTTTATTTCTTACTAGTTCACCATCTTCATTGAACTTATTCCTAAAAAACCATTTTGTATCAATTACATTTTTGTTTAGTAGTCTATGAACCAGTTCCCATGTCTGATTATTCTCTATTTGCTGCAATTCCTCTTTAATTTCTCTAACCCAATTCTCATATTTGCATGCATCACTCAGAGTCTTAGGTTCTATCTTAGAAAGTAAACACAAATTTACCTCAACTGCTACCACTTTACTTCTTGTCTTTACACCTTCACTTATATCTCCAATTATATGTTCCTCCAGATGATTCTTTTGTACATATTTAGGAGTCTTAGGAGTGGGTTCCAGAATCTCCTTTTCTTCACTTTGTTCTTTCTCTTTCTTTTCCTCTTCTTGTACTTGTTCACAGATAGGATCATCTAGTTCAACTTCACTTATTTCAACTGGTTTGTGCATAGATTCAACAATTTTTTCATTTGCACTTTCAACTATTTTCCTCAGTATTTTATTGAAGCATCTATATGATTTGTTGTTAGTTGAATATCCAAGAAAAATACCTTCATCACATCTTACATCAAACTTTCCAAGGTTCTCATCATCTCTTTTAATCTAACATCTGCTTCTAAACACTTTAAAGTACTTAATAGTAGGAATCTTACTAGCCCATAGTTCATAAGGAGTCTTCATGGTGTTGCCTCTGATCTGAACTCTATTAAGAATGTAAACATTAGTGTGGATTGGTTCTCTCCAATATACTATATAGGCGTGAATTTGCACCCCTAATGAAAATTCCCCTTTACCCCCTTACACTTTAGAAAACCTAAGGTGGAGGCTTAATTCCACTTAAACCCGTTGCTCACATTCCACTTGGCACTTGTTTTGTGTGTCGGTGGGGGCATTTTTGTCAGGGACGCCCGTGCAGCACATAGACATCCGTGTGGTGCACTTACATCCCTTGTAGATTCTTGCGACTAGAGACTGCAGAGATGTTATACTTCCTATTGGGAGTCAAAGTGTAACGCCCCTCTTCGGTTGGCCGACTCGAATATGGTCGTTTTTCATCCTTTCCTTCATATTCTTCATCCATTCATCCATAGTTCTCTTCAGAAAATTTTTGGCAAGACCATTTGAGAATTATCTCCACTTCATTCATCCATCTTCAAGCTTTGTAGTAGCACTTTACACTACATAATAGAAATCCACTACTCCATCACTCCGATAGTGCGAGCGCAAGACAAACACCATTGCAGTAGAGGCTTGAGTTCCTCTCATTTTCTCCTCCACAAGCCTTGAGCACTTTGGATGGAGGTGGTAAGCTCCTCTTATCTTCTCTATCATCTTTGGTTGAGTAAGCATGTATTGTTTGTAGCGTATTTTGTTTACGTAGCTTGTATTCCCTTCTTTATCTTTATTTCTATCGTTGCAAACTTGGTTGTTCGTGGAGGTGGAAACACCAAAATGGGGGTCTAACTGAGGCAAGCCCCTAAACAACCTCAACATTTCCCCTTTTTTTTGTATGTAGATGGAGAGATCTTGAAGCAAGCTAGCGAGAGGATTGTTGTACAAAATCATTTTTGTCACCCTTGCAGTAATATATTTCCTTTATCACATTCGTATTTATGTTTCATTCTTCTTAATCTCATTTTGTTGTTCAAGAAACCTTTAAACTAGGCTAGCAGTCCTTTCTTGAGGATTTAACCTCGTCTCTTTGGTTTTCTAGCCGTATGGATGCCAACGCACATGTGAGATGCCAGCATGTTGCGCTATCGTCCCAAAACCATTCTTTTATCCTCTAACAAAGAGCTACTTGAGATGTAGAGTTGACCTTAAAAAGTGACTCATCTAGTCTCCCTTCAACTCTGAGGATTGTAGAGTGATCGAAGGACACATATTCCTAATCATTCTCATTCCCCCTATCCTAATCTTCCTTGCAACTGAGGTAAGTTAGGGCATCCTTTCCACTCTTGGCCTTTCGTGACCTGGGGCCTTGTAGTGGTTGGTCCCCCTCTCTTACATTTTTGGTGAACCCAATGTGATCCATTTTGGTTCCATTTTGTGATACTGAAAGTCCCTTTCCTCATGTTCTAGGAGTGTTGTAGGTGTGAGTGTTTTAGGGCTTCTGCCTTACAATCCAACCTATGACCCCTAGTAGGTGTATCGGGAAGGTTCTGATGGTGTTGTGTGACGAAACCTTAATTGGGTCACTAGCTTATCCCATAAACCTTAGGAGGCTTTGTAGAAGTACAATTAGTGTGTGTTATGGCCTTTTTCTTAAATCAACCTATTCCTTCTACACAGACTATGAGTAATGGTACTAGCATAACCTTCACTTCACAGGACCTACCGATGGGCTTCAATAAAGATCCCTCTCCTCTTTACATTCGTGTAAGGATAAATGGGAATACTGTAGTAGGTGTTCTCGTTGATCTGACATCTCAAGTGAATATCATAACTAAGGAGATCATGTTGATTAACTTCTTGCATAAGGATGGATATGACATGCCAGAGAGTACCATTTGCACACATGACAAACTTTTCACACCTCCTATAGGGAGTATTGTCCTATCAGTCCTCATTGGGCCTAAATTTGTGAGCCTTAGGTTTGACATCATCTTGGCATTGAACTCTTCAGAGTGAAGCTAGGTATCCCCTGGCAAGTAGCTATGAATTTAGTTCCCTCAGTTGTGCACAAATGTCTAAAGTTTGTTCATGGAGGTTCGGTACATGTTATCCATGACATCGGTTATAGACCACCAATTGCACGTGGCAACTATACCCTATATTACTTTTGGCATGCATCTCTTGGTCCTCTCCTACCTAGGAAGGACCTTCGTTATCGTACATATCAAAACTATAAGAAAGGGCGTGCTAGGCCGAAAGTGAGGTTCCCTCCTTTGCCTTATGTTGTTTTGCATAGAGCTTGCTTAAAAGCTGACAGTGATGCCGCCAAGGTGCGTAGAAGAGAAGAAGAGAAGCGGTCCTAAGATCCTCCTTCTTCCCCTTTCGCTGCTCAGTCTAATGCTTCCTCTTGCCCTATTGTGGTTCCATTTGCTTTTGTATTGCGCTTGCGAGATAATCCCATGGTGATCGCTTGGAAAAAGGCCAAGCGTCCTGCATTTGAGCTTCTTTTCTTACCCACGGATCCTAGGCCCATTCGGTATGGAAGACAAAAATCCCCCTGTGAAGAGTCCTTTTTATCTCAGCCCCTGTGGCCTCCTACTATTCTTGTTCCCAAAATAGTGAATGGGAAGAGGCCTGCTGCTGAGGTGCTAGAGTTGATTCCTCCTTCCATTTTCAAACCTGCTCCTCCTGCTCCCATTTAGGAGTCTGTCCTTCTGTTGGAAAAAAATTTGGAAGACACTCCCATGGTTGAGCAGAATCCTTCTGTCCCTTTGCAAGCTTTGGCTCCTAGTTCAAAGATTCATAGAAAATGCCTTGCACGCAAGCGCAAGCATCGGTGAAAGGCTCTCCTGGCTGAGCAAGCCTCCTCATAGAAGGAAGAGGAGAAGATGGCATCTCCTGCTATGTCCTCCTCTTTCCCCTCTTCTACCTTTGATCTAATTAGCTTTGAATCTCTTCCAGCTCCCATTGTGAGCGTACATGCACCTAGAAAGGTGCATGTGTTTATCACTCCTTCAACGGAGTCACCCTTAATGACCTCCATCGTGGATGTCTTGCCTTTCCCAAAGCCCATGGATATGGTTAATAATTTATTCATGTCCACTGTGGTTTTTTCATCTTCTCCTTTGACCCTCCTTGCTCTGTTTGTGAGGAGTTCACCTCCTCTGATGAAGAAGAAGGTAGAGCGTGGTCCCTACAACAAGGGAGGACGTAAGAAGAGCTTGTCTTCTTCGAAGGGTGGCCCTGCGTTGACTTGTTATGTCCTAGTGATGAAATCAGCTCCTGCCTCCCCTGAGTTTTTCATCACTCTCAAGTCTCTTGGTGAGCCTAGCGGTGAACCTCGGGTGCAAACTCCTTTGTCCATCGAGGTGAAACATGGCACTCTCATTAAGTACATGTTTAACTCAATGGATGAATTTTTGACCTTGTTAGAAATCTTCACGAAGTCGTTGACCTTAGACCCACAAGAGTTGAGCGATGGAGACCTCACTGGTCCCTCTATCTTAGCCCTTGTTGTGGGAGGATTAGAAGCTCCTCCCCTTAACATTACACCATTACAGGCTCATCATCCTTCCCCCTATGATGATCTAGAATGGGAAGCTGATGACGTCTTGGTCGACCAGTGTTAGGGGGAGACCCTCTTCTTGATCTTTCGATTAGATGTTTGTGTGTCGTAATGTCTTCCCCTGTGATCGTGCTATATGTGCTTGGATGACCCTCGCCACCCCTGTTGGTGCTTGGATATAGGTGTGATTTTTATGTTGTAAACCTTCCTCTATGTGTATCTCCATTCTTCCATGTTTGTGATTGGCTTTCGATAAATTGGGGATGATGCAAAGCATCAGGAGCATTTAGGCCTCCTTCCATTTTGACCCTATTTTTTATTTTACTTTGTCTTTTGTGCATTCTTCCTGATCTAGTTGGGGATTGATGATCTTTCACCTCTTACTGCGGTTACCTCATATATATATAAACAAAGGTAGATTTGACCTCGTAAAAATAGATCCCCATGTGCCTTTTGTGTGTGATCCCTTTTCTTGTACCTTTCTCTTTATCTTTCTCTCTTCCTTGCTTGAGTTGTCCCTTTCATGTGTGACAACATTACTTCTACATTACTTGGTCTTTAGAAGAGCACAGTCATTGAAAAAATGAATCCTTTCTCAAGACCCTTCATATGTTTCTTCCCTAGAGTTGTATTATCGACTTGAAACCCTAACAAAACATGTTTCCTTTATCATGGGTTCAAAAAGAAAGGATTTGGGAACCCTCCTCTGAAGCGGAAATGGTCTTAGTCTTCCCCTTGCGTGGGCACATCTCCTTCCTTTTAATTCGTTGATGAAGTGAACATATTTTGAAAGGATTCCTTGATGATGAATCAATTCGAGAAAGAAGATGCTAGCTTTTGGACAGTGTGTCCCTTGAATGGACCCCTCCTTTTCACACCGGATTCCCAAGGGACCCCTTCGAAAGCTTTCAACAAGTTCTAGGGTGTTTAGCTCTGGAGCAGCCCAACTAGACTGGTTTTTCATCTTCATGTCTAGCTCGGGGGCAATTCAGCTAGACCGGTTTCACTTCTTCCAATCTAGTCTGGGGGTAGCCCGACTAGGCCTACTTTGTATCCTTACGTCTAGCTTGGGGGTAGCCTGACTAGAATTCACTTTTCAAACAACGCGTCCCTTGAGCGGACCCTCCTTCCTTTTGAATGGTTCCCGAGGGAGCCCTTTAAAAAATTTCCAACTCAACGATGGTCTACGTGACTGTTCGTTCACTGGCCTGCGCGGTCACTTCCTGACATGCTCTATCTGTGGGTAAACATGTCTCCCTTTCTGACTCTATGGAGTCCCCTTTTTCTCAGTCTCCCTCATGTGAGAGTTCTTGGGGGATACCTTCCTTGTAGGTATATGGGTCTATAAGGCGCTCTTCCTGGTTTCCTTCATGTGAGAGTTCTTGAAGGATACCCCCTTACAGGACCGTGAGCCAGTGAGGCGCTTTCGTTATTCATCTTTATAGTTCCGCGGAACTATGAAGTCCTCTCCTACACTTTCGAGTTCACCAGAACGTGCTCTGCTTCCTCATTGGTTCAGGTATACATCTCTTACCTTTTCACTCTTACTACTCTACTTTACCGAAGCGCTCATTAGTACTCGTGCTCGCTAAAGTGGGGGCAAAATTTATAGGCATGAATTTTCACCCCTAATGCAAATTCCCCTTTACCCCCTTACACTTTAGAAAACCTAAGGTAGATGCTTAATTCCACATGGAACCTATTTTGTGTGTCGATGGGGGCATTTCTGTCGAGGATGCCCACACGACAAGTAGACATCTATTTGGCACACTTACGTGCCTGGCAGATTCCTACAGCTGGAGATTGCAAAGATGTTACACTTCCTATTGTGAGTCAAAGTGTAACGCCCCTCTTTGGCTGGCCGACCCAAATATGGTCATTTTTCATCCTTTCCTTCATATTCTTCATCCATTCATCCATAGTTCTCTTCAACAGAAGTTTGGCAAGACCATTTTATCATTCTCTCCACTTCATTCATCCATCTTCAAGCTTTGTAGTAGCACTTTACACTCCATAACAACAATCCACTACTCCATCACTCTGATAGTGCAAGCATAAGAAAAACATCATTGCAACAGAGGCTTGAGTTCCTCTCATTTTCTCCTCCACAAGCCTTGAGCGCTTTGGATGGAGGTGGTAAGATCCTCTTATCTTCTCTATCATCTTTGGTTGAGTAAGCACATACTATTTGTAGCATCTTTTGTCTACGTAGCTTGTATTCCCTTCTTTATCTTTATTTCTATCATTGCAAACTTGGTTGTCTTTGGAGGTGGAAACACCAAAATGAGGGTCTAACTAAGGTACGCCCCTAAAAAACCCTAAATTTTCCCCCTTTTTCTATGTGGAGGTGGAGAGATCTTGAAGCAAGTTGGCGAGAGGATTGTTGTACGAAATAATCTTTTTCACCCTTGCGTTAATATATTTCCTTTATCACATTCATATTTATGTTTCATTCTTCTTAATCTCATTATGTTGTTCAAGAAACCTCTAAACTAGGCTAGCAGTCCTTTCTTGAGGATTTAACCTCGTCTCTCTACTTTTTTGGCCGTATAGATGCCAACACGCCTATGAGATTCCAATGCACCATGCTTTCATCCCAGAACCATGCTTCTATCCTCTGACAGAGAGCTACCTGAGACGCAGAGTTAACCTTAAAAAGTGACTCATCTAGTCTCCCTTCAACTCTCAGGATTGCAGAGTGATCAAAGGACACATAGTCCTCATCATTCTCATTCCCCCTATCCTAATCTTCCTTGCAACTGAGGTAAGTTAGGATAGCCTTTCTGCTCTTGGCCTTTTGTGACCTGGGGCCTTGCAGTGGTTGATCCCCCTCTCTTACATATACATCAGGAACATTTTCCTCTTTCATCATAGTCCTTGCAGCCTCTTGAATAGTTTGGTTCTTCCTTTCCACAACTCCATTCTACTAAGGAGTTCTAGGAGCAGAATAATATCTCTTTATACCATGCTCTTCAAAAAATGCATTAAACTCACCAAAAGTGAATTATCCACCTCTATCAAACCTTAAACATTTGATTCTTAGATTTATTTCATTCTCTACTCTTTCTTTGAACACTTTGAATCTATCTAGAGCTTGAGATTTCTCCCTAAGAAAAGTAACCCATGTCATTCTAGAGTAATCATCAATCAAAAGAATAAAATACCTATCACCATTAAGGCTTCCTATTCTTGTGGGACCACAAAGGTCTGTATGAATCAATTCCAACATTCTGGTAGATGATTGTTCTTTTCCTTTAAAACTACATCTTGTTTGTTTTCCCAACTGACAACTTCTACAAACAGAATTGGTAGGCTTTGTGATTCTAGGCAGATCCCTAACAACTTCTCTTGAACTGATCTTGATCAGATTTTCAAATTTTACATGTCCCATCTTCCGATGCCATAGCCAACTTTCATTAACTTGAGAAACAAAGCACGAAACCTCACCACTCTTAAGCTGATAGATGTTTCCATAAGTTCTTCTTCCTGCAACTACCATAGTTTCAGACCCTTTTTTGATCTCACAGGTGTTACCTTGAAACACAAGCTTAAATCCTTTGCTACACATTTGTCCAACACTCACAATATTATGTCTTAAGCCCTTAACATAATAGAAATAATCAATACTATGTTTTCCATCAAGACTAATTGTTCCTTTTCCAACAATCTTAGCACTAGAATCATCTCCAAACATAACTAATTCCCCATCATACTTTTCAAGTTTAGTGAACTTACTTTTTTCTCTGGTCATATTATTTGAACATCCACTGTCAATTACCCAATAGTCTTCATCATGTCTAGCATGAAAGGTAGTAACCAGAGTACCCTCCATCTCCTCCTTCTTGTCCTTCAGACTAGATTCCCTTGCACATCTTCCATGGTTAGTAGACACAAATTTATTCTCCAAGTCTAGAAACAAGAATTCATCTTTATCATCCTCACAATTACTCATTGTCAAAAATTCCAACATCTTCTCTAACATAATACAATTTCTTGAACTTATTGTCCTTTTTGTCTTTATTATTATCTCTGTTCTTCTTGTGTGCAACTCTATTTAGACATCTTGAAGAATAGTGGCAAATATTTCCACAACTGAAACATTTAACAGGTAACATACCTTTGTACTTACTGGTACCTTTCTTCAATTTCCTTGTAAAGTTTGCTTCCAACTCTTTGAACCATCACTATTTGAATCATCTTCTATCTTAGTTGCTTTGAAGGTTGTTTCAGCTTTCTCATTTTCTCTTCCAAACTTCCTCATCTCAAATGCAGTCAAGGTGCCAAATAGTTGTTCTTTAGTGAATTTCTTTCGATCATACATTTCTTTAATAGCAGAGACCTTGCCACTGTAATTATCTGATAGGGTCATCAAGATCTTCTCTATTACATCTTCATCTACCATGGTACCACCTTGATTTTTGATTTCATTTGCTGCAATTTCAACTATCTGAAAGTAGCTTGCAATGTCTTCACCTTCTTCCATTTTCAAGTTCTCGTATTTGTGCTTTGTTGTTAGCTTCTTTGATAATTTGACTCTATCATTTCCTTCATAGATATCTTTCAACTTTTCCCATACTTCATAAGCAGTGCCTAAAGAAATAACTTTTATCTATTCAGTCTTAGATAAGGCACTAGAGATAGCATACCTTGCTTTTTCATTCTCTTCATAGGCATAAATATTATCTATAGAAGAAGGACCACTAGCCAGTTCAACATATTTTTTCTCAACAACTTTCCAAGTCTTGAAACCAAGAGAGATCGGGTAACCTCTCATTTGCACTTTCTAGTCACTATAGTCAACTCCATGAAATATAGGGATTCACAAATTGTGCACCATCTGATCTACCTCAAGCGATTAAGCTCTTCTCTGAGGAATCAAAGCTCTGATACCAATTGTTGAAATGCATAAGACAACTAAGAGGGGGGTGAATCAGTTGTACGAAATTACTTTTACTTCTGACCTTAATCAATTCCACTTTAACTTTAATCTATTATTAAGTATAAACATGAAATGTAGATAACAGAAAGCAAACACCAGAGACACCAAATTTAAGTGGAAAACCTAATGATGGAAAAACCACAGTGAGGATTAACTCACAATATAACAGTAATGCAAAAACCGAATACAAAGGCTCACTTCCCAGAAAGGACTCACTATCCAAATACAAAGCCTCACTACCTACAGATAGGACTCACTATCCAGAAGGAGGCTCACTACCTACAAACAAAGAAAGACAATAGAAAATCCACCATAATAGGTTCCACACATTCACAGCCTAATCAAAGGATTGCAAACACCATCAATTCACTGCTTTCAGGAATCTAACACATCAAAGTACAGTTGCCTTGATTCACTTTCACACACTCTAATTTTTGCACTTGTTTCACACACTTCACACTTCATGCTTCCAATTCACAACATATTGACTTGTATTTATACCATCTTTGATCTTGAAAACTTTCTCCAAGGTCAGCTACACATCCTTTATTTTATAAATTAAAATTAGGTCAGCGACTCAACATTCCCGCAATGGATAAGAATGAGAGTGGACCAATTACACACTTAATTAGGACCCAAACAACATCTTGGATCAATCAAACACTTCCTTAATCAATGCTTATTCTCCTTGTAACATGTAAACACCAAGTCAATCAAACCTAATAAAAACACCAATGAACTTTGAAGTGTGTGCATCCACAACAATATGATGAGACATGGATCACACAACACACTTCACCATACACTAGAACACCTCTTAGAAACCTTTAGATACATCCATAGCATCTGCAACAATCTTTATGCACAAAAAACTCTTCAATAGTCCAACCAGATCGTGCAGACACACACAGTACCTTTGAAACAAGTCTTCTGGAGCACCAAACCATGAGCACATTTTCCAGAACATAGAAAACATCAATATTAACCTTCTTCTAGATCCACAAGATCTGAGACAAACCACCAGGGAACTGCAGAGCAGAGACATCTCTCCTAGTCCACAAATAAACAGTTCTATCGAACTGGTTCACACATGTTCACTCCATCAACCCAAAAGCTAAAACTCGGGATATGTTATCTAATGAAGCCCATAAACAATACTACATATCTGCACAGGAATAGGATGAACATAGAAGAAATGTATAGTACATTACTGAAGCATACTCAGAACACACACATAACTTTGTCTTCATTATTTATTAATTTTCTCAAAAGCACTTGACATCAACACATCTACAACACCATAAAGATAGCTCCATGTACTCTCAACACTTCTAAAGTATCTCAACTATACATGTACCAACTACAATCACTCTAAACTGTGTTGACATCAATGACAACATTAATGACAACACCACCAAACACATTCATATTTGCAACATGTGTGCCCTGCCTTCTCACAGTATCAAAGTCTATGGAAAATGTCAAGTCCCATTCAGGTAAGATAATTAGACCACTTTCTCTTAGAAGTATCCTTCCTTCTTCAAATGTTAACTCCTTTTGCTTTGCCCTCATGTCTTCAATTACTCTTGAAACAATAACCTCTCTTGGAAATTTTGAGCAGTTTTCAACTTCTTCCTTCACTTTATTCTCAAATTCATCCTTCTTGGTCCTCCATACAAAAAGTTGAAAGACATCTATTTTTATAAATGCATCATCATCCATAAACTCCTTACAAGATCTCTCTCATATCATCAACATTATTTGTTCCATTCAAAACAACTTTATTGATTCTGCCTTGTGGAGCTGACAAATTAAGCTCCCTTGGGGGTGATGGCATATTATGCATGATTTCCTCAGTTGTGACAACAACCTCCTCATTAGAATCTAAATAATAATCAACTAACCATACAACTTCAACTATCCTCTTTTTTGGTATAGACTCCCTTGGAGATGAGTCAATTTTAATTACTCGTTGAGGGGGTGACCTTCTGATGGAGATGGCGGTAGATCTGCAACAAGAGAACAAGCTCGTGACTCATATGGGTGAGTAGGAGTAGCCACAATTTTTTCCTTTCTAACAATCCCCTTCCTCCTTGAAAAGATATATTGTTTCATTGGTGGATGGTAGGAAGGTATTTCTTCAATTATAAGGGACTTCCCCTTATCTGGCACTTCTATTTTCTCTTTAAGATGCCCAACAACTCTATCAAAATTTTGAAAGATTCTTTCTATCCTCAAAATTTCATCATTAATGTCCACAAAAGTACCCCTGAACTTGGGATCCTTCTCTTGCCTCGCTTTCTCCAGTTTTGTGAAAGCCAACCATTTAATTTTCATGTCCTCTACCTTTTGCAAATCAAATTCATTCTCGATAATATCTTCAGGATACAAGAAATTATGCCAAAATCTTCCTCCTCTGATTTTGACTTTCAATGTTGTAATAAAACCTTCTAGATCATAGTTCCTTGCTTTATAATTCTTCATTCCTAAAGGTGTAATCATTTTGGAATTTTTTTCCATCCATTCTTGATCATGAAAAAATCAAAAAATATAGTGTATTGTGGGAAAAGAGTACCCTTCTTTTGTCCTGCTAGATGCACAGCCTGAACTTTTCTCAATTTCCAAATGACTTCTAGAAAACCAATTTTCAATGGCACATCTCTTAGGAATACATTTAGAGAAACATTTATTTCGTATACCTGATAATAATGCAATCAGGATAAGGGATAATGTCTCCCCAATTGTGATGAATACTTAGTTTAGAACTCTTTTCTTTAGGTCTCAAGAAATCATGCAGTTCTTGAGGAATTTTTGGTGCATTCCTCATCAAATACCTTTTCAATCTTGCACCAAACAGATTTTTAAAAATGACAAAACTAGAGTTTGAATCATGTATATCAAGTTGATGAGTCCATGCCTGAATAGGAAGGCACTCATTTTGTTCACCCTTAATATCCAGTATCATGTGCTTTCCAAACTCATTCACTCCTTTCAACCAAAACTTGTGCAACAATAAGGAATACCACCAGAATCTCGCTTTAGTATCACCTTCTTTGAGTGCTACTAATGCCTTATGAATTGATTCAAACAAGTATCTAGAAAAATCATACTACTTATTCACCATCACATGTTGAATGTTAGCAGCCATGTACATAAATGCTATAGGTATCCTTTGAGAAGGGTCAGGCCCTAGAATCTAGCACAAGGTGTAGTAAGTACTAATAAAGTAAAAATCAAACATGTCAATTGAGAAATGCTCCATTTTTGCACGTGTAAGCTTCATTTTGCTCCTCCCCTTTCCCTTTGCCATAAAATTTGGCAAGATCATCACTCTAAAATTTTCCCTATTTTGCTCATATTCCTCTTTTAATGATTTCTGGTCAATTGGCTCAATAGAATTAGGGTTTAGATTAAAAACATCAATTATACTTTCTCAATTCAAGTCAATCATCTTAACACTAGCATGTGACCTCACGACCTGAATGTTTGTGTTATAGTTTATAGCTATAACTTTTAACAGGTCAACATCTAAATACACATTAGGGGCAACGAGTTTCCTCATATCCAATATCCATCCATTACAAGTTGGCACATTGGAATTTCTCTTCCCAAACCAATATCTAAAGAGCTCCCATCCAGTAATTGGCATCTTAGCATCCTTAATGGTGTATTGTCGATCCATAATTCCTTTGTTTATACCAGGGCCTTGAAACATAAATTTGCCCTTGAGTTTATCATTTGTCAAGTCGGGTAATTGGTCTAATAGGTCATCATATAGAGATTTTTTTGGGGTTGAACCAAAAGCTTGAGCTTTTGGTGGTGCCATTCCCATGGAAGGTCATGCAAACTAGGGTTTATCTAAATGTGGCTAGGGTTCAAAATTAATGACGAGAGAATAGGGAAAATTCAAAGCAGTCTAATAGTAATTGATGAACATCAAACCCTAAAAGAACTCCTAGAAAACACTTTTCGAAACACAAAGCTAGCAAATGTACACAAACTTGCTTGAAATTTCAACACGGAGCACAAAAATACACAAAAACCCTAATTTTGAGCCTGAGAAGCTTGAAGAATGTTGTATTTGATCTCTAGACACCTTAGAATGCTTTGCTGATTTTGAATGATGTTTTAATTCCTACTTTTATGGTGAAAAAACCCTTTAATTCAATTGAACAATGTCACCTCCTCCATTACTACTCGCTCAGGCAAACAAGAATAACTCAATCTACCTTGTCCAACAACTTTGAATTTCAACCATTGATTTCCTAGTGATTTGGATCGATTGATGGCTCAAATCGAGTTAACCAAGATTGAAAATTTGACGTAATTTGACATCAAAATCGAGCCAATACAATAATTTTACCATGTGGAAAGGCTTTTGTGTTGTCACCATGGACCCCATTATCTCTAGGAAGCTTTAAAATTGAATACCTTTCAGTTCCTTGCAATCTCACATACATATGCTAGGAAATAGATCAACAAGTGCGGGTTGGCAGGGAAATCCATAGGATACTTCCACATGTCTAGACCTATGCACTTATTACCCTTCAAGCTTACGTTCATACTTAGCATAATTTCAACATGTGTCTTAAACCTTTGCAGGATGAACGATTGAGATTATATCATCTCCATCATCGCTTAATCATAAAATGTCAAGTATATTTATTTGCACAACATTTATTATCCCTTAAGTTGCCTAAAATATTTGCTGAAATATTTATCCTCCCTAATAGTCCATTGGACGCTCTAGATACTGCCACATGGCACACTCTCAATGTTCTACATAGAGCCAAGATCTTATGAAAGATCCTCAACAAGATAGCAAGGAAGAAATGAGATAGAATCAACATGGCATCATAAAATTCCTTAGATATTGGCTCCAACACTGACGCCATCTAAAAGCTTGTGAGGTCTACTTTAGGAATTGGGCATGCGACACTATCTCGTTATCCCACATTGTCATTTCTATGAATGTTTTAATCAATTGGGATGGTGGCGAACCAATATGTAGCAAACATCTATTCAATGTGGCTCCAGGCCAAACATCACTTAACACCTTTTGACTCACATGCATCTATGTTTTCACTTAAAAGGGGCCATCCCTAGCTCGACATAAAGGTGTAGACTTAATTTATCTTAGACATAGGCTAAAATAAAAGCCAAAGTATTAATATTTGTAGCCTGCATGACTTAGGACTTACACGAATATTTTGAAGCAAGGTGTGATTGATTACACAAGGAGGTAGGGACCGGTTGACATTTGATGCCAATGACTCAAGTAATTACTCAAGTGGCCTATGATTGACGAAAATAGGTCAACGAAGAAATAGACCAAAAGCAACTCAACCAAAATTAATTAACATTTTCATATGAAAGGTTGATAGACCCTAAAAACTGTAGCATAAACCCTTCACATGCACAGACGAACATAAAATTTTGTACTTCATGTATTTTTTATAGGAAATTGAATAAATATTTCTTAACAATTTCAATTGTGCTCGTTTTGTTCTAAATCAACTATCGATCTCTATAAATCCATGGATTTTATTCCAAAACTGAACTATAGCGATCCATCAAATTTTCATTCAATCATCGAGTAATTCAAGATGTAAACTTAAATATTTGCTAAATATTTCTCGCGCCTCATGAAAAAATTTCATCTTTGGTCTAGTATCTTAGACCCTAGGCCTGAGTTTAAATTTATGCTTTAGTATTCGTGAATCTAGTGAATGACCGATTTAGGATGTAACTTGAACCACATGTTCTAAATTGTCTCAAGTTACCGCTACTTGCATGATGGCGAAAATGTAGGATACTGAAAAGTTACAGTTTCTAAGCTACTTAACAAAGAATATAAAAAGTGTTGATGATTTCACTAAGTATAAAGGTATAAAGAAGATGATAAATAGCATGTTTTTGTAACATGTGCCAAGTTTCTAACAATGCATGTATGATTAATGTGCAAGGCACTACTACATGCATAGTCTATTGAAATAAATAAAATTTATTTAATGCTCTTTAATACACTATTAATGGACTATCATAATCTCGAAACATCAAAATTTAAACATTGCAATAAAAGTTTATTTTGGTAATTGGAATTCATGTTTCCACAATTGCTATAAATACTCATATTAGATGAATCGAAAACTATTTAAAAGGATTTGTACTCTATAACTTGTTTACGAGTAAAAAAACCTATATTTTCTTACTCTGAGCATGGCACATAGCTTAGACATTGCACCAAATTGCACAAAATTATTTATTATCTTCCTTTTCTTTTGCAATATTTAAATATATGTACATATTGTACATGTCTTATCATCTTCTTCTATAGCAAGAAAGATTTACAATCGATCTCATATCTTTTGCACACTTGAACTATATTTTGTCAATGATTGGCTCGTAAAATCAAATTATCAATATTGTCAAATCATATTTATGGTTCTAGATCCTCATATTATTGTTCTTGTTTGATGCCAAGTAGTTATACATAATATATCTATTTTTCATCATATTCAAGAAAACTAACAATGCTTGTCTAAATTGTTGGATGATTAGTTAAATCAAATCAAATATTTTACACACTATTGAGGCCGCATATTGAAGAGTAAAAGTTGTGTATCTAAATAAAGTCACAACCATTGGTTCAATATTGTTAAAAATATTGGACATTAAATAAAAAAATGTTATAACAATATTAATTTTTAAGAATATTATTATAGTATATATATAATTGTATATAATAAGTTAATAAATATTACTATTCGTGATACATTGTAAATTTCTAATCATCTTGTGGTCTTGGAAAAATACCTTTCAGAATTTTGAGTTTCGCTCATTATCTGTAAGCTAGGATTTCATATTTCATGTAGTAGGCTTCACCCTAGGGCTAAAAACCCTCTTTAAACCCTAACAATGTTAAACCCAAGCCTTTTCTCATGTTCGCTTGTTGACTTGATACCACCTATTTTCGGTTCATTTAGTTACAACTTCAATATTTGAAGTCATCTTGTCATTGGCCCCGTCGTTCTAATCTTCCTAGTAATTTCCCTTTGAAATATATGGTTCAAAATCTTAAGTCCCGTGGGTATAACGTTTTAGACATCATGTTTAATGTTTTGCCTCCTAGGTTTGAAATAAATTAAATTTAAGTCTTATGATAACCTAGAAAAATGGCCCCGACTTAAGTCACATATTGAAGCATCTATCTATAATAAATTAATTAATTTTAAAGTAAATAAATGCATTTATCATTTTTAGTGTTTTGTTTGTGAGGGATGCTTAATATAATATAATAAATTTATCATTATTAATGTGTGCATTTTTAATATTAAAATTTTATGTTGTCTAAACTATATTTATGGAGCAATAGAAACAAAAATTGGAAGCAGGCCTCACCAATCACATGGCAATATTTTGCATGCCTTATCCATTTGTTAATCTTATGTTGCATCCAAGCTGAATGTTGCTAACACCTATTTTTGGTTTTGACGCCTTTAATTCTTTTGCAAGCCTTTGTACACAAAAATATGGAGAAAATAAAAATCTAATAATTTATTCAAAATTTATTTTTCTTTTACATCTTTGGAGAATATGGCAATTGCAATAAAATTGTTCTTATCCCGAGAACTACCATTTAATCCCATCACATTTATCATGTTGTTATTTGTTGGAGAAAATATAGGAAATTTATATATTTATTTGTTGGGAAAAATGCAAAAAAAATATATATTATCTTATGGCATTAACATAATACTTATTTATCCATGTGTAAGAATTTCCCAGAGTTTAAATCATATATTTTAATTTCCTTGATGGATATATATTATATGAATAATAATGATAATAATTATATAAAAATATTATAAAATAATAATTAATATAATATTATAATAAACATAGTGTATGTTAAGTGAAATAATAATATTATACTATTTATATTAATATATGTATATATAGTTATATAGTTAAAAAAAATTATTTATGATATTATCAATATAATTAATAATACATCAGAAGTATAATACATGATACAATAGATTTATGGTACAATACAAGTACATGAAATATAATCTACATGAACTAGAACAAGTGTAGAAGTCTTCATATCTAGGAGTACTCACCATGAACATGAACAAGTGAGGGAACCCAATGGAGTACAAGACACATTCCACTCGACCATGTGGTACCCAAAGGTCCACCTCCCATGCTAGGAGATGACACCTAGTCCCACAACATCAATAACAAGGTGACCACAACTAACATAAAAAGGCTAAACAAAGAACAACTGACATTACAAAAACAACACATCACAAAAGAACATACATTGCTTCCAGAGGACATCACATACCGAAGGGAGAGAAAACATAAGGGAATACTAGTCTGTAGAGGGAAGAGTGTCATCGCATGGTCCTGACATGGGTTACCCTGGCAGTCTATCACTAGCTACTGGCCTCCATCCATGGTTACCCTAGTAGTCTCTCACTAGTCGCCAGCCCCATAGGATGACACATGCAGAACCAAGCTTCCTTTCGTGATGACAAGGAAATTGGTTTTGCCAACCAAGCCTTCTCAACCCATCCTTAGCCTGAATGAGCACTACAAGCATGTGTGAGGCATTCACTTATCTTGATTACTATATAAACTACCCAACCCCTAATTCATTTTAAGTTTTCAATGAATTAAGAAACTTCCACATGGGTTACCCTAGCGCCACTTTTTGCATCGACCCCCATTGAGAGCCACTCCCCCCACTAGTAGATAGGAGACCCAACAAAACCAACAGATTAAAACCATCCTGCACAAAACAAATACCACCAAAGTACATATTCCAAGCAAGACATGGACCATCTCACTCTCAAATACAACTGTAAACAAGTAAGGGTGGTACATGGCTAAAGATCCTCAACAACACATTGCAAGTATCACATCAACCAACTCAAGGCTCAAACATAATAATTCCACCGATAACATACTTCCCAAAGCCTTTGGAAGACTAACAATATCCACCTTACACAATTAACCAAATCACTCTAAGGTCCAAAATCAGACGTAAGATCAAATAGGCAAACGACCTCTACATCCATAAATAGCATAATTTTCCCATCTTATAAAACACATTAACTTGGCCTCTAATACACAAGTATAATCAATGACCACTCACTTTACTTCATACAAAAAACTCAACCACCAAAAGAATCATGGAATACTTATAAAATTTATAATGCAACCAATACAAGTTCCTAAATATTCATCTTAAACAAAAGATAGTCTAATCTATATAAACTAACCTTTATTTATACAAATACACTAATCCCTCCATATCTAAATTTTCTTTTGCTCATTTGCTTAAATATAAATACATAAAAGAAACAATATTCTTTTGAATGAAAAACACAACATAGACGCACACACACATGCACATATATATATGTATATGTCTATATTACTAAACAGAATGTTGTTACCCAAAATAATACATTAAAATACAGCGATGTATAGTAAACATTTATATCAAACATTGGTATTGGTATATCCATATATATATATATCGACATACAAATGTCAATTTAATAGTTGGATCACTACATATGTTTAAGAACAGAAAATTAGAATGATATGCATGTGTTTTAATATGAAATTAGCACATATACATTGAACACCCAAAGCAACCTATAAGCAACAATTTACTACATAGAACACATAGAAGTCAAGCAGTTAGCAATCAATGACCATGTAAATATCATATTCATCGATATGAAATGAAACACAATGAATCGCATTTAGTACACAGTATATCTCACCAAAATAAATAAAATTAAAAGCATCGATAGCTAATTCCTATGGCACATATGTCAATTCTGAAACATGGAACATGTAACTCGACTTCAATCCTATCTCTTTATACAAATAAAGTTTCAATTTAAAATTGCAGGGCAACGAACACCACTAAAGAGTAAGGCTATCAAATATTTTATCAAGCTTATAAATTGAGCTTCAAACATATAGAATTCCATAAAAATCTATAGCTAATAACCAAATAGCCAAGGCAAACATTTCTTGAGGCGTGGCACCAATAAATCGAGTAGAAAGAAAGATTGGCTGGGCGAATAAAAATAGCTGGATATTTCAAGATTCAAGACTTTTACTTGGTGGTACAGAAAGAAGAAAATAGGATCCTTCATCTATCGCCTTAGGGGAAGGATGAAAACTATGTTTGATTCGATAAACATTCCAAGTATGAAGAAATAGTCATCAAGAAAATATCATAGACAATAAACTTGAGAGGCCCACAAAAGAATGCAATGGTTGCTAGGCGTATGTGAAATGGGTTTAATTAAATATTTAGGAGAGAAGCCACTAATGGTTTACAGAATACACACAAGCAATTTGTAGAGAAATAAAATCCAAAATCTTTCAAAGGTTTCATCAATTAACTATTTCAATTCAAAATTAAGCAGAAGTAAGAAACTGGGAGCAATGGAACCTGGTTTGAACAAGTAGCTCAGCTGAGGATTGATGCTGAGATCAAGCTCCATAATTTACAGCTTCAGCTTCTTCAAAGATTTAGCATCTACTGCAGGACCCAATTTCAAAACCCCCAAAACCAGAAGAAAACCTCCAAAACCCATAAAACATTCACGAGAAGAAGAAGCAAGATTAGTTTTCTAGAAATTATGCAAAAAGCCCCCTTTCTTTAGAAAATTTATTTATTTATTAACCACCTCCACATATTCATTGTTGCATGCAACTTCTTTCTTTAATTCTAATTATCTTATTTAATTTTCTATCCATTGTTCATTTGCACTTAAAAAATCAACTTTTACAATATTTTATTTATTAATTTAGCCTTACATTTAGATCTATTTGCACACGCTTTAATTTAATATATTTATTTTATTATTTCTATATTAAAACGTAATCATAATTTATTGAAATCAAATAAAACATTAACAATATCTTATTTAATCAATACCACAATTATATAAAAGCTTTTATTTTAATAATCACAATGTCTTTTATTTCCAATAATCTTTATTTTAATATAATAATCAATCAAAGTACTAACAAATCAAATTAATCGAATGAATAGAATACCAAGTAGTACCTGACCTCATAGTTACACGAAAGGAAAGTTAATGACAATAGAGATGAACCAAATCACAAATGAACAAAACTACCAAGATGACAATGTATACTCATCCTCATCAAGGATGAGGATGAGTATCCATTAATAATCACAATGTCTTTTAATTCCAATAATTTTTATTTTAATATAATAATCAATCAAAGTACTAACCAATCAAATTAATCAAATGAAAATAATACCAAGCAATACTTGACCTCACAATGACATGGAAGGCAAGACCACAACAATAGAGATGAACCAAATCACAAACTAACAACACTACCAAAATTACAATGGATACTCATCCTCATAAAGGATGATGGTTCAACAAGGGACCTAATGCTATCTCCATCAATGATTTCCATTGGGCTTAAGGCACGCTCAAACCTGACAATTTAGGTGGAGTCAATGCCTAGTACCTGCAACCTATAGAAAACCAAACACAGTCAAACATGTACATAGTCATATAGTCAAACACACCGTGAGGGGAAAGTCACAGTGTCGCAAGGCACTCACAAGCGAGTGATGTGACATTGTTCCCCTTCACCAAAATACATCAATACATAATAATCAAATGCTAACAACAAGGTAAAAGCAATCATCAGATAATCACATGGTGCACATAACAAGATTAATCTGCATAATCCATTAAATCCACATACCAGGTATAACATAAGCATAAACATCAGTGATAAAATTATCATCAACTATCATCATAACTATGAATCCAACATAAAGCAAAGTATCATAATGTCCAAATACAACTAGGTAACTGTCAGTAACATAAATCAAACTGAGGGGCACTACACTATATCTTATCCCTATCCCCTTCTCCCTTTTCTCTTCCTTTATCTTTCTCTCTTTATCTCTCCATATATTTGTCTCCTTAAGTGTGCAATGGGTACATTGAAGAGGTCTTAAAGGTGAATTATCATATCCTTAATAAAATAGCATGCTACCTTGAGCATAGCTCCCCACGGACACATGTCATTCTTGGATTGTTGACATGAAACAACCAATCAAAAGTTAGTTTCCCTTTTCTTTCCAGTAAACCAATTGTTGTTTAATGGTAAAAGCCTCCAAAATCTCACTTATCACATAAAATCCAGATAAATATTGATTTGATAATTGGATGGGAACATTTTATTTCCATTTGTAGTACTTTTTTTATCAATTTGATGGCAAATTTTTTCATTTGTATTGCTTTATGTTTTAAATTTGTATGCAAATATTTCATAATCAAAGAATACTTAATTTCTTTAAAAAAAAAAGTCTAGATTTGTCTAAATTTATTTCATTCTATTATTTAGCACTTATTATTAATTGTTTAATCTAGCCACATGCAACTAGAATTAGAATTTGCAGTGCATCCATGCACAAACACATACTCTCTAACATATTAACATACAGATAGTTTTCTATCGGTATAATCCTTAAACCTCCTTTAGATGCAAGTGCTAGCATATATACCTCTCTCTATATAGAATTGTCTCCCCTTCTATCCATCTTTCTTCTTCCTAATATCTCCAAAGCTCAATTACTATCAATTTTTTAATATATTAATTTAATTTCTTCTATATAAAAATATATTAATTATTAATTATAATAATTTCATAATTATATTTAATAATTTTTATTATAAAATATAATATATAATAATAATATAACCTATATTTTATTATCTATATAATTATATTATATATAATTTAATCTATATTATATAAAATATATAATATATTAATTATATTTTATATTATATAAAAATATAATAATTATTAATTATTAATTACAATAATTTATATATATTTAATAGATTTGTTCAAGAATATAATATATAATAATAATAAATAATATTATTATAATATTACGTTGAGAGGCGTTCCACTACAAACGTATTTTATGCGTGTACATCAAAATGTTCCACCACCTCACCATTGATAACCACTCCACTTGTTTTCAGAAAATCATTGTTTTCTTGAACTATTTTACATCTCGCATTCTGATAAACACTCCAGTGTTGATCCACCGCCTCATCGAGGAAGAGTAACATAATAGAAGAGGAGAAAAATGGTGCCAGGACAACAATAGATGCTATCTTTTAACACATTGCAATTATATTTAGCCAGTTTTGTGTTGCAAAATTTTGAAAGAAAAATTAGGGTTTAAACCTATGATTTTTTCTATGGCGAAGCAAAGGTGGGCATACATGGAAGGAGAGAAAATATTGTATAAAGCACAACAACATCATAAGATGGAACTCAAAAGGAGTTGGCCATACAGACTGCTACTACCTCGCACATTTCATCTCTGCAATAGTCTGCAGGAGTCGCCTGGTTGCTCTATATTTGTTTTATCCATGTGTTTTTTCTGAACAAGTTATGGTTTTGTGGTTTGGGGAGGGCAGAGAGGAATTCGTCACAGTGAGAGGATGAGATAAAAACTTTATATTTGGAATAAAGAAAAGAAGGATAATGAATGGGGGAGAGGTGGAAAGGAAAGAGTTTTTGGGTTTGAGGTTTGTGGTTTGTTATTGTGCATATTGTTATGCATTTTAAGCATGCACGATGGATTTTATCAAATTTGTTTGAAATATTGAATCAAGTTTTCTTTAAAATAATTAATGGGGTTACATAAATATGGCAAGAGAGGACCTTGAGGAGATTGTGATGTGTTGAGTAAGCATTTTTTTACTATGGTTCCTAATGGCACAGGAGGCAAGAGCTTGTATGCTTAGGAACGTTTTACAGAAGGTAAGATTTGTATCCAGTTGTGATATTTTACAATATAATGTTTCATCGACCATAGGTTTGAGTTGCATTCATAGTTTTGTTTGTGTTGCAGGTTAGAGATAAAAATAGAGTGGGATTTTGAAGCATGCACGATGGATTTTGTCAAATTTGTTTGAGATATTGCGTCAGGCTTTCTTTAATGGAATTAATGGGGTTACATAGATCTGGAAAGGGAGGACCTTGAGGAGATTGTGATGTAGAATATCATCCATAATTATGTGTATAAGCATGCCATTTTAATGTATTCTATTATAATTTGAAGGCATGTTTGTAAGCCTTTGAAGGTAGATTACCATATTTAACACAAGTTATTTGTTATTGTTTTTGTCTGGTGTTTGAATGTTGTCTGAGAAATGTTTAGGTTGAACTTTACAAAGCTAAATAATTGAAAAATACAAAATCGAAACTACAAAATATCTTGGAGAGGCTTAGTATGAACTTAAGCAATTCCAAGTTTTCTAAGAGCTAAATTTAAGGCAATGGTTCATATAATGAGGTTTTTCATGTTTCTTGAACTATTTTACATCTCTCACATTCTGATATCTTGGAGAGGCTTAGTATAAATTTAAGTAATTATAACATAGAAGAGTGGACATAAATTTGAGCAAAAAAAAATTCTTTCAAAATTGTCAAATGTGTATGTCATGTCATCGGGAAAAGATACCATTATCAGTAAATTGAGTTCTACAATTAGATGTCAAAAGAATTATAAGGTTTTGAGAACAGATGGTTTATCTTATGATTTTTACAAAGCTACTAACTTTGTGATTGAATATATTATATCAAGATCATCAAGCAGGGTACTTGTAGACCAGAGGGTAGTAGATGAGTAATCATATTGATTCTAAAAGTTGTTGATAGTTGCCAAGTTAGAAATTAGATTTTGAAAAAAAAAACTAAAGATCCTCACTCAAATGAAGATAGTGTCACAAAGGAATGTATTCAATCATTTAAATTTTATTTCCATATTGGGAACAAAAGGTGTGGCCCAAACTTCCTGAGTAAAATGATCTTATGCCTCTTGCTTCCCTTTGTAAAACCTATGATAGATATGAATGGCATAGTATTGAATCGATGTCGAAGTTGTGAAGGTTTAGTTGCATATTTATAGGACGGTGTTGGTTTCCATTGGGGATTGATGCAAATACAAATCTATAAAATAATTTTTTCTTTATTTTATGTTTATGGTTGGGCTTGAGCTAGATCTCAGTTTCCTTTGTCAAACTGGGAAATAATTTGTGGTCATGGAAATATCTGCAACCAGTGTTAAATTTCATACTAAAAATATGTAGTCAAATTTCTAACTAGATTGTCCAGTTGATTTGCAACTTGATCTAATACGTACTTTTATAACCAAGAATCCTTCCATATCTTGTCTTTCTCCAAGAACAACTCGAACCCTAGAACTTGCTTACAACTAAAAATTATTGACAAGTAAAACATTAATGTTGGGTATGAACTCAATCTAGAAAAATATTGGCCAGTTCAACAGTTAATAGCTTGCTTATTATAAGCTAACTATTCCTTTTTCCTTGATTTTCCTCCTGGGATTCTTCTCCTATGGTGGTTATTTATATGTAAATCTATGCATCTTATGATTAATAAGAATGAAGTCATATTGTGCAAATTCAATTTTTTGTGCCTAAGCAATATGTCTTTGTAGATCTCTATGACTTTCACATGGTATCAGAGTAGTTCAAAGACAATACCAGGCCATAAGTGAATGCATTGAATGTTATTGTATTATGTGAGATTCCATTGTTGTGTGCAATCATTGGAAGATGGTTAGGTAGATCTTTATAGGATTTTTTTTAGATGTTGTTTGGAATCAACCTGCACACAACAAGAAAGAATCATCCCATCCCTTGGCATAATCGTTGCTCAAATATTTTGTGACACCTTTGCTTATAGAGGCACAATTTTTGCAGTAGCTAGTCAAGATTATGGCAATCAACCTGCACACACACCAAGGTGGAGAGGGGAAATGTTGGAAGAATTTGGGAGGAGGATGACTTGCACCCAAACCTGTGGCCTTCACCTCTCTCTGAAGTGTTTATTCCAGCATATGCATGATTATTATGGCCAGGTTTAATGTTACATTTTGTTTGATTTGACTTTTTGTTTTAAATCGGGGTTGGAGGCATCTTTTGCAAGCACAACAAAGAAGATTCTTCCACAAATGGGTGTAAATCCCATGCAGCTCTGAGAGGAGTCTCGGTCTAATCCAAAGAGACTTAGTAGCAAGCAATTGGAAGCAAACTAGGGGCATAAAATTCATCAATCACCCTCCACTTTGATGGTGGCAATCAATGACCAGGCTCTTCAAATCATCGTTCTATCTCAAGTGCTTTCTATATGTGTAGAAGCACTATGTTCAACAAGTTATTTTTTCTCTATTAAGCATGCGAGGAAGTTTTTCTTATTGCGAGGTTTTTTGTCCATATGCATAGGCTCTTTAAAGCTGTGAAGGGGGTGTTTGCAAGGTAGGGAGGTGTGATTTGTCCATTGAAGGGCACGTTGTTTCCCATAGAAGGACCGATTTCGTGGTCATATGAGGTTTTCAGTCCCTATTTTGTTCCATCCCATGAGGGCATAAAGGGAGTATAAACAATTATTTTGCATGTACTTGCATGTTTCGTTCATGTGCTTGCATGTCACTGAATGTGAAGGATAAGATTATTTTTATGCATTTTACATTCATTATTAGGGAGGATTATACATGCACTTTGTAATCTTGAACTGAGATAAAGTTTCATTTATAGGGATTAATCATGTATCTTGAACACCATTTTCATCATTCTATCATTAGGCTAACCTCAGAGAAATTTTTTTTTTGGAAACATGGAATACAGAATCATTGCCTTGAGCAGGATCTACTACCCTATCTCCTCATATTCATTCTTGATCCAAGTAACTATGATGAAAATAATGCATGGTTTAATAATAATGACATAGTCTATGGACTAATATGTCTTACTATTTCTATGGATACTCTACATCACATAGAACACACTAAGCTCCCTTTCACTGCTTGGATCATCATCCAACAGTTGTATGGAGACATTGAATCTTCATCTAAAAGTGATGCTTCCTTGGAAAACTAGTCTATTGGTGATATTGAGACTTATGTTACCTCATCTAATAACACATCGCGTATGGATGATTAGTTCATTGATTCCCCATCAACAACCCCAATTGCATATTCAGATTCCAGAGATGCTTCTTCGAGAGTCTTCAGTGATTCATTGTAGTAGGATCATTTATTTCTTTTGGATTCAATCCATTGGGGCCAATTTCTACCAGACATTTATTTTTTATTTGTAGAATCCCTCATTTTGGATCTAGATAACACTATTGAGGACATATGTCTTCTCTTTGAGAACCACTCTTTTGTCCTTGTATTTTTTGCTACTTATGAGTTTTGTGTTGCTTCTTTGAAAGCTTCCAATGGACTTTTTTAGCAAGCCATCCATAGTCTTCTTGATTCAACTTTTTGGGATGATCTCTTTGTTGGCATATGGATGGCGAGATTGTTGGCATATGGCTTGTAAGTGTTATCATTGATGGCAACCCAAGTCATGTAGCTTAAGTCTTGCATCCGAATGTGCAGTATAATTTTGGTTCCCACCGACAAAACAAAATAAAAGAACAGGGCATCCGGTTAACAGGCATGAAAGTTGATCTAAACATCTTACCGAGCAGATATTTTTGGTTGTGGATCTCTAAGGAAGGTTTTTTGATGCTTTCAATATCTTGGTTTTGATGCACACTCACTGGTATGTGATCTAGAAGATCCGATGCACTAATTTTTTGATTATCTGTGCGATAAGGACGACCCAGAAAGGATAGTAATTGCGGATGTAGAAGATATAATTAATCATAAGTCTTCGTGCTTGATTAAGTTTTATTTGGGTCCTCTCCTTGTCTTAACCAACTTTGGAGGATGCGCATAAAGATTTAGTGGTGGATCTGGCCGACAAGATAAAAAGTAACTTAATATTTTATAAAGTCGACTGATGGATGAATAAATCCTTGATTGCAAATATATATACAAGATTGGTTTTTTCATTTAGAATGGGAATGTAAGTGGGTGTGTATGTAGAAGTGTGAATTGCGAGATTCAGCAGTGCAGTAGTGTGAACTTGATTATAAGTGATGCGAAGAGCAGAGAAAAGTCCAGAGTCAGAAAGCAGATCCAGAATCAGATCTATGAGCTTCACCAGAACTGTCATCTGGCATAAGTAGATGCTACTATCTCAGTTCACTCTTCAGATGGTCTTAATCTGAATTTTGTGAGGCAGTGAGCCTTTCTCTTTGAGTAGTGAGATCTAGGCAGTGTGCCTGAATGCAAGTGCATTCCTTTTGTAAATAATTATATTTGAGTACTCAAATTGTGGATTAACCTCCACCGTGGTTTTTCCCCTAACAGGGTTTCCACGCAAAAATCTGTGTGTTATGGTGTTATGAATGTTTACTTTGAATGCATACATCTTTTATTTAATGCAATGATGAAATGGTTTCAAGTTTTAGATTGATGAGTTTAAGAAATGTTGAACACTGATTCACCCCCCTCTCAGTGTTCCCTTGAGTCCAACACTCTTGACATGAGTTTCAAACTTGTTTATGGAGAATTATGTTTCAGATTTGGAGGACATATTTGAGGGATTATCCCTCCTCTTTGATGACAATTTCAACACAGTTTTTGGCCCATCTTCATTGTCTTTGGAGATTTTCATTCATGAGTTTCCTCTTTCGCTTGATTTATCATATTTCTTGGTTGATTTTGAGCATGATTATTTTGTGGCTTATTCAAGCTTGGAGACACCTACTCAATTTTTAAAGACACACATGTTGAGACTTCATCCTTCCTCCTTTCATTTGGACATGGAGTGGCTTCTGCATCAGCCTATAGATTTGTTTCTTCCCAAGGGAAGACATGTTTCTTGTATACACTAGCCCATCTTTTTTTTCCAAGAATTCTTCATCGACTTGCAATACTATCCCACTTCTGAACAAACTATTGTCATCTTCACGAAGACTTTCTTTGAGCTCAAGTCTCACTCTCTGTGAGACCTTCTTAGGGTGAACAATACTGCAACATAGTAGCTACCATACTCAATTATTTCTTATTTGAGGGGTGGTTTTTTTCCCACAGGGTTTTTCCTCTTTCCTCTTTTCTCCCTTTAGGAATGTGTCTCCTTAGTTAGACTTGATGGGGGTGTTAGCACAATTTAACTCTCTGTTATAATTGTTGTTTCCAACATGAAACTACTGCTTGATCACCATTACGCATGTGCTCTTCAATAGTTAACAACTTGCTTATTATAAGCTAACTAATCCTTTTTGCCTGATTTTCCTCTCGGGATTCTTCTCCTATGGTGGTTATTTATATGTAAATCTATGCATCTTATGATTAATAAGAATGAGGTCAGATAGTGCAAATTCAATTTTTTGTGCTTGAGAAATATTACTTTGTAGATCTACATGAATTTCACACTTACATGATGGAAGTTGTTGAGCTCGCTTCTTTTTCTTCTTCTTCACTAAAAGTGCAAAACCAAAAATTGATAGACATAAATATCCCCTACTTCAGGAAGAATGAATAGTTAAACGTAAACATATAAATCCATAAGAATTTGAAATCAAATCCCACTCGAGAATTACCACTATGATAATGTTGCAGTGATAGAACATGTGAAAAAATATGAGTTACATGCTAAGAAATTGGGAGCCCTGTCTGAGCCCACAAAAATAGAAGTGGACCAATTAGTCTCTAAAGCTAACATTGGCTAGTTCTTAAATAAAATACATCTAAGCTTACTATATTTGCAAATTTTTGAATATTAATAGCAGATTTAACACATTTTATTAAATAAATATTTTTGCATATTAAATAGATTAATATTGGCCAATTCAACAGTTAATACCATTATTGGTGAACTGAGTTTTTCAATTAGATGCCAAAATAATGATAAGGTTTTGAGAATATATGGTTTATCTTTTGATTTTTACAAAGCTACTAACTTTGTGATTGAATATATTATATCAAGATCATCAAGCAGGGTACTTGTAGACGAGAGGGTAATAGATGAGTTATCATACTGATTGTGAAAGTTGTTGATAGTTGCCAAGTCAGAAATTAGATTTTGAAAAAAAATACCTCTAAAGATTTTCACTCAAATGAAGTTTGTGTCACGAAGAAATGTATTCAATCATTTAAATTTTATTTCCATATTGGGAACAAAAGGTGTGGTCCAGACTTCCTGAGTAAAATTCTCTTATGCCTCTTGCTTCCCTTTGTAAACCCTATGATAGATATGAATGGCATAGTATTGAATCAATGTCAAAGTTGTGAGGGTTTAGTTGCATATTTATAGGACGATGTTGGTTTTCATTGAGGATTGATTCAAATACAAAGATAGCAAATAATTTTCTCTTTTTTATTTTATGTTTATGGTTGGGCTTGAGCTAGATCTCAGTCTCCTTTGTCAAACTGGGAAAGAAGTTGTGGTCATGGCAATATCTGCAACCGGTGTTAAGTATATTGTTGCTTGGATCCTTCTTGCTATAGCAGTTGCACTTTCAGGTTCATAAAAAGAAAACACGACAAACCACTAACATTCGTACTTTTCATAAAATTAATGCACTCATGAAGAATGAAGGAAATTCAGGTGGCAACTATATGTCATGATGTGTGTGCAAAATTAACCAGACCATGACAATTCAAGAGGCATTTCCTGAAACACAGAAGTATTGGCCATCATCGGATAAGAGAACTAAACTTAACTACATAAATATAGTGGCAGCAAGCCATTTTTTATGTGATAGACTTAGGGATATGGTCAATGCCCATTCTCTCTACTCTCAAATTGGGATTTTGATGTTGCTTTTCATCCCTTTTTGGGTATATCTCTCCATTGACAGATAAGAAAATTATATAAAAGTAAATTAATGATCTCTCAACTCCTATTTGAAAATATGTCTCGATGTTATCTAGATATATTACTCAATAAGATAACTACATATGCATATATGTATTCAAAATGATATTTTCAAAAACTCAAGGAAAAATTTGTCTAGCCTGTTGATTTTTTAAAAATCATGATTAATTACGATTTTTTACAGATTTATGCTTCTATGATATCCCCTACCACTAACTTACTATTTTCTTGTCTGGAAGAAATAGCCACCAAATAAAAAATATGGATATAACCCAAGAACAACACAAGTGCATCTCTAATTCTTAAGGGATTCAGAATAAAAAATGAGCATAGACAAGAAAATTTTGCCTATAATTCATCAACCCAAAATAAGAAGAAAATACAAATATTAAAAGAACATGCAACAAAACCCCAAAAATGGTATGAATGAAAGTTCACAACAAATAGAAAATGTGGATGCACTGAGTAGATTTCATACACAAATTAAATTTTCTAATTGCAAAATAGGGTTTATATGCAAAAACAATGTTAGTTCACTCAAATGTAGGGTATTTGGACCCTTAATATTTTGGGATGCCCCAAAGCTTAAGCATCCTCAAATGAACAAGACACACAAAAGACTGAATTCATAATAGAATGTCACTCAAAGGAATAATACACAACAGACACAAAAGTCTATTTCCTTATTTTAGTATCCTTTAACAAAAAGGTTATTCCCTTATTTTAGTTAGTATCCTTAAACATAATACATATTAAGAGACCCACTTCACAGTGCGGTTCCCTCCAAAAAACAAACCAAAAAAATTGACTTAAATAGCAGGGGAATTTTTTTTAAAAATAACACACAACTACCCTATCAATTACAAAAGACCGCAATGTACCACTCATAGACAAGCAAACTAAAGTTGCAATTTCTAATTTTGATAAAACAACAAACACATAAATTTATAATTTAGTAAGAGAACGACTTATCAGCCACAACAGGCCCATTTATTCGCATGGGTTCTTCATTTGGTTTAGCCAAGATGGAATCAAGCTGCAACATATGTAGCAACATTCATTGGCTTATGTCATAGTTTTGGAGTGCCTAGAACTTTGAAAAGTGAGCCCACAGATAAAAGACTCTTGAAGAGTATGTTAGTTTTCGTGGGCTTACTTTCCAAAATCATGGGTGTTATAGAACTATTAGTGAATCCCTATAGATGTTACTCTTGATGCCCTCTTTCCTAAACCAAATGAGGAAACATGACCTCTTGCCTAAACCAGATGATGAACCAATAAAGAAACTATTCCAAATAAAGGGCAAGAATAAAGAAACTTGCCATATTTTTTTTAAGCGAACAGTTCTATGAGAATTTTGTTGCAAATGTTGCTCTTGATGCCCTCTTGCAAAAATTAAGCTGCAAAAAATCATAGAACTGTTCCCCTTTACAAAAATAGTGGATGAATGTAGAGTATGGGACCTTGCCCGAAAAAAGAAAATATTAGGTAGAAAAACCCTTCCCCTTCTCCCTTTCCTTCTTTTGTTGTGAGCAGTCAAAAAGTGTACATCAAATACAAATACAATGATTACATGTTTATATTGGGAGGGGCACGACCATGCATTGAGGAGAATGGTCAGGGACATTTTTGTCAAATATGTATGTTTGCAACCTTCCATACTCCTGCACTAGTTCTTGTAGAGGGTGGTTCTATTCTTTGTTGTTGTTAGGTATTTTTTGTTACAAAGAGAATTTGAAAATAACATGACCAAAAAACTTTTTATTAATATCATCTTCATAATATCTTCAAAATAGGAAATATTGAGCAGTGACACAACATAGAACCGTTCCCCTTTTTCTTTTCCAAGCAACCGAAGAGCATGCATCGATGAAAAAGTCATACAATAAGTGCATCTTATAAAATTAAATCTTTAGCTATGAAGGTAATTTCATATCCAATAATCCTTCCATATATTTTATTTCTCCAAGTACAATCCAAACCCTAGAGCTTGCTTATAGTTAATAATTAGGTCATTTTTTGATTGCTGGATGGAGCTGTATGTTGTCTTCTACAAGCTGCAATAAATGTATTCCATGATACACTGTCTCCTCTTTCACTATGCTACAACTATAGGTCAATAATGGTTGAACATAAAATTCATACTAAAAATATGTAGTCAAATTTCTAACCAGATTGTCCAGTTGATCTACAACTTGATCTGATACGTACTTTCATAACCAAGAATCCTTCCATATCTTGTCTTTCTCCAAGAACAACTCGAGCCCTAGAACTTGCTTACAACTAACAATACTAACAAGTAAAACATTAATG
This sequence comes from Sequoiadendron giganteum, assembly GCA_007115665.2. Taxonomy (NCBI): domain Eukaryota; kingdom Viridiplantae; phylum Streptophyta; class Pinopsida; order Cupressales; family Cupressaceae; genus Sequoiadendron; species Sequoiadendron giganteum. The sequence goes on along the minus strand of CM021110.1, from coordinate 193,703,934 downwards.
TTGTGTATGAACTCAATCTAGAAAAATGTTGGCCATTTCAACTATTAATAGCTTGCTTATTATAAGCTAACTAATCCTTTTCCCTTGATTTTCCTCCTGGGATTCTTCTCCTATGGTGGTTATTTATATGCAAATCTATGCATCTTATGATTAATAAGAATGGAATCATATTGTGAAAATTCAGTTTTTTATGCTTGAGCAATATGTCTTTGTAGATCTGCGGGAATTTCACATGGTATCAGAGAAGTTCAAAGACAATACCGGGCCATAAGCGAATGCATTGAACGTTATTGTATTATATGAGATTCCATTGTTGTGTGCAATCATTGGAAGATGGTTAAGCATTTTTAAATATTTTTTTTAGATGTTGTTTGGAATCAACTTGCACACAACAAGAAATAATTATCCCACCCCTTGGCATAATCACTACTCAAATATTTTGTGACACCTTTGTTTACATAAGCATGATTTTTTTCAGCAACTAGTCAAGATTTGTGGCAATCAACCTGCACACATAGCAAGGTGGAGAGGGGCGACATTGGAAGAATTTGGGAGGAGGATGACTTGCACCCAAATTTGTGGCCTTCACCTCTCTCTGAAGTGTTTATTCCAGAATTTGCATGATTATTATGGCCAAGTTTAATGTTGCATTTTATTTATTTTGATTTGTTGTTTTAAACTGGGGTTGGAGGCATATTTTTGCAAGCACAGCAAAAAAGATTCTTCCACAAATGGGTGTAAATCCCATGTAGCTCTGAGAGGAGTCTCGGTCTTATCCAAAGAGACTTAGTAGCAAGCAATTGGAAGCAAACTAGGGGCATCAAATTCATCAATCACCCTCCACTATGATGGTGTAAATCAATGACCAGGCTCTTCAAATCATTGTGTTATCTCAAGCGCTTTCTATGTGTAGAAGTGTTATGTTTAACAAGTTATTTTTTATCTATTAAGCGTGTGGGGAAGTTGTTCTTATTGCGGGGTTTGTTTCCATATACATAGGCTCTCTAAAGCTGTGAAGGGAGCGTTTGCAAGGCAGGGAGGCACAATCTGACTATTGTTGAGCACATTTTTTCCCATTAAAGGCCCGATTTCATGGTCATATGGGGTTTTCAGTCCCTGATTTGGTCCAGCCCGTAAGGGCATAAAGGGAGTATAAACAATTCTTTTGCATGTACTTGCATGTTACTGCATGTAAATAATAAGGTTCTCTTTATGCTTTTTGCATTCATTATTGGGGGAAATTATACATGTATTTTTTAATCATGAACTGAGATAAATTTCCATTTACGATGGTTAATCATGTCTCTTAAACACCATTTTCATCATTATGTCATTAGGCTAACTTCAAAGAGATTTTTATCTTGGAAACAAGGGATAAAGAATCATTTCCTTGAGCAAGATCTACTGCCCTATGTCCTCGGATTCATTCCTGGGCCAAGTAACTATGATTAAAAGAATGCATGGTTTAATAATAATGATTTAGTCTATGGACTAGTATGTCTTACTATTTATAAGGATACTCTAGATCACATAAAGCACACTAAGTGCCCTTTCACTGCTTGGATCATCATCCAACAATTGTATAAAGACATTGAATTTTCATCTGAAAGTGGTGTTTCCTTGGAAAACTAGGCTATTGATGATATTGAGACTTATGTTGCTCATCTAATAACACATCGTGTATGGATGATCAATTCATTGATTCTACATCAATAACCCTTGTTGCAGATTCAAATTCCAGAGATTCTTCTTCGAAAGCCTTCAGTGATTCATTGCAACATGATCATTTATGTCTTTTGGATTCGATCCATTTGGACCAATTTATATCAGAAATTTCTTTTTTGTTTATGGAATCCCTCATTTCAAATCTAGATGACACTATTGAGGATATATGTATTCTCTTTGAGGACCACTATTTTGTCCTTGCATTTCTTTCTACTTTTGAGTTCTATGTTGCTTCTTCGAAAGCTTCCAATGGATTTTTTAGCAAGGCATCCATAGTCTTCTTGATTCAACTTTCTAGGATGATCTCTTGACAAGAGTTTCAAACTTGTTTTTTGGAGACTCGTATTTCAGATTTGGAGGACACATTTGAGGGATTATCTCTCCTCTTTGATGACAATTTCAACACAGTTGTTAGCCCATCTTCATTGTCTTTGGAGATTAACATTCATGAGTTGCCTCTTTCGCTTGATTTATTATATTTCTTGGTTGATTTTGACCATGATTATTTTTTGGCTTATTCAAGCTTGGAGACTCCTACTCGGTTTTTAAAGACACACAAGTTGAGACTTGATCCTTCCTCCTTTTAGTTGGACATGAAGTGGCTTCTTCATCATCCTATAGATCTGCTTCCCAAGGGAAGACATGTTGTTTGTAGACATTGGGTCATCTTTTTTTTCAATCATTCTTCATCGACTTGTAGTATTGTCCCACTTCTGAACAGACTATTGTCAGCTTTACGAAGAATTTCACTAAGCTCAAGTCTCACTCTTTGCGAGACCTTCTTGGGGTGAAGGATATTGCAGCATAGTAGCTTCCATACTCAGTTATTTTTTTATTTGAGGGGGGATTTTGTTCCCACAGATTTTTTCCTCTATCCTCTTTTCTCTCTTTAGGATTTTTTGTCCTTAGTTAGACGTAAGGGGGGTGTTAGCGCAATTTAACTCTCTGTTACAATTGTTGTTTCCAACATGAAACTACTGATTTCTCATTGTTACACATGTGTTCTTCAACAATTAACAACTTGTTTATTATAAGTTAACTAATCATTTCCCCTGATTTTCCTCCTAAGATTCTTCTCCTATGGTGGTTATTTATATGTAAATATATGCATCTTATGATTAATAAGAATGAGGTTAGATTGTGCAAATTCGATTTTCTATTCCTAAGTGATATATCTTTGTAGATCTATAGGAATTCCACACTTACATGATGGCAATTGTCGAGCTCGCTTCTTTTTCTTCTTCTTCACTGAAAGTGCAAAACCAAAAATCGATAGACATAAATATCCCCTACTTCGAAAAGAATGAATAGTTAAATGTAAAAATATAAATCCATAAGAATCCAAAATCACATCCCACCTAAAAACTATTGTTGTGATAATGTTGCAGTGATAGAACATGTGAAAAAATATGAGTTACATGCTAAGAAATTGGGAACCTTGTCTAAGCCCACAAATAGAACTGGAGCTTGTTAGTCTCTGAAGCTGACATTGGCTAGTTCTTCTATAAAATACGTCTAAGCTTACTATATTTGAATTTTTTTGAGGATTAATAGCAGTTTTTACATATTTTATTAAATAAATATTTATGCATATTAAATAGATTAATATTGGCTAGTTCAACAGTTAATACCATTATCGGTGAATTGTGTTTTGCAATTAGATGTCAAAAGAATGATAAGGTGTTGAGAATAGATGGTTTATCTTTTGATTTTTACAAAGCTACTAACTTTGTGATTGAATATATTATATCAAGATCATCAAGCAGGGTACTTGTAGACCAGAGGGTAATAGATGAGTTATCATATTGATTCTGAAAGTTATTGATAGTTGTCAAGTCAGAAATTAGATTTTGAAAAAAAATACCCCTAAAGATCCTCACTCAAATGAAGTTTGTGTCACGAAGGAATTTATTCAATAATTTAAATTTTATTTCCATATTGGGAACAAAAGGTGTGGTCCATAATTCCTGAGTAAAATGCTCTTATGCCTCTTGCTTCCCTTTGTAAACCCTATGATAGATATGAATGGCATAGTATTGAATCAATGTAGAAGTTGTGAGGGTTTAGTTGCATATTTATAGGACATTGTTGGTTTTGATTAGGGATTGATCCAAATACAAAGCTAGCAAATAATTTTCTCTTCTTTATTTTATGTTTATGGTTAGGCTTGAGCTAGATCTCAGTCTCCTTTGTCAAACTAGGAAAGAAGTTGTGGTCATGGCAATATTTGCAACTGGTGTTAAGGATATTGTTGCTTGGATCCTTGTTGCTATAGTAGTTGCACTTTTAGGTTTAGAAAAACAACAGAGCAAACCACCAGCATTCATACTTTTCATAAAATTAAAGCATTCATGAAGAATGAAGGAAATTCAGGTGGCAACTATATGTCATGATTTATAATGTGCAAAATCAACCAGACCATGACAATTCAATAGGCATTTCCTGAAACACAAAAGTATTTGCCATCATGGGATAAGAGAACTAAACTTAATTGCATAGTTACAGTGGCAACAAGCCTTCTGTTATGTGATAGACTTAGGGATATGGTCAATGCCCATTCTCTCTACTCTCGAATTGGGGTGCCAAAGTCGCTTTTCATCCCTTTTTGGATATATCCCTCCATTGACAAACAAGAAAATTATATAAAATTATATTAAAGTAATTTAATGATCTCTCAACTCCCATCTGAAAATATCTCTCGGCGTTATCTAGGTATATTACTCAATAAGATAACTACATATGCATATATGTATTTAAAATGATATTTTCAAAAGCTCAAGGAAAAAATCATCCAGCCTGCTAATTTTAAAAAAATCGTTATTAATTAGGATCTTTTGCAGATTTATGCTTCTTTGATATCCCCTACCACTGACCTAGTATTTTATTGTTTGAAAGAAATAGCCACCAAATAAAAAAGATGAATATAACCCAAGAACAACACAACTGCATCTCTAATTCTTAAGGGATTCAAAACAAAACATGAACTTAGACAAGAAAAGTTTTCCTATAATTCATCAATCCAAAATAAGAAGCAAATACAAATATTAAAAGAACATACAACAAAACCCCAAAAAGTAGTATCAATGAAAGTTCACAAAAAATAGAAAATTTGGATGCACTAAGTAGATTTCATACACAACTTAAATTTTCTAATTGCAAATTAGTGTTCATATGCAAAAATAATGTGAGTTCACTCAAATGCGGGATATTTGGACCCTTAATATTTTGGGAAGCCCCAAATTTTAAGCGTCCTCAAATGAACAAGACACACAAACAAACCTAATCCATAGTAGAACGACATTCAAAGGAATAATACACAACAAACACAAAAGTCTATTTCCTTATTTTAGTATTCTTAAACAACAAGGCTATTTCCTTATTTTAGTTAGTATCCTTAAACACAAGACATGTTAAGAAACCCACTTCACATTAGGGTTCCCTCCAAAATACAAACCAAAAAATTAGACTTAAATAGCAGGGGAAAAAATTAAAAAAATAACGCACAAATACCTTATCAATTACAAAAGACCCAATGTACCACTCACAAACAAGAAGACTAAAGTTGCAATTGCAAATTTTGACAAAACGACAGACACATCAATTTATAATTTAGCAAGAGCATGACTTACCAGACAACAAGCCCATTTATTTGCATGGGTTCCTCATCTGGTTTAGCCAAGAGGGCATCAAGTTGCAACATATGCAGCAACATTCATTGGCTTTTGTCATAGTTCTAGAGCGCCGAGAAGTTTGAAAAGTGAGCCCACAGATAATAGACTCTTGATAACAAAGAGTCTGTTAGTTTTCGTGGGCTCACATTCCAAAATCATGGGCGCTATAGAACTATTAGTGAAGCCCTACAAATGGTGCTCTCGATGCCCTCTTGCCTAAACTAGATGATGAACCATACCCTCTTGCCTAAACTAGATGATGAACCAGTAAAGAGACTGTTCCAAATAAAGGGCAAGAATAAAGAAACTTGCCATATTTTTTTTAAAGGGAACAATTCTATTATAATGTTGTTGCAGATGTTGCTCTTGATTCCCTCTTGCAAACATTAAGCTGCAACAAATCATAGAACTATTCCCCTTTACAAAAAATAGTGGATGAATGTAGAGTATGGAATCTTGCGCAAAAATAGAAAATATTAGGTAGCAAAACCCTTCCCCTTCTCCCTTTCCTTCTTTGGTTGTGAGCAGTCGAAGAGCATACATGAAGACAAATACAATGATTACATGTTTGTATTGTGAGGGGCACAACCATGAATTTAGGAGAATGGTCAAGGCCATTTTTGGCAAATATGTATGTTGGCAACCTTTCATACTCCTGCACTGGTTCTTGTAGAGGACGATTCTATGCTTTGTTGTTGCTCGGTATTTTCTATTATGAAGAGAATTTGAAAATAACATGACCAAAAAAACTTTTTATTAATATCATCTTCATAATCTCTTCAAAACAGACAATATTGAGCAACGACACAGCATAAAATCGTTCCCCTTTTTCTTTTCCAAGCAGTTGAAGAGCATGCGTCGATGACAAAATCATACACTGAGTGCATCTTATAAAAGTAAATCTTTAGCCGTGAAGGTACTTTCATATCCAAGAATCCTTCCATATCTTGTCCTTCTCCAAGGACAATCCAAACCCTAGAGCTTTCTTACAGTTAATAATTAGGTCATTTTTTCATTGTTGGATGGAGTTGTATGTTGTCTTCTACAAGTTGCAATAAATGTATTCCATGATACATTGTCTCCTCTTTCACTACACTATAGCTATAGGTCAATAATGATTTAACACAAAATTCATACTAAAAATATGTAGTCAAATTGCTAACTAGATTGTCCAATTGATCTGCAACTTGATTTGATATGTACTTTCATAACCAAGAATCCTTCCATATCTTGTCTTTCTCCAAGAACAACTTGCACCCTAGAACTTGCTTACAACTAACAATTACTGACAAGTAAAACATCAACGTTGGGTATGAACTCAATCTAGAAAAAAACATTTAATACTTTGGTGGGTGGTTTAACATTTCTAAATTTTAGACTAAAAAAGCTCACAATGTTCATGCACTCCAAGCCCTCCCTTCAATTAGATTAATTATATAAAATATTAATTCTATATTTAATACTAGCTTAGTTATATTTTATAATCTATCTTAAGTACACCGAGAGATATTTTTGTTGAGTATATGAATTGTTATGAATACAAATATATATATATATATATATATATATATATATATATATATGATTATTTGACATTGTTGGAATTGATTTTTGAGTAATTTTATTTTTTAATATTATAGTTATATTTTCAAAAACTATAATAATCATTTTTTTTAATATTCAATAATAAATAATATGTCATGAATATAATCCACCTAAGTTTGGTTTGGAATCAAGGCTAGTATTTTTTTAGATGGTTGTCTTTTTCATAGGTTTTCCTTTGAATTATTTGAGGTGTTGACATTAGGTTTATGTGTTTTTTTAATTATCTCTTTTGTATATACATTTTTTTTTTTTTTTGAGTTTATAAAAAGAAACATGAAATAATTTCTTACTTAGTCTTATGAGAAGAGATGTTACAAGTTATAACATCTATACAAATTTCAATAACATTTTGGCATAAGAACAATACTAATGAAATAATTAGAATGAAATAAAGAAGAGAAAAATTGTAAGATTGATACTGGTATCCTTAAAAAAAACTAAAAAAACTAACCTTCAAAGCACTTATGCTAATGTATTCTCAACGAAAAATAACTACTATATAATATTAGGCTCCAAATTTTTGTAGGAGATCCAACACTCTTAATGAGCGAGCAAACCATGCAAGATATAACCTTGTTTACCAACAATTAAGAACCATTGTTGTATTTATTGCAATGTCGATTCAAGAATCATTGAGATCCACATACTTCTCTAGATCTCTAAAAAAATAACTCAAATTTTTAAATGTATACACCACATTCACTTATAATGAACATGCACAAGATGATGATCAATTACTTTATGATATCTAACCTCCAACTTAATCCTTCTATTTATAAACAAGATTAAAAATAAATAAATCTAGCCACTCTTAATCAATACACCCAAAATACTTCTTTTAAGGTGGGAGCCCAAGATGGTTTGTCTCTTATGGCCCCACATTAAATGCTTACATTTAATAATTAAATAAATCTCTATAATATATTTTCCATATTAAATCATGGGGCCATTTAATCTATCCACGTGCCAGTGAGACGCATCAGCTACCTGGTTTTTTCATGCTTCTGCTCCCCTCTTCCGCTAGCCCTCCACGTAAATTTCCACGTGCCAGTTAAACGGGTCAACGGAGTTGTGTAGCTGAAGTTCAAAGGTTACGATCTCCAACCAGTCATGAAGGAATCAGCACTTTGAATCATGTCATTGAGGATATCTTCAGTTCCATGCCTTAACTTCACCATCTAAAGGGCCATGAAGAAGTCAGACCCCATACCAATTGATTCCTTCTCATTAATTGGCAGCATATGCTTCGTTCTTTCAATCTGAGCAGGCGTTATGCATAAACTTCCTTTCTTTTGTGTATATGAGTTGGGCTTCTAAGTATAGATTTGTGGTTGCTGCTGGTAAGTTCTAGATATGCGTTATACACTGCAAGATTCCCACTTTTAAATTTATGGTTTTGTGAGCATATTTAAATCTTTTGTAGAGCTATAGGGTACATGAAATTGGATACAGGTTTGTGACAGAAGAGCTATCTGATTCCTATTAGAATCGCTTGATTTTCTATGGCATTCTTGTAGCTCGCAGGGAATTTATAAATAATTTTTTTTTTTTGTGGGGGTTCTTTTTTGTGTAGATATGAGGAGGAGGAGACCGAGGATGAACCCGGTTATTATTTAGGCAAAGGAACCACAAGCATTCATGTCACAGCCCTTGATGGCCTTGTCAATGTAAATTCCCTATTCACATTAGCTGTATTTGTTGGTTTGACCGCAACTTCTCCTGGTGAGGGAGCATTCTCACACTGCATCTCCCTTTGAATTATTTTCCTTTCCGCTACTGGTTTGCACTGTATCTGGCGCTTCCACCCTTTTCTCCACAGTCCAGACATGATGGGGTACCTGCAGGGTCTGAATCAACAACCTTGCCATATTGATGCGGCGCGTCACCATTGCATCCCTGGCATGAACCTATATTGTTGTCACAACTTATTGTTATGATCAATGGTTAGGTAAATTATTATTTATTTGGCCTCTTGTTTTACCCTTCAATTATGTTGTTAACTAGATTGCTATAAATGGTAGTGGCCAGTTAAATTTGGTATGTTATTTAATATTTCTCTTTAACTGATTTTGTTATACAGTTTATTGTTATTTTGTTGAGAGTTTAGTTTCTTTTAATTTTTTTTATATGTTAAATCTTATTTTTCACTTGTGTGTTTACCTTTGACTTAGATGCCACAGTTGAGAGGTATTTATTCTGTCAAAGTCATTCAAGAGTATCAGCATGGCGCCTGTCAAAGTCATTCAGCAGGTGCCATTTGTTGGTGCCTTTGTTGGTGCCTGTCAAAGTCATTCAAGAGTATCAGCAGGTGCCATTTGTTGGGGTACGTCACACCAGCAAATGGCTTTGGAAATCCCAATGGTTTTAACACTTGAGCTCATACCATTTGACAAGAATTTAGCTAAATTATTCTTTGCACATTATTCTTATTTATTTGTTATCAGTTTGCCCTTTTGAGTCAATAGGTCTCTGATTAATGACAGAATGTTTTGTCTCGCTATGGAAATTTAAACAACAATATTTCTCTTCTATTAAGCACTTTAATCTAGATTATTTATTTTGCTTTTTCTTATTGTATTTTAACTAAATTATTATTTTCTTATTATTCTCATTTATTTGCCGTCAAGCTTTGCCTTGCTGAGTTAGCAGGGCCCTGATTATCAAGTAAAATGCTATGTCAGTTTACTGAAATATAATTCAGTAATTATTGCTCATCAATTGAGTATGTTAAGCCAAATTAGTTATTTAAATTATTATTATGCATGGTGATTACAAAACTCCAGTACAAGGTCTTGAGGATCCTACCCATCCCCAAACCCGTATCTTCTGGCAAACATATGTATATATAATATTGCATTACCCCCATTCATTTATTACTGTACCCTGCTTTGAAATAGTGTTCTCATTCTTGCATCCCTATGCTCATGTCTGCAAGTGACTTGTTATTACGGTGTTAAAAATCTTGCCCAAGTGTTGTTCCTTTCTTATTATTTATTTATGCTCTAGTTTTCCATTTTGAGATACTAGGTCTCTGATTGTTGAGTTAAAAGCAATGTTGGGTTATCGAAAGCTATACTTGGAAAAAGTATTCTTTAATTTGGAATGGTAAGTAAAATTCAGCAGTCAGGACTAAATACTTTCCAATTATTCATGTTGGCATTACAACATGTTGCAGCACCGCTGGTTATGCCAAAACTAAATTTCAATTTTAGTTTGTGTTGTAGAACAATTGCTCATGATCATTAATAATGACCAATTAGCCAGTTTTAAATATGTGTTCAACTGAACTTGAATACTAGGTGCCTTGACTCACATATAAGGTCCAACATAACCAGTTTGTAAGCCTTATTTGCAATGACAAGGTAAATTTCAAATTCACAGCATGCCCTTATGTGCAGGCTATGGCATATGCAAGCCTTTGCTATCATTTTGGTTAGCCTACCTTGTCCTGCTGGCTATACTTAACTAAACTTTAGTAAAAGTGATGGAAAGTGCAGATGATTTTGTTAAACTGAATTTCAGAAATAGACTGATTATCTCTGGTTTCCCAAACCAGTGGCTCATTGTCTAGTGGCAAGACAGGAGAGATTTGCATGATGATGACCCAGTTGAAACTCTACCATTTTTGTTTCCCTGCTGATTATATATGCCTTTGCTGCATTCCTAGATGAATTTAATGGAATAGAAACCCCTCAGACTGCAGCTTCTCATGGAAAGGTTATTCAAGTTTGATATTTAATAATATACTAAAATTTGTAGTTACTAGTTTCTTCACTGCCTCTGGGTTCTAGGGGAGTGCCTTGTTTCCTCCTAGGATTGTGCATTAGGGCCCCATTAGCCCTGGCCATTCTGTTACAGACATTATTAGGTCTTGCATTCTTCATTTCCTATTGGTCAGCAATGATACCTTTGGTTCTTGTGTCCCAAAGTGTGCTGCAAAGTTGCAAACATGTGACAACATTGTTTTAAATCATTGGTTGCATGTTTTGATCTTACCCGATTCCATGCTTCACTGGGGGGGTCCTTCCCTCACTTGGTTAACTGTACTTAAATATTGTGGTTCAAGGATTTTAAATATTTTGGTTTGCCTTTTTTTGCTTTGTTTCTTTCCTTTCACTTTTATATTTTTGGGTTTATTACTTGCACACCTAGGGCCTCTGTACCCTAGTTCTTCTCTACTATTTTAGTTATAATTTTGAGTCATACTCACCTACTTTCGTCTTTTGTGGACATCAATATGATTCCTTTTTTTCTTTCTTCTTTTATATCTAGAATTAATTAAACTCTATGCTTGAGTGGATTGCTATGCCTGGACATCGTAAACCTATTTTAGCAGGACTTTTTATTTTCAATTTGGCATGTTTAGCCAATTTATTGCTGAAATTCAATTATATCATGCTTCAGCACTGTTGGTTATGGAAAGCTAAATTTATATGATTCTTTGTGGCTATGGCAAACTAAAGATTGGGTGACTTGACTTGCATGTACAACCAATATGTTGAGGTTTTAAACATTGGTGGTGAAGACATAAATTTCAATTTTATTGTGCTTTGTTCTGCAGGCTATTCTGACCTAACTTTCAGTTTTAACTGTCTCATTGTCCTGGCTACATACTAAACTTGATTGTACTATAAGTGGTTAGATGGTGAAATGTTTTAAAATGATTTTTTTGAAATAGATTAATATTCTCTGGCCTCCTTGGTGTTTAAGATTTTAATTTTCAGCTAATGAGGTACCTGGTTCAAATGCCAATCCAGCCATATTAGTATGCCTGAATTCCAAGCTCAGCTGCTGAGTAGTTCATTAAAATGCACTGGACGCTGGTGATCCAAAGTTCAAACAATTACACCTAATATGAGGAACTGCACTGGAGGCTGGTGATTAAGTTAAGGGTCACTTAGTAATGAATTTGATGTCAAGAAAAGGTATTCTCTGGCCTCCTTGGTGTTTAAGATTTTAATTTTCAGCTAATGAGGTACCTGGTTCAAATGCCAATCCAGCCATATTATTATGCCTGAATTCCAAGCTCAGCTGCTGAGTAGTTCATTAAAATGCACTGGACGCTGGTGATCCAAACAATTACACCTAATATGAGGAACTGCACTGGAGGCTGGTGATTAAGTTAAGGGTCACTTAGTAATGAATTTGATGTCAAGAAAAGGTATTTTATGCAGGATTTAGCGAAGTGTTTATAAATTGCTTCTCAAAGGCTTTAAGGAATTTACTGAAATAACTAGAAATTAGTCAATCAAATCTTTTACACTGTAGCTTGACAGAATTCTCACTTGCTAATGATTCAATAGAACATATTTCTGTTATAATATGCTGTGACATAGCTGGTTATCCTTAGCTTAGGTTAGGAAACTATATGTTGCAGATGCTCATGTTAAATCCATAGTAGCTTGTGGTTTTCTGTACGGTGTTCTCAAATTAAACTTCAGTAGTAGTTTCATAACTTAAGTGCTTATGTGAAAATGATTTTAACTAATATCAAGATGGTTGAAATATTACATGCAGTATTATGACATCCACTTCAACATAAACTTCTATTTTAGTGTAACATTCAATAAGATGTTCATCTCAGTGGAAGTTGGTGAAGTAATCTATGAGAGTCAAAATCACTGAAAGGTTCAGGGTAAACTATGAGTGGGATAAGTGTGATATACATGGTGAATCATCTATGTTTACGAAACAGGAAATGCATATAATATGCAGAAATATTTATTTAATAAAATGTGTAAAATCTGCTATTAATTTTCAAAAATTTGCAAATATAGTAAGCTTAGATGTAATTTATTTAAGAACTGGCCAATCTTCTAGGAAAGATGCTAGCTCCGGAAACTAACAGGCTCCAGTTCTGTTTTTGTGGGCTCAGACAGGGCTCCCAATTTCTAAGCATGTAACTCATATTTTTTCACGTGTTCTATCACTGCAACATTATCACAGCAGCATTTCTCGGGCGGGATTTGATTTTGGATTCTTATGGATTTATATGTTTACGTTTAACTATTCATTCTTCCTGAAGTAGGGGATATTTATGTCTATCAATTTTGGGTTTTGAACTTTCAGTGAAAAAGAAGAAAAAGAAGCGAGCCATCATGTAAGATAAAATTATACAATTTTCGTAGTTGAGATTTATATATTGATGCATATAATTTGTTTATTTTCTTTTGTGAGCCGATGTTATGGACCAAGTACTTTATTAGGAATTAAAGTTTGTTAGGTTCCTTTTGTACAACAAATCAGATGCAGTGGAGAGGAGTTCAAGATTTTGGGGCTGAAGGTTCTATGATGCCTTAACGCTCCCACTGCATATAATCCTTTTTGGCCTGCAACACAGTGGGGTGCAGATGGTTACATGGCTTCTGGTGGAGGCATTGTCCCATTCATAGGTTAAGGACCAGGTCCCTGTTACGCATCTTTTAGAGCAATGATGCCATCTAATATGTATGCAGCACAGGGATATATACAAGGTTTTGTTCCTCCTGTTCAAAGATAAAATGTTTTTTATATCAAGTAGTCTAAAATAATTTTAAAATTTAGTATCTACCTGAATGGAGTGAAGGGATGTTCTGTCGTCTGATTGCATCTATATTAATTTCCGGGATTATGTTGATTATGGTAAGAACACTTAAGATGGTGGACGCATAATGAGTAGAGAGGAGTTTGAAGCTAAAAAAGCTGATCCGATGAAGAAGCGAATACAGAGCAATGGCACAATAGCAGGTATATTGTTCTTCTAAAAGTCGTGTTAAAAATAATGTCAGGATTTTTCCTGCATAGGATCAACAAGAAAATGTCAAGTTTAAAATATTTATGTAAACTTTCGTTTATGAATGTCTGCCATCAAGATAAAAGGGAGACGCTGTAATGTACTTTCATACCAACTCAAATCATTCTTACTAATCAAATGAAGCCCTTTTATCAGTAGCATGTGAAAAAGGTTTTGGAAAAGTGTGATTTTGCCTTGTAGATCCAAGGCTAATTTTCTTATGAAGTGGACTCTTTGACGTAGCTGATGTGACTTCAACATTCAACCTCAGCCCTGCTTCCTTTATTTGTATATGCTAAAACTCTGTCCTTGCCACTTTCTATAGAACTCTTTGTTGTTATGACTGAACTCTTTGAAAGCCTCGACTTTTGGCTCTGACAAGGAATATTGCCACTCTTTCCAAGTAAACTATTGCCAGTTTTCAGAGATCTAGAACGTGTCAAACATTGGTAGGATGGCATCCTGTTTTTCTGCAATAAGAGTGGAAAAAAAATGAAAACATTATTGAAACTTTTATCTAACAAGGTTTAGGAGTTTATACAACATTGATGAATACATACAAGACTGCAAGCATTTGTATGCACTGTATACCTTGTCAATAATTAAATTATTCTCATTTTTCAGTTTGGATTCATACAACTTGTCAGCAATTACTTTAGAATCTCCTTCTGTTCATCCTGTAATTCTCCATTTGCATGGCCACCGGATTCTGCAGCTTTTGCTTCTTTAGCTTCTTTTTTACTTGTAGTCTCTTCAGATTCAAAACATTCTTCCAACATTTCCGCTTTTGTACTTTCTTCTTTATTTGCATCAAAAACCAAGTTCTCCTTCCCAAGATTGCCTATATTAGAGGACTGCTGAGTGACCCAATTATCAGATGATATGCCATGCTGAAATGTTTCCTTTTCCATTTTGTGACTTTCATCTTCTCCAGTTGTCATAATTTAGGAACTGGCAATACAAACAACTTTAAGTAAAGAGTCATTTTGTAATAAATATCATTCAAGTTAATTCTGAATCAACTAATTTCAAATTTACCTAACATATAGTATTAAAAGGTAGAATTCATCACTATGGTCAACATGCATGCAGAAAATATGCCTCTTGAGATTTTGCAAAGGAAGAAACTTCAGAATTCAATTTCTTAATCAAAGAGAAACTAGCTAGGCCAAATGATAACTTAAAAACTCAACGAAAGAGGGAAAAAAATGGATGGAAAAAGTGAATAATTGCAGAAGAAATACATACAGAAAAAGGTACTATATGATGAGACATGTCAAACATAGTGTAGTTTGCAAATTCAAATGAATAATTGTGTGCCAGATTGGATGTACGTAAAAATCACCATCATATTTATTATGTCCTATACATAAAAGTTCAGATAAAGGCTCTATATCAAATCTAGATTTTTTTACTCGCCCCACCCCCTCAAAACTTCTATCATCAAAAGCAAGTGTTAAGCAGAAAAATGTCTAGAATTCAAAAAAATAAAACGTATAACAGATTGTGTGATACATAATCTATTGGCTGTCTATATCCAGATACATTAAAAAGTAATCATCCATAGAATAATAGAGATGTTTCGTAAGGGAAACTAGCAGGATGCATGATACTTAACCCATTAGCTGTGTCTCTAATGAGTAATATTAGAATATAATATCTAGAGAATAATAGAAAGCAAACCAGTATATAACCTTAACAAAAGACCCTAAATAAGAGTACATAAGTATTAGAAGTAAATATCCACACAATATTAGACATTTGTAGAGGAAGCAAGCACATGACTTTATCACAGAGCATTTGAAAGAGTGGAGAACGTGCTTATGATGAAAGGACATCGCTTAACAAAATGCCCAAACACTGCTGAAGTTTAGACTTGGCCGAACTCAAGGAACTTGAAGCAACTCATTCAGCTTTAAAAGATTGTAAAGATCCCTGAGTCTGATGATCAGATATTTACTGCCAATAATTTGACTAAAATCCTGGATTGAGCAGAAAAAATCCAAATTTCTATCACTAATTAAGTATGCATGACCCAACAAATCTTGGCTAGGAGCTTTTCAACTTGTATTCTCCCGCCCATACATTCACAAACCTTGATAAATCAAATCTAGCAAAGGAAATAGCTGGGAATATTTTGCATCAGGTCATCTCAGGTTCTGCAGACGATGATCACGTACAGTTCTGGGCATGCATGCTAAAACACCAGAAATGGACCCCTCTGTGGCAGATTTCAGTCCAGGTGGCCCTAGTGACACCTGGTAATCAGGGGGTGCTTGATTCATCTAGAGATTGTCTAAGTATTTTGAAGTCGAGTAGGCAGTAGCTAGTAAAGGGAAAACATTTGTTGAAGATGAGGCTATCCCTAAAGCTTCAGTGAAGGCAGTAAAGGAGCATTTGGGTCTGTAACATAATAGATTTTCTGCAAGTACTAGAATAACAAAAGTTAAATCTTAATTTAATCAATAATATAAAATCTAACAACAAAGAACGAGGAAATAAACTAAACTAATAAAACCAAAACGATCTCACCGAATATGTGTTCATCCCTTCGAATTATCTCTATTGCTCTTCTCCATTTTGCCTTTTCAATATTTTTGCCCTCAGATTTATTTGTTTGAATGCAAGTATAATTTTGTCGAGTGTCTAAGCAAAATATCGAAGAATAGTCTCTTCTCAAAAGTATGTGATTTCGGAAGGAGGAATAATGATTATGATAGACCATTTTATAGATTTCAGGTTTTCGAATGATCGGCTCAGATTGAAAGAGAGATCGACGGATGAGATTGATGAATGCCATGCGATGTGACTTCTGTCTCAGATAGAACATGAGTTGGAATGCGAGTTAGAACACGAGTTTAGGAAAGACTGAAGATAGAGACTAAGTTAGAACGTGAGTTAGAACACGAGTTCAGAATCTTAATCTCTAAAAATAGAAGAAATAGACTTTGTATGCAAAAACCAAAGTTGGAACTCGAAGACTAATGCATTTGAATGCAAACAGGAGTTAGAACTAGTTAATCGACTAGTTGTGACGGAGAGTCTTCTCGCAGAGATAAACAGGTGTTAAACCCAAAGATAACTCGAGAACTAAAAATAGATCTCATTTTAGAAGGTGAGTGAATGATTAGATAACTGATTGACAGAAGAATGTGACATAAATAATTAAATGTTAATTTAATTCAACATTAGAAAATAAAAGACTTTAATTAAATAAATAAATATAATTTATTTAATTGACTGTTTGAAAAAGATAATATAAATAATTAAATAATAAATATTTAATTATAGATAAAAGGGAGTTAAATGAATAATTAAATAAAGATATTTAATTATAGTTGAATAAGTATGATAAAGGGGTAAATTATTTAATTGTTAGATAAAGGGGGTTTAATTAAATAATACATATTTAATTAAGAAGGAAGAATTAATTAGTTAGGGACATAATTAAACAAATATGATTTATTTAATTAATCAAGTTGAATAAAGATTAATAATGAATTAATGAATTAATTAAAAAGTGGTATTTAATTAATAGAGGAAATATATGTTAGAAAGGTTAATTAAATAATTAACATTATTTAAGCATGACCACGGACTATAGAAAATTATGTCGAAATGTGTACTCGCAGGCCTAGACCAATTTTCGGTATCTACAGTTTGCCCTTCTTTGATACAATGTTGGTACGGCATTGTGTCAAAGAAAATATGCCTTGATCATGCCCCAGCATGAAACAGGTTAGGTATGCCCCCTCAGGAAAATTGACAAATTTTTGAAAGTTTCAAAAAAATCAAGAAATATTCTCGATAAGTCAATTGGATAGTCAGAAATGCTATGGAGTTGACGGAATTGAATTTGGAGTTGAGACGGATGAGTACGAGTTGTTGGAAGTTGAAAGGTTAAGCGGCCAATAGAGAAGGGCTGAAGAAATGCCATTTTTAACCCACCTATAAATAGGAATTAGGGCTAAATCCAATTCATTTGCACCTGAAGGAGATAAAAAAAGAGGAGTTTTTGCTTTGACTGGCTGACGAAATGGCACCCATTCCGTACACTGCACATTGAGGTTATCGGATCCGGACATTCAGGAGGCCAACCGACGCAAGACCACCGGTATGTACCCGAAAACAAACTTGTCAAAGTTAAGTTTGCACGTAATTCTAGGCATTAGAAAAATAATTAAGCAAATGTGGTGCGTCATAAACTACGCATATGCCATCGTATTCGCCGCATCTGACTGCGAAACAACGCATTTGCAAAAACTCGTTAGGGCTAGATTTAGTTGTTTAGGGAATGACCACATGTGAAGCATTATGCACCGCATGTGTAGTTATGCAACACATATGCATTAGGAATAGACGCATGCGGTATAGTGAACTGCATATGCATTTTTGAAATGCATATGTTGTAGATAGGAGGTTAATGAAAAATGCACCGCATGTGCAGTAACTGTGAAGGTGTGTGGGAAATATGCAACGCATATGCAATATGCACTGCATTTGTAATGTGAGCTGCATTTGACTGGTAAAATTTTTGAAAAAAAATTCTAAGTAAATCTTGAAAATTCTTGACATCATGGTTTAAATGCAAGTTGTATTAGATCCTATATATACGCATGAGTCACGTCCAGATACGTACGATCTGAGAGATAGCCTGACTAGTGGAGAGATACAGCTGTTGTCTAGACTTGGTTTGTGTAATTGCCTCTCGATGCCTGCGATTCGGGCAAACAAAGGGATGCTTACGGCATTATGCGAGCGATGGCACTCTGAGACTTCATCGTTCCATCTACCGACTGGGGAGGCCACTGTCACATTAGAGGATGTGCATAGGATTTTGAGACTGCCGATCAGAGGTGAGCAAGTTATGTACGATACCCAACGAGGATTGACGAAGCTTGCTAGATTTTATCAGGTAGATGACATTAGGATGCTCGGGATCGAGCACTACAAGATCATGTGGCCAGTTTTAGTTGATAGATATGATAGGATTAACTACATTTTATGTACATTGATCGGGGGTATAGTTCTACCAGACCGACGGGGTCATGGCTTTCCTGTGGGATGGGGGGAGATGTTGGTGGGCATGTTGGAGAGTGAGACGAGATATGCATGGGGTCCATGTCTACTTGGGATGTTATATTTTCATCTGCACGACATTGTTTATAGAGACGCACAGTCATTGAGTTGTGGGACTACTTTACTGAAGGTGTGGGCTTGGGAGAGGATAGTTGTCTTTCATCCGCCAGTTACTGTAGAGAGACCGGAGAGACATCCTTATGTGTTCCGATATATAGGACAGATCACACAGACACATGTTGGGGACACAGGGTATTGGAGACATACACTTGACCTTCTGGATCAGTTCACATGGAGACCTTACATGGATTGTGAGGAGTGGCTGGATGATGAGAGACATTTACTATTCTGCAGATAGACACAGTATCTCATTAGGAGGACTGTTTTGAGTGTGCATATTATAGAGAGGCATCTACTAGAGTGGGTCATGAGAGAGTTTGGAGAGGTTCAGGATGAGCCTCGAGGTAGAGCAGAGTTTGCTTGGTTGTCGAGAGAGGTTCCATGGTGGGGACCCATGATTCCAGTGGCTACTGTGGAGGCAGACATATAGGCATTACAGCCATTATGTTGGGGGTGGAGTGATGGATTAGCAGATCTAGGGACTACGGCTGCATACGATGCATGGTGGGCAGTTCATCGCCCGATTCCTTATACAGATCCTGACTAGCCAACACCAGTCGAGAGACAGGCACAGGGCCGAGAGGACGACGGAGAGGTGGAGGTGCCAGAGTGGGTAGAGTTGGTGGTAGAGGTGATGGAGATGACAGCAGAGGCAGAGGTAGAGGCGGGAGACAAGGACGGAGAGGGGGTCAGGCAGGTGGACATGCACCTATTCAGGAGGCAGTAGCAGTTGATGTACTGATGGCAAACATCGGAGGGAGAGTGGATGTACAGGCTGGGGGTGAGCATGCTGCAGCGGAGGTAGTGGTTGAGGAGCATGTAGAGGTAGATGTCGGAGTAGAGGATGTTGCAGAAGATGTAGATATGGATGTGGCTATAGACCCTCTGGGTATTTTGGCAGGATGATGTTGAGGATGATGTCGAGGAGGAGGCACCGATGGAGGAGTAGGAGAGAGAGCTCATAGATCGGATTGTAGAGGGGAGACGGGACGAGGATGCTCCTAGAGATGGTGACAGGGAGGCTTTGGAGGAGAGACTCAGACTTATGACTACAGAGTTTGAGGCAATGAGACTAGAGAGAGACAGTGCCTACACAAAGAGGGACAGTGCATATGCAGAGAGTGATAGTGCTCGTACAAAGAGGGATAGTGCTCTTATGGAGAGAGACCAGGCTATAGCGCAGAGACATGAGATAGAGCAGCAGTTCACAGGGGTTAGACGCCTTTGCAGTGGGTCCTCATCTGATGGTATGGTGCGAGAGTTGGTTAGATCAGTGGAGAGAGCCACTTATTACAGGGATCTTTATGAGGCAGTTGTGCCAGTAGAGAGACGAGCTCCTAGCTTTTCAGAGGTGCGGAGTCAGAGGTCACAGGGTAGGAGTTAGAGGACATAGAGCACAGAGGGGGTGGTAGGACCATCGAGGACAGGTCCATATGAGAGGCCTTCCACCTCGCAGAGAGCACCTTCGAGTCTTTTCCCACCGCGTGACAGCAGGGGCAGCGGGACACGATGACAGGGTTACATATGTAGACATCATATTTTGATCAGAGAGCTTGCGAGCTCATGTTTTATTTATGGATACATTCAAACATTGTACTGTGACACACTATTTGAGCGATATATATATGATTTTGGCGACTTCTATATGATATGCAATTCTATGTTATGGATGATGCTTTATTTCTACATGATTATGTTTCCTGGATGATGTATATACATGTGTTATGAATGAAATGTTTCTACATGTTATGAGTTATGCATTTAATAATGATGTTATGATGATTCTATTTACTTATGATAACGGATGCAATGATCTATATGATGTTTATTTATATGTGATGGTAATATGTACATGCAATGTTTACCTTATGGATGTTATGATGATGCAATGCCTATTATGTCATGATTTCGAAATGCAATGGAACTAAGTGAAATGCTTATTAAATGTATGCTAATGCAAATGATCTAATGTTTTTATTATGTCACAGGACTTTATCTTTGTGTTAAAGAAGCGAAATGTTAGGATGAAATAAATGCAAAATGTTAGTAAGAAAATAATTAAAGTTGAATGATGGAGAAAATGATATAATGAAAGTTGATTGATTGAGAAAAAGATATAATCTTCGATATATTGCCAAATACGCTATACTTGCTTGTTATCATCATTGGGCAAGACATGACACAGATGGATAGTACACACTATGATATGAGATGGACCATAGTGTACAAAGTCATCCATCTGCGAAAAACAGACAGTCACAGACAAGGAGTGTCTTAACTCATACTAAGGACAGTAATTGCCCCAGTCATTTTGTCGATACAAACCACAGACATCAGACAAATAAAACACGGGTCATGAGATGTCATTGCTCCTCTAAATCCTTGATTGGACATCCTTGAGGAAACTAGTAACATGACTCAAAAACCAATATTAAAAAGACAGTTGACAGACAGCAACCAAAGAAAAAGAGTCCTGAGACATTGTTGCTTCTCTAAATCCTTCAAGGGACATCCTCGAGAAAGCTAGTAACAGGATCTGGCACAAATCGACAAAAAGATAAGACAAAACAAGATATAAAGTCATAAAGCCAAATAAATGTATTCACCAAAACTTGATCTTGTGGGACTATTTGATGTTGATGTTTGACATAGCGTAATGTGAGAGAATGACACATACCGCATAAGACGTTGAGTCTGGTTTCGACTTGGTGACTTCTGTATAAGGCATGACAAAGCCTGGTTTTAGAAAGACACGTGTCGTATAAGACGTTGGAGCCTGATGACGTTGAAGTGACAAGCCACATGAGACTATGACAATTTGATGATGTATGTTGACAAGAAAGACATATCTTGCTTAAGACATAGGTGGATCACTTTGACAATGTGTTTGATATTGACTTGATGACTTTGAGATGTTTTTCCTTGTTGATGCATGACTTGTTTTGATTCCCTGACTGATAAAAAGTGTGTGTGTAGATAGTGTATGACATGAAATGATACCCTAAACTATGATATGCAACTTGTGTGATAGTTATTGTGAATGAACCCTATTGGACTGACCCAGTGTGGTCTCGGGAGCTCATCAATTGATTAGCCTTGCCTACGTTGTACACACAGAGACCTCGTAGTTCGACACGACCAAAGACTTTGAATGTACAAAGCATCATGGTTTTAAAAATGTGTGTGATACATGACAAACCTATATTGACAGACCTAATGCCTCGAGGGCACATCGATTGATGGCCTTGCCTATGTCCCAGTCGCAGAGGCAACGTAGTTCGACTATGTCTATGACTGACTTAACATGACCGACTTGACATGATTGACCTGACGTGATGACCTGACTCTATTTTTGGGATTTCTGACATTTTTTGATTGATTTTTTTTTTTTGTGAAGTTTTCTACTATTTTTGGGATTTTTCAGGACATTTTCGATGGTGTGACGTTATGTACAAGATGTTACGGCATAGAACAAGGATTTTCCCCCAGTCGAGAATAAGATTTGGAAGATGGAATAGATAATGTGATGGAATGGACACTAGATGTCATTCGTTCCTAGGAATGGATAAAACAACCATTTATTATGAATGATGGTGAAAAAGTCTGACTAGAATGATGGTAGATGGAAGAGCGAGCTTGACTACACATGGCGTCTGTTTGCTAGGTTTTCACCATGGTACTTATCCATAGCGCCACCAAAGCGGTTTTCACTATTGGACGGATTTATCTCTCTTTACTTTTTTTTATTTTCTGAATTTTTTTGGTGTTACAAAGACGCATGTTTGCTAGGTTTTGATCTAGGTAACCATTTTTTTGTTTTTTCATTTTTTTGTATTTTTCCAGAATAAGACACGGATTCTCAGAGACTAAGCATAAAACCTCTTTAGATGCAGACTATTGATAGGGAACAAAAGCGGCTCTCCTTCAGGAGTAGAGAGTTGGTACGCTCCTGATCCAAAGGCTTTTGTGACTATATAGGGCCCCAACCAGTTAGGCTCAAACTTACCTGGTTTCTCTCTTTTAGCTTGGTTCTTAGGATTCTCCATTAATACCAGGTCACCAATGTCAAAGTGTCTATTGAGAACCTTCCTATTGTAGCTACAACGAAGACGATTCTGATATGCTTGCAAATGATCTAATGCTTTTTGTCTTCGCTCATCCAACAATTCTAGCTCTTGTAATCTAGAGACACGGTACTCTTCATCGTCAATATGACCCTTCAAGGATACTTGTAGAGAAGGTATTTCAACCTCAATAGGTAAGATAGCTTCGAACCCAAATACGAGGGAAAATGGAGTGGCGTCGGTGGGAGTACGGATGCTTGTGCGATAAGCCCATAAGGCAGGATTAAGCTGTAGGTGCCAGTCACGACCAGCGTCATTGACAATCTTCTTAAGGATTCTAACAATAGTCTTATTAGATGCTTAGATGCCTCAACTTGGCCATTACCTTGTGGGTAATACGGGGTGGCGATTGGTTCTTGAATGGGCGACCATTGTCTGTGATTATGGATTGAGGCACACCATACCGACAAATGATATAGTTTAGGATAAACTTAGATATTTGTGTGCCGGTTATGTATGTCATGGGAATAGCTTCAATCCATTTGGTGAAGTATTCGGTGGCGGTGATGATGAATTTATGGCCATTAGATGATGGAGGGTGTATCTTACCTATGAGGTCGAGTCCCCATTGGGTGAAGGGCCATGGTGAAGTAATTGGATGAAGCTCCTGCATTGGCGCTCTTATCAAGTCTCCATGCATTTGACATTGTCTACACTTCTTTACAAAGACGTATGAGTCTTTCTCCATTGTAGGCCAATAGTAACCTAGTCTCATAATCTTGTGGGCTAGAGTAGGACCACTTGAATGAGATCCGCATATACCCTCGTGTACCGCTCACAAAGTTGTTTGTGCTTCTTCAGCATCGAGACATCTCATAAGGGCATTATCTAAGGTGTGTCTATACAGGGTTTCTCCAATGATGGTGTACTTAGCTGACTTTCGAATGAAGGTTCGACGTTGGTTATTGGACAAGTCTTGAGGTAGGGTTTGGTCAGTGAGGTAATCGAATATTTCTTTATACCAAGGAGACGTAGGACCAACAATGGTACATACTATCACAGTATCGGGGACATCATAAGCAGGGACCAATAGTTGTTCAACCAGAAACTCGAACTTAGGCACATTACTCGAAATGTCCAACAAGGAACCCACGATTGCCATAGCATCTGTAGCTCTATTCTGGATATGAGGTATTTGTTGAAAAGTTATGTCATTGAAATACTGTTTGAAACTATCAGCCATTTGCTTGTAAGGTGCAAGCTTCTCATCCTTTGTCTCCTAGTCATCATTTATCTATCGGATTACCAGTTGAGAGTTGCCAAAAACATGTAGGCTCTTAATTTTCCATTGAGCTACCATTTTTAACCTTGTCACTAGAGCTTCATATTCTGCTATATTTTTGGTACAAGGGAAAGCAATCCTGAATGATTTGGGAATGGTATCACCTTGAGGTGTGACAAATAAGATACCAACTCCTGAACCACGATTTGTGTGTGACCCATCAAAGTAGAGTTTCCATTCGGTTTTAATGTCTATGTTGAAGAGAAATTCATCTAGAAAATCTGCCACTAATGGATGGTCTACCTTTATAGGTGCATCAGCTAGTTGATCTGCAATCACCTGTCCTTTTGTAGCCTTCCTTTCGACATATTGAATGTCATACTCGCTAAGTATCATAACCCATTTAGCCAACTGACCTGTTAAAGTTGCCTTACTTAGGAGGTATTTAAGTGGACCAATCTTTGCAATTAGCATTGTTTGTCGATTGAGCATATAGTGCCAAAGTTTTTGGGTAGCAAAAACTATCGCAAGAAAGGCACGTTCTATGTTGCTATAATTCAATTCATAGCCCACTAAGGTACGATTGATATAATAGACTACTCTCTCATGACCTTGACCATCGTGTTGTGCGAGAAGAGCCCCTAATGCCGATTGAGTTGCTGAGATGTAAAGTATCAATGGTTTTCCCTCTGTAGGTGGTATTAAGACTGGTGGAGTAAGCAAAGAGTCCTTGATTTGCTGGAAGGCCTCTTGACATTTAGGTGTCCACACAAATGGTACTCCTTTCTTGAGTAGATGCTGAAATGGATGTATTTTATCTGCCAGTTGTGCTATGAAACGCCTAATTGACTGTAATCTCCCCTGTAGGGTTCTGAGTTGACCAATGCTGGCTGGAGGAGGCATTTCTATGATAGCCCTTACCTTCTCTGGATCTACTTCAATGCCTCTGTAAGAGATGATATACCTTAACAGTTTCCCTGATTTGACTCCAAAGACACACTTCTTCGGATTTAGCCTAACATTGTAATTCTCTAGCCTCTGGAATATCTTGTCTAAGACTTTCAAATGATCTTCCCTCATTTCTAATTTTGCTATAATGTCATCTACATAATCTTCCATGAAAGTATGTACAAAGTCATGGAAAATTGTAGTCATGGCCCGTTGATAGGTAGCTCTTGCATTCTTAAGGCCAAACGGCATAACATTCCAACAATATGTGCCCCATGGACACGTGAAATTTGTCTTGTGTTGGTCTTCAGGTGCTATTTTAATCTGGTTATATCCAGAGAGAACATCCATGAGGGATAGCATCTCGTATCCTGTAGTAAGGTCTACTATCATGTCGATATTCGGCAAAGGGAAGTCATCTTTAGGACATGCCTTATTGATGTCTCTAAAGTCAGTGCAAATGCGAATGCCCCCAGTTGGTTTAGTCACTGGTACAAGATTTGATATCCAATCTGCATAGTCTATTGTCCTTATGAATCCTACATCCAAGAGTTTCTTAAGTTCTACCTTGACCAATAAAGCAATTCGGGGATGCATTTTCCTCAACTTCTGTTTGACTGGTTTGATACCTAGCTGTAGTGGTAAATGATGCAATATTAGGTTTGGATCCAGCCTAGGCATGTCAGCATATGACCATGCAAAGTTTATTTGTCTCTTTGTGAAGATGTCCGTAAACTCAGGTTTTTCTGTCTCCGTTAAAGAAGCTGCAAAATATACCTTCCGAGGATTCTCTTTTGTACCTATGTTGACTTCAACAGATTCTTCTACTAGCATCGGTGACTTTTCCTATTCAACAGGGAGAATATTTAAACCTCTATCCGTGGGTACCTCTGAGAGGTTTTCGCCCTCGGATAGGTCCTTTATTTTGACTTTTTCTTCGTCCAAAGGCACCTTTCGGTTTTCACCTAGGGACTCATCATTTTTCTTTTTATTGTCCTTTTTCTTTTCATTCTCATTTTTGCGACTAGAGGTGTAAATAGACTCCCCAAAATATGTTTTATCGTCCAAGTCTATGGTAAAACTTGCTTTATGATCCCCTCTTGGTATGCCTTCTCTAAGTCCCATGAACTCAGCAATTGCTTTGTCATTCTCGAATGTATCTATGATAGGTGTACCTTGTTGATCCCAGTCGATAAGTTCGGGATATATAAGGGAAATGTCATCATTGAAGTTTTTAAAGGTATCTATTGACAAGGTGAATACATAATGGTTAACATGGTTGCAGAAGTTTTGGACTAACTCCTTATTCTTCTTCCTAGGTGCAGGTATACTCTGATGTGGGACTATAGTAAGGGCGGATTCGTCAGAAGATGGCTTGTTAGGTGCCCAAGATGCACGATCAAGGGTTTCCCAATAATAGTTCTCTTGCCATTCTTTTTTGGACAAGTGCTTCTTAGGATGAGGACTAGATGGTTTTGGTTCAGGTTTCACGTTGAGGTCCAATTCTCCAAATAGGGCATCTATGTTCATGGTACTAGTAGATGAAAGGGAATCCCATTCATCATTGCTTGAGTAAGGGGATTCATCATAGACTGGAGGTTTGTCATAAACTGGGGGTTTGTCGTAAACTAGGGGAAGTGGTTCATGAGATGTCTCAATATCTGCTCAAGCACTCACTTCCTCTTGAAAAGATGACGAAGTACCAGGACACCCAATTCTAAGCGGTTTACACCCTAGCCCTAGATATTTCGGTCGTGGGTAGACAGTGATCGGTTTCGTCCTTCCATTCTGATAGAGTCCTAACCCACTATGCCCATCATAGCCTTCATTTTGCATTATCTTAAATCCTTTTCCATACTGGTCCTTGGCTATTTGAATAGACGAGGAGGGGTATTCATGTTCTTCTTGATACAACCAGGAATCACCTTGATCCACAATTTCTTCACTTAACTCTCCCCATTTGGTTAATGTCATTGTAGGGGGAACATGAAATGTGACTGCTGACTGTCTTCTATCCGCCATAGGTAGGTCATATGCCTTAGGTGGAATCAGTTCACTAACATAGTATGATGCCTTTATATTATATTCACCACAACCCTTGTCTTGGATCTCGAGTTTTGGAGTTGATGATGGTGGTTTGAATGAAATGGACTTAGTGAGACGTGAGGGATCAACGTATTGGGATAAAGTGGATGATGAAGCTTCTTGGTTAACTGGGACTTGTCATTGTGGAATTTCCCTTAGGCTTGTACAATACTGAAAAGGATCTGGATCACCATCAATGGTGATCTTTGTGTCATTATAGGGGAACTTGAGACATTGGTGATATGTTGAAGGTACAACTTTCATTGCGTGTATCCAAGGTCTACCTAACAACAAGTTGTATGGGAGGATGAGATCCAAGACTTGGAAGCTGGTGTTCATGATTGTTGGGCCAATTCGGATAGGGAGTGTGACAACTCCTTTGGACGATCTTTCCTCATCATCGTAAGCCTTGATGACTATACTTTTAGAGGTATCTACACAATCTTCTGAGAATCCTAATGCCTTAACCAATTTAAGGGTACACAAGTTCAAACCTGCTCCTTCATCTACCAAGACTTGTCGGACTTTGTTTTGATGGACTCGGACTTCAAGATGTAAGGGGTCATTGTGATCAGACTTTTTAGTTGAGTAATCCTGTTGGGAAAATGTGGCATGATGCGAGTTGGTCAGATATCCCACCATTTCTTTGAAATGATTGACATCTAAGTCTATAGGAACAGTTGTGTTTTGTAGAGCTTTGTCAAGAATGGATCGATGTTGAGGTGATAAGGTCAACAATTCCAAGATAGATATTTGCGCGGGGGTTTTACTCAATTGATCAAGAAGGTTGTACTTGAACTTGGAAGCTTGCGTAGATGGCTCGGAAGAAGGACCAGGAATAGTAATCTTAGTTCTGTGTGTGTTGACATTAAATTTTGGATGCTTCTTAATGGTGAAGGTATTGACATTCTCGTTTGCAGCTCGGAGGTGATTTATGATCATTCCTTTACCATAGTCATACTTGGTATTGTTATAGTTGGCCAATGGATTATTCTGGGGTCCTGAACTGGAGGCTTTTCCTTTTGTGTGGTAATGTAACGGGTCCGTGAAGACCTTATAATCACTGTTCTTATTGTTTTTCTACCCACCAACCTCTATGGTTCCATTTTCAACAAAGTCTTGTATGATGTTCTTGAGTTGACAACATTGTTGGAGGTTGTGCCCTTTGGTTCGATGATAGTCACAAAAGAGTTATCATCCCACCATGAAGGTTTGAACTATCCAGGATCATATTCTCTTGGTTCCAAAGGTTTGATAAGATTATGTTTAATCAACTCTTTGAAAATAGTCTCGATTGGTTGTCCTAAAGGTGTAAATTCACGTGTAGGAAATCTCCTTTGTTGTGAATTTTGGACATAGTTAGCTTGTTGATCTGGACTGTTCATCATGTCTTGATTGGGATTGTAACCTCTAAGGGTGATAACTGGTCCTGTATGTATATGTTTAGCATCAACAATGCCGTCATTTGTAACATTCTTGTTTCTAGACCAGAATTTGTTTCTATCATTTGGCGCGTTTTGATGTTGGACAACTGGATTTCTGCCTGGTACTTTCATTTCTCCTTTGTTATAAGGCCTTTCTCAAAGATGATTCCCTTTTGTACCAAGTCTGAGAATGAAGTACAATAGTGTACCCTTAGATCACTTCGCAATTTGGGGTTGATGATCTCTAGAAATATTGTGACCTTTTGTTTTTCCGGTATTTTGACTGGACATCTACTAGCTAAACTTCGCCACCTCTGGAAGAAAGTGGTGAAATTTTCGCCATCTTCTTGTGTCGTGTGGCACAAGGTTGCAATTGTTACCTCATTGTCTATGTTAAAGGCAAAATTTTCGATAAAATTCTCAGCTAATTCGCCCCAAGATCATATACCATATGGTAATTTAGAGAACCATTCTAGTCCTATCCCGACAAGGGTTCGTGGAAATAGTCTCATCAAGTATGTGGGGTTATACGATATGTCCATGCATGCTATTGAGAACTCTCTAAGGTGTTCTATAGGATTCTTTCTCCCATTATACTTAGGCAAAACCAGTATGATGTATCCATGGGGGAAAGGTGTCATATAGAGTGCTTTGTCAAATGGACACGGACATAAGTCTTGCACTAAGATAGTTCATTTTCCGGACATAGACATGTTGTCCATCTGCTGTTGAAGAGCTTGCATTTTGTTTTGAAGGACATTGACTTGTGTCAAGGACATGGTGTTTGTGATATTGGGATCAATGTAGGTACTTTGGTACGCCATGTTCTGTGATGGGTTGTTATTAGCCGAGGGAATATATCCTATCAAAATATTCTGATTCGGTATAGGGATATTCCCTGTCTGAATGGTTTGAGTTGGTATAGGAATGCTTCCTGTCTGAATTGTCTGATTTGGAATAGGAATGCTTCCAGTTTGAATTGTCTGACTTGGTATAGGTATATTTCCACCAACTTTGGTTCTCTCACCAGTCGTGTTGGTGCCAAAGGGGTTGGAGGAAGTTTCCCTTGCAGTGAATTGTAAACCTTTTGTTATGTTGAAAGGGGTTGTGTTTACAATCGACGATGTTTGAGTTGGTATACCAGTCGGTATTGCTACGGTTATTTGGGGAATAGAGACTGTTGACATTGCAGTTTGGGATGGTTGAGTTGATTGTGTTTGCAAAGTACGAATATCAAATCCTATGGGTAGTTTGGCACCTTTTGCTAGCAACTTTGCTAGATAGCGTTGAGGATCATTTAGCAAACATTCATCCATAAAGGATGCAAATTCAGGATCTTGTACTGTTGCGTCTATGTCTTCTATGTAAATCTGACCATGCGTGTCCCTAGTGACACGTTTTTCTAACAAAGGCTTGTGTGGTTGTTTACTTCCTGATGGTTGGTTTCCGAACGGATTGATGAAGTCGTTGGGGTCTGTCATTGCTTTGTGTTTCTTTTGGGACCTTGTTTCGACCATGAAAAAGTTGCTCAAAATGGGTAATGCAGACTATGTCTAAAAACTGATATGACTTGTGTCTATTTTTTTTGGATTTTTTTGACGATAAATGATGTAGCTAAAATGGTTTCTAAAAGGACGTATACTAATATGACGTACAATAGGACTGACGATAAGTAAGATGCAAGTAGACTATGATGATAAATGAGTCTAAGATGATATAACCTACCAGCTATGGGATAAATGCATGTAAAGACTTGTTTTTGACCAAGGAACCTGATTGTATGACAAGGACAGTGACAAGGTGAATTTTTCAAACTAGACTAATTAGCTGAAAAGATCCACTAGATGGGACTAAAGTGATAAGGTTCAATGATTTTGACAAATCGACACATGAATGTTTCCAATGATGAGGAAAGTTATCTATTATGTGATATGCAGTTTCCTAGGGAGTATCTATATGCATGCAACTTAGGATGACTATGACTATGATGTTGACTTTGACTAAGATGTATATGACACCTAATGATGGTAACTAAGACGTATATGACACCTAATGATGCAAGGTTTTGAGAAAAATTTACCAGTTTCGAATCTAAAGCAAATTGTGACAATGATGTTTTTGGACTCAGCTCGCGGTTTTTGATGTTTTCTATTGACAGAAAAATGCGGTTCACCTAACAGTTGCGGTTCAGATTTTGACAGATGCGGTTTTTGACAGTGTATGCAGTGTTTCTAACAGTTGCGGTTTTTCCTATGATAGATGCGATTTTTTGATACACATGCGGCTCAAAAACTGACAGATGCGATTTGCATGCACACATGCGACTCAAAAACTGACAGATACGGTTTGCATGCACACATGCAACTCAAAATGTGACAGTTGCGACTCGTGATATGCAGACTATGCAAAGTGAAAATATTGACAAATAGATGCGGCGTTTTCCCTAACAGATGCGACTCGCTTATACACATGCGACATTTAAACTAACAAATGTGACTCGGTTTTCTGACAGCTAAATTTTTTTCGAAAGTTGTTGACTGACTTTGTTTGTTTGATCAAGATTTTGACAAATACAGCAAAGAGAAAACACAACAATCAATGTATTTTCAGTTTTTGTGATGTAAGGATTGTTAAGACTCGAAAAACAGTTACAACCTAGGTTTTTAGGACAATACTTGTTGAATTCTTATTTGGATTTCTCCAGCTACGCATATTTATGGCGAATGACTAGTAGCTTGACCCCACTAGCTCCCCTCCACGACACTCACTTATACGGGGCAGCCAAGCTACTGTATCCATGAAACTCCCATGGCATACATTTCATTTCCACACATAAATCGTAAGAATATAAGACGGCTTCACAAGGTTGACCCTGCTGCGCCGACAAGTACGTAGGATTTTAGTAACTCTACAACAAGGTGTTTAATAAGGGCATTCCGTTCGTGGGACACTATCCAACGTCGGTGAGAGTCCATTATGTCCATCTTGTCGGAATAGTGTGCGTGATTCTTGGGTTTTCCCCAAGAATCCACTTTTCTATACCGGCTGGAAGTCGCTTGGCTTTAGTGTGCAACCGGTCTGAGTCATCTTGGGGTGAGTATTTTTTCCCACCAAGACAGGCCCAAGTTCTAGAGTCAGCAACCGTTCCTCTTACACCCAGGATCGCATGACTACACAAGGGGAGAGGATACTTCAGTGTACTGAATCGTAAGGGTTACAAATACGTGCAAAGCACCAAACAAAGAAGACAATGGTTCTTTTTAATCCAAATGACAATTTTCTATATATCAATCAAAAAATTCATTTTAATCCCACACGACGATTATCTATCTACCAAACAAAAGCTTGCTTAAATAAATAAATCAAAGGCATTAGGTCCTACATGCAAATTTATTAGTAGTTCATTGTTCTTCAGCTTTCGTCCTGCAACAAATTGTCTTAGGTTTTTAAATGTCTTCTATGCTTCGTCCTACAAACACTATGTTATTCCTCCTTAACACAACTGACACAAACATTAGCGAAAATCCAAACAACCCAAAAAGTGAAAAATGAAAATATGGATGCACGAAAATCGATAAGAAAATAAAAAAAATTTACCAGTCAGATGCAGCTTTTGGAGCCACAGATGCTGTTCGATTGTTGACAAGCGGATGCGGTTCACGAATTTGTTGGCAGGCAGATGCGGTTCGCGAATTTGTTGATAGGCAGATGCGGTTCGTGACCTCGCGGATGCGGCTTTTTATGACAGATGCGTCGTTGTTTTTCACAGATGCGGTTCGTGGATGCAGATGCATCGTTTTGCGGAACAGATGCGGTGCGCCATACAGAAAACCTGCAAAAAAGAACAGAAAACGGAAAAACGGAAAGACGAAAATATGTGCGGATTTTGAAGCGTGTTCACGTCGGGTTCACCAAATGTAACATGATAGATTTTCTGCAAGTACTAGAATAACAAAAGTTAAATCTTAATCTAATCAATAATCTAAAATCTAACAACAAAGAACGAGGAAATAAACTAAACTAATAAAACCAAAATGATCTCACCGAATATGCGTTCATCCCTTTGAATTATCTCTATTGCTCTTCTCCATTTTTCCTTTTCAGTATTCTTCATATTTATGTGTTTGAATGCAAGTATAATTTTGTCGAGTGTCTAAGCAAAATATCGAAGAATAGTCTCTTCTCAAAAGTATGTGATTTTTGGAGGAGGAATAATGATTATGATAGGCCATTTTATAGATTTTAGGTTTTCGAACGATCGGCTCAAAGTGAAAGAGAGATCGACAGATGAGATTGATGAATGCCATGTGATGTGAGTTACGTCTCAGATAGAACATGAGTTGGAACGCGAGTTAGAACACGAATTCAGGAAAGACTGAAGATAGAGACTAAGTTAGAACGTGAGTTAGAACACGAGTTCAGGATCTTAATCTCCAAAAATAGAAGAAATAGACTTTGTATGCAAAAGCCAAAGTTGGAACTTGAAGACTAATACATTCGAATGCAAACATGAGTTAGAACTAGTTAATTGACTAGTTGTGACAGAGAGTCTTCTCGTAGAGATGAACAGGTGTTAAACCCAAAGATAACTCGAGAACTAAAAATAGATCTCAAGTCAGAAGGTGAGTGAATGATTAGATAACTGATTGACAGAAGAATGTGACATAAATAATTAAATATGAATTAAATGTTAACATTCAAAAATAAGAGACTTTAATTAAATAAATAAATATAATTTATTTAATTGACTGTTTGAAAAGAATAATATAAATAATTAAATAATAAATATTTAATTATAGATAAAAGGGGGTTAAATGAATAATTAAATAAAGATATTTAATTATAGTTGAATAAGTATGATAAAGGGGTAATTAAATAATAAATTATTTAATTGATAGATAAAGGGGGTTTAATTAAACAATACATATTTAATTAAGAAGGAATAATTAATTAGTTAGGGACATAATTAAACAAATATGATTTATTTAATTAATCAAGTTGAATAAAGATTAATAATGAATTAATTAAAAAGGGGTATTTAATTAATAGAGGAAATATGTGTTAGAAAGGTTAATTAAATAATTAACATTATTTAATCATGACCACAGACTATAGAAAATTATGTCGAAATGTGTACTCCCAGGCCTAGACCAATTTTCGGTATCTACAGGGTCTCCATACGCAGAAAACACAAATTGTTCCTTGCATGAGTATGCCTCCAATCTTATCATTAGGAAAGAAAAGGTTATATGGGGAAGAGAAATGTTACTTGCCTCGTCAACCCAAAAGTGATTGTAAGAATGAGGAGAATTCTTGTTGACTGGCTCATTGAGGTGTTGCTTGTAATTTACAGAGACATTCATTCCATTCTACTATTCATTGCAAAAGCATGAACTCTTCACAAAAGAACCCGACCTTTCTGAAATTGACAAGACTAGTTAGAATATCAATAATAACACATAAAAAAGCAAAAAATATACAACAATGCTTAAGCCAGTATCCTCATTCAAGTTGCGAATTGCATTATATGGGTTTGATAAAATAAAATGGATTTTACAGTAATAGACTTACACCAAATTTGTTAGCCTGATCACTTCAAGCTCATTCCTGTTGTGGGAACCAATAACAAGTCCAACATTGGCCTCTGTTGCTATGAACCTTCAAGGGCTTAAAATAACTGGATTCTTGAGATTTAAATATGGTTTCTTACTTGTATACTAGATTAAAACTGGGTTGATTGCAATGCAAATTACAGCTGGATTCTTGATAGTGGACCATATTAGAACTGGAGTCTTGATTGTAGATTAGACCTGTATATTATGTAGCACAACCCAACCAGTCAGTCATTGTATACTTCTTGCCCAATTTCAAGTCAAAATCCAATCTTGGGTGTCACTCACTTTGCAAAGAAAACAATTTTATACCAACTGCCCTCCAATTTTTTGTCCATGAGAACCAACATCATCAAGAGGACGTAGCAGAAAATCAAAGAATGAGGCAGAGCAAGGCAGGGCAGAGTCCCAAAAAGCTGAGAAAGTTTACGAATTAGACCATCAAATAGAGATTTCAGGCTTCTTTTTAGATTTGTGACATCAAATAGAGATTTCAGGCTTCTTTTCAGATTTGTGACTTTTCTAACAATTGTAAGCTTGGCCTTGATGAATCTGTAGGTGGCAACCTATTTATACTGAAGAGTGAAAGGTGACTTCTCTCATCATAGATGTCAATAGAATAAATGACTTCATAAAGTTCATATTCTCAATTTCCTTTGCTTTCCTAAAGTTCTTATTTTCGATTCTTTCCTTTCATACGTGTGAAAGGATAGATGTCAGATTTTGTACTATTGTATTTAATTTTTTAATATTTTATTATTTTTAAAAATATTTGTTTTTCTTAGATAGTACATGATGTATTTAATTTTATTATTTTTTATTATTTTTAAAGTACTTGTTTTTTCGAATGAGTGAAATTTGAATATTTTATTATTTTTAAAGTACTCGTATTCCTCGAATGAGTGAAGGTTGCAAAAATGAGTGAAATTCATTTTTAAAATAATTTTTGTTAAAAAATTTGTATCTTTTTGCGTCTTAACTTTGCAAAAGAAAAATATTTGTTGTCAAAAAAATTCTAGCTTTTCATTGGTTAACAGGTGCCTCTTAAGCAAACTCGATAGTCCTTCGCCTTCTCAGGTATTGATAATATAATATTATATTAATAATTAATCATTTCCTACATATAGAATAAAAAATCATAATAGTAAAAGTTAATATTAAAATTATATAATAATATAAATAATCATATTTATAATCTTATATTTTATAAATAATTTTAAATAGAAATAAGATATAATAATATTTATAATAATCTTGTAGGAATTTACCATTATCTTACATATTGGTTCCCCGCCACCCTACTTGATTAAAATATTCATAGAATAGTAGTGCGGGATAGTGGGATAGTGTCGCGTATCCAATTCTTAAAATAGGCCTCACAAGATTTTAGAAGGCATTGACAACTGACCCAAGATCTAAGGGTTCTTATGATGCCATGTTGATTCAATCTCAACCGTTCCTCGCCATCCCACAGGAGATCTTTCATAAGATCTTGGCTCTATGTGAGACAATGAGAGATTGACATATGGCAATATCTCGAGCGTTCAATGGACTATTGGGCAGGATAAATATTTGTTCAATGGATTATTGGGTTGGCCCAAGATCTAAGGGCTCTTATGATGCCATGTTGATTCAATCTCAATTGTTCCTCGCCATCCCGTGGGGGATCTTTCATAAGATCTTGGCTCTATGCGGGACAACGAGAGACTGCCATGTGACAGTATCTTGGCTCTATGTGAGACAGTGGAAAACTGCAATGTGGTAGTATCTAGAGCATTCAATGGACTATTAGGCAGGATCAATATTTCATCAAATATTTCAAGCGACTTAAGGTAGAATAAAAGTTGTGCAACTAAATTATTATTAGTTAATAATTATTATTATTGTTATTAGTTTAATGTCTTAGCTTATTATTTTTTAATATATATATGTTTTAAAATATATTAATATTATAATAATAATATTAATATAATTATATATATTAATGGTGTATATTATATTTATACTACTTATATTATATCAATATATACACAATTTCGAGTTTTTACATTTAATCAAACTCCAAATAATTACCACAATCTACTAAGAACAATCAACAAGAATATAGATTTCTATCAAGCAATGCAATGATCTTGAAATAGAAATGGTTAGAAATATTTCAGTGCATTAATATAATGTATTTTAGTGAAGCTCTTTAATGTTTGGTTGATATACCACTAAACAACCTCAATTGCATTTGGATGGATATTGACTCCATCAAAAAACGTAGATTGACTTCAACATTGGACAAATAATAAAATTCCATGTGGAGAAGCTATGCATCGTCACCATGGGCTCCACCATCCTTTGGAAGCTTTAGGAATGCTTACATGTCACTTTCCCACTATCCTTTATGATTCTCTTGGGAAGTAGATCAAGGGTTGAGAGCTGGCAGAGAACAACTCAAATTAAATATGTACATTCCAACTTTTGCACCCTTTAACTTTCCAAGCTTACACCTACACTTAGAAACTTTTTAGCATGTGACTTAAATCTCTGTAAATTGAACAACTGTGATTATATCATCTTGGCTACATTTTAGCCATAAGGCTTCAAGTACCTTTAGTAGCACGATCTTTAGCTTTCCCAAGCCGCTTGAAAATAATTGGCGAAATATTTCACTTGCTGCATAGTTTATTTGACGCTTCAGATGATGTTGCGTGTCACCTGCCTGTTGTCCCGCAAACACCTCATATATGCTTAAAGACCTCTCGCAAGATGGCGTGGAACGATCCAAATTGATTGTGTATCTTTTACCTCAACCATTAGATCTTGGGCCCACCACTAGCACCATTTATAAGCTCGCCAAGCCCATCAAGAAAACTTGCCACACAGCATGCACCCGCTACCCCACACTGCATTTTCTTGAATATTTTATTGTTGTGGGCTAGCGGAGAGCCAATCAAAATTGAGTGTCTGACAAAGTGGGGTTAGGCCAAGCTCTTAAGAGCTTTTTAGTGCACGTGTTTTAAGTTTATAACGTAAAGCGGGGCCATCCTTAGGATTTTTGACTTAGATGTAGACATAAAATACTTCGAACATACGTCTAAAGTTCAAATATAACACATGAAATTTATTGGCCCATTAAACTTAAAACTTGGGTAAATATTTAAAAGTGCACACGATCGGTATTGCTAGGATGAAAGGGTCGGTTAACAAATGACATCAATGGCTCAAGTCATGACTTAAGTAACCAAGAATGAGTAAACGCAAGTCAACAAAAGATTAGAACAAAAGGTTAAGGCTTATACATTATTTAGGGTTTTAGGAGGGTTTTAGCCCTAAGGATGAACCCTAACCTTCACATAACCGGCAAATGAACAAAATTTTCAGATGTAATCATGGAAGCACTAAGATTTTTCAAAGTTCTATCACCATGAAGAACTGTGTCTATAAGCTATAGAACACAAATAGATTCTTGGAAGATTTTGATAAGCAGAAAAATTCTTTGATAACAAAGTAAGAACCTTATAGAAGTAGATTGGAGGAATTTATGGCATTCAACTACCCTTCATCTCATCATTATTGTCTTTCCTTTTGTTTGTTTTTTTAAAATACCATGTTGATATCACAAATAACCTATGGAATTGCCATCTTCTAATGGTCGGCTATTTGGAGGGATTGGCCAACGAATGAGTGAAAGTTACAACTTCCTCCTGCACTTTGGGCTCTACAAGACCCAAGAGGGTGATCCCACATAATGTATTCAAGATTCTTTATTCCAATTCATCTTACACATTGCAAATAATAGATTCATTCCCACAATTACTACTTGATAGATAAGGATTTTAAAGACTTGGAAGATCTTTAAGAATTTAACATTCA
>CM021110.1:193550626-193659976 GCA_007115665.2 Sequoiadendron giganteum | reverse complement strand
TCATATCTACATCTCTTGCATCTCTTATTTTCTTGTCATTTTGCTAGCTATTTTGCATGTAGAACTTAGTTTTATTTGCATAGCCATTTAAAATCCTTCAATATTTGCTCACAAATAAATCTGAGGGCACATATCATATTGCAACAAATAGAGAAGGTATAATGGAGGTCAATCATGGAGGTTGAAGGCATATGGTGAAATATTTCTTTATTTTCATGTTATACTTCATTTGTGCTTCATTATATGCTTTGGGTTTATTGTGTTTATGATCTAACTATGCTAACCTAAAATTTATCCTATGTTACACAATGTCGTTTCAACCTTTGTGTAAAAGAAAATTATTTAAATCATGCCCCTGTCGTGCCCCAGTGTGAAATAGGTATGCCTTCTTGAAGTCCCATGAACTCAGCTATCACTTTTTCATTCTCGAATATGTCTAATATGGGTGTACCTTTTTTATGTCCTCGACATTCTGGCAGGTTATGGTGTAGATGATGAGGAGGAGGAGGTGATTGGGGAGCAGGAGAGAGAGCTCTGGGATAGGGTTATGGAGGACTTGGATGTAGAGGCTCCCAGGGACAGTATAGTAGAGGCTTTGGAGGAGAGGGTGAGGGTACTTACTACATAGCTAGATGCTCTACAGATGAAGTTGAGAGCCTTATGCACTGGACCAGTTGCAGCATTTTCTCAGGAGTTAGCCCGAGTTGGTGATAGGGAGAGGTACTACAGAGATTTATATGAGGCAGAGGTTCCACCTAAGAGATGAGATCCGAGCTATTCCCAGGCACATAGTGGCAGTTCTCGGAGCCGATCTCACAACCAGACATAAAGTACAGAGGGTCTGGTTGGACCATCGAGGACAAGACCATATGACAGGCCCCCTTCTGCACAGCGAGCACCTCCTCGTCAGTCACCCCCACATACGCCACATGGGAGCAGTGGTAGAACTACACAGTGTCATGTTATATTTGTAGACATTGTATTTTGATCACAGAGCCTACGAACTCCACTTTGATTGATTACATTCTGACATTGTACTATGACACATCTTATTTTGAGCGATATATATATCATTTTTGGCAACGATTATATGATTTGTAGTTGTTCTATATGATAATGCAGTTTATTTCTATATGATTATGCAGTTTATTTCTAGATGATGATGCAGTTTTCTAGATGATGTATATACATGTTATGGATTATGATGTCTACTCATGATGTTTCATTTCCTATGGTGATGTATTTATATGATGAAATGTTCAATCTATATGATGATGGATGCATAGTAGTGACACATGTGATGAATGTATTCTATTCTTATGAAAATGAGATGCAATATGATGCTATGTGGATGTATGTATAATTTACACAATTTTTCAATTGGTAAATGTTGTATTTCATGACTATCTAAATGTGATGGATATGCATATTTTTGTATTTGTTTAAAATGCAGCATAACTATATGATGTACTATATATAGACATATGACAATGTCGACATAATGGTTGTAAAAATGTATGCATATGCAACTTATCTAATTTTTGTGTGTCACAAGACTCTGTTATTATGCAGGATAGAAGAAATGTTAGTGCAAATTATTTGAAATGTTAGTATTGAAAAAGATGGATATTAGTAAAATGTATAATCTTCAATATTTTTCCAAATACAAACTAAGCTTTGCATTAAATCATCATTGGGTGAGACATGACACAAATGGATAGTACACACCATGATATGAGAGACCATGATGTACGAAGTCATCCACTTACAAAAATAGACAGTCGCAGACAAGGAGTGTCTAGATGCATACTAAAGGCCAAATTGCCCCAGTATTTAAATCAAGATAAACCACAGACAACAATCAAAGAAAAAGACAAAGTCAGGATACATTATTGCTCCTCTAAATCCTTCACGGGACATCCTCGAGAAAGCTAGTAATTTGACTTGAAAAACCAATTAAAAAAATAGTCTACAAACAACAGTCAAAGAAAAATAGTCCTAAAACATCATTGCTTCTCTAAATCCTTCATGGGACATCCTCGAGAAAGCTAGTAACAGAACTCAATGACAAAGCCAATAAGATAAAACCAAATAAGCCATAAATGTTCAAAAAGCCAACAAAAATATTTGCCAAAATTTGATCTGTTGTTGTTTCTTTGATAATTTGATTGTTTGACATAGCTTGATGTTAGGGATGACACATATCGTATAAGACATTGAGTCTGGTTTTGACTTTGTGACTATTTGTGTAAGGCATGACAAAGCCTGGTTTCAAAAAGACATGTACCATATAAGACATTGAGTCTGACGACATTAATGCGACAAGCTACATAAGACTATGATGATTGATGATGTCCATTGTCAAGAAAGACACATCTTATATAAGACATAAGTTTGATTATATTGGCAAAAAGTTTCGTTTGACTTGATGAAATTTTTGACATGTTTTGGATTTTTGATACGTGACTTGTCTTGATGTTTTGACTATTGTGTGTGTGTGTGTTGATAGTGTATGCTACGACGTACCCTAAAGGACTGACCTAGTGTGGCCTCGGGGGCTCATCGATTGATGGCCTTTCCTACATTATACATGCAGAGACCTCGTAGTTCAACTAACTTTGACTGACATAAATGATTGATAAATATGTGCTTAATCTGATGATATGCAATGTGTGATGGTGAATGTATTAAACCCTAATGGACTGACCTAGTGCAGCCTCAGGGGCTCATCAATTGATGGCCTTGCCTATGTTATACACGCAGAGACCTCATAGTTCGACCAACTTTGACATGTGCAAAGAATGAGTCATGATTTGATGTGTGTGATATGTGATAAACCTAGAAAGATGGACCTAATGCCTCAGGG
This sequence comes from Sequoiadendron giganteum, assembly GCA_007115665.2. Taxonomy (NCBI): domain Eukaryota; kingdom Viridiplantae; phylum Streptophyta; class Pinopsida; order Cupressales; family Cupressaceae; genus Sequoiadendron; species Sequoiadendron giganteum. The sequence continues at coordinate 193,657,110 of CM021110.1, read as the reverse complement.
GCACATCATTATATGGCCTTGCCTACATCTAGTCACAAAGGCAACGTAGTTTGACTATGTCTATGACTGACTTGACATAACTAATTCTAACTCTATTTTTGAGATTTTTGACATATTTTGAATTTTTTTTGTCTTTTTGGAGTTTTTTAATTTTTTTCAAGACATTTTATGATGTTTTTGAGTTTTTTCAGGACATTTTCTAACGTTGGGATAGTAAGTACAAGGTCCAATTGACACATGTTGAGGATTTTCCCCCAGTCAGGTATAAGACCTATGGGATAGAGTGGAGAGACATAGTGGACTTGATGCCAATCATTCCAAGTTATGGATAGGACAACCATTTATTATAGGTGATGGTGGAAAAGTCTGATTAGAATGATGGTAGACGAAGGAGCGAAGTCAACTACACATGACACCTATTTGTCATGTTTTCACCATGGTACTTATCCATAGCACCACTGAAGTGGTTTTCACTATTGGACAAATTATTTATCTTTACTATTTTATTGATTTTTCAAAAAATAAAAATTGGTGTTACAAAGACGCCTATTTGCTAGGTTTCCATCAAGGTAACAATTTTTTTGTTTTCTCATTTTTTTTGTATTTTTATGATTAAGACAAGGCTCTCAAAAGCTATGCATAGAACCTCTTCAGATGAAGGTTGTTGATTGGTGATAAAAGTGGTTCTCCTTCAAGGGTTGAGAGTTGATATGCTCCTGATCCAAAAGCTTCTATAACAATGTAAGGCCCTAACCAGTTTTGTTCAAACTTGCTTGGTTTTTCTCTTTTAGCTTGATTCTTTGGGTTCTCCATTAAGACCAAGTCACCAATGTCAAAGTGTCGATTCAAAAATTTCTTGTTATAGATGCGACGAAGACGGTTTTGATATGCTTGCAGGTGGTCTAGTGCCTTTTGTCTTCGCTCATCTAGGAATTCTAATTCATGTAGTCTTGACACACGGTACTCTTCATCATCAATATGACCTTTCAAGGATACCCTTAGGGAAGGAATTTCAATCTCAATAGGTAAGATAGCTTCATAATCGAATACCAAGGAGTATGGAGTGGCGTCGATGGGAGTACAGATGCTAGTGCGGTAAGCCCATAAGGCAAGATTGAGCTGTAAATGTCAATCACGACCAACATCATTGATAGTATTTTTGAGGATTCTTATGATTGTTTTATTAGATTCCTTTGCTTGGTCGTTACCTTGTGGATAATATGAAGTGGAAAAGTGATGTTGGATATGGAATTCTACATAGAGATGGAAAACCTCTTGGTTTTTGAATGGGTGACCATTATCCATGATGATGGATTGAGGAACACCATACCGAAAAATTATGTAGTTGAGAATAAACTTGGAAATTTGTGAGCTGATAATATGTCATAGGAATATCCTCGATTGATTTGGTGAAGTATTCGGTGGCGGTTATGATGAACTTATGGCCATTGGAAGATGGAGGGTGTATCTTACCTATGAGGTCAATTCCCCATTGGGCAAAGGGCCATGGTGAAGTTATCGGTTGGAGCTCCTGTGCTAGCGCATGTATCGATTCTCTATGTACCTGACATTGTCAACATTTCTTGACAAAGACATATGATTCTTTTTCTATGGTAGGCCAATAATAGCTCAGTCTCATAATCTTCTTGGCTAAGGTAGGACCGCTAGAATGGGATCCACAGATACCTTCATGTACCACACGTTAGGTTTCTTGTGCTTCTTCAGCATCGAGACATCTCATTAAGGTATTATCTAAGGCACGTCTATAAAGGGTATCTCTGATGATGCTATATTTGGAAGACTTATAGATGAATGTCCTACGTTGGCTATTTGATAGGTCTAAGGGTAGGATTTGGGCATGGAGGTAGTCATATATGTCTGTGTACCATGGGGAAGTAGGACCAACAATCGTACACACCATCGCAAAATCGGGGGCCTCATAGGCAGGGACCAAAAGCTATTCGACCAAAAACTCTAATTTAGGCACGTTGCTAGGAATATCCAATAATGAACCAACGGTTGCCATAGCATTTGTTGCTCTGTTCTGAATGCGGGGTATTTTTTGAAAGCTGATGTTATCAAAGTATTGCTTAAAACTATCTGCCATGCACTTGTAGGGGGTAATTTTCTCATCTTTAGTTTCATATTCGTCATTGACTTGTTGGACTACTAGCTAAGAATCTCCATAAACATGTAAATGCTTAATCTTCCATTGGACTGCTAGTTTTAATCCTATCACAAGGGCTTCATATTTCGCTATGTTTTTTGTGCAAGGGAAAGCAATTCATAATGACTTAGGAATAGTGTCCCCTTGAGGTGTAACAAACAGTATACTTGCTCCTGAACCACGATTAGTATGAGACCCGTCAAAGTATAATTTCCATGTGGTTTTTTTGTCAATGGTGAAGATGAATTCATCAAGAAAATCTGCAACTAGAGGATGGTTAGCCTTAATTGGTGTGTTTGCCAACTGATCAGCAATTACTTGCCCTTTTATAGCCTTTCATTCCACATACTGGATGTCATATTCACTAAGTATCATTACCCATTTAGCCAATTGGCCTGTTAGTGATGCTTTACTTAGGAGATATTTCAATGGATCTATCTTAGTGACCAACATGGTTTGGCGGTTTAGCATAAAGTGCCTAATTTTTTTAGTAGCAAAAAATACTGCAAGACAAGAACATTCTATGTTACTGTAGTTTAGTTCATATCCCACCAAAGTACGGTTGATATGGTACACTGCCCTTTCATGACATTCATCATCATTTTGTGCAAGTAAGGCTCCTAATGCTGATTGAGTTGTTGAAATATAAAGTATCAAAGGTCAGTTATCTGTAGGCGGTATTAATACAGGTGGTGTAAGCAAATAATCCTTGATCTTTTGAAAAGATTCTTGGCATTTGGGTGTCCATACAAACGGTGCCCCCTTCTTGAGCAAATGTTGGAACAGATGTATCTTGTCTACTAACTATACTATGAAGCATCTGATAGACTATAGTCTCCCTTGTAGTTTTCTTGGCTGACCGATGTTGGTTGGTGGGGGCATGTCCATTATAGCTCTTACTTTTGTGGGGTCCACTTCAATGCCTCTTCTAGAAATGATATATCCTAGAAGTTTTCCTGATTTAACTCCAAAGACACATTTTTTTGGATTTAGCTTTTGTAATTTTCTAGTCTTTGGAATATATTGTCTAGTACCTTTAAATGATCTGCTCTTATCAATGATTTGGCTATTAGATCGTCCACATAGTCTTCCATAAGATTATGTACAAGGTCATGGAATATAGTCGCCATTGCACATTGATATGTAGCTCCAACATTTTTGAGGCCAAAAGGCATGATGCTCCAGCAATATGTTCCCCATGGACATGTAAAATTTTTCTTGTGTTGGTCTTCAGCTGCAATTTTGATTTGATTATACCCAGAGAAACCATCCATGACGGATAGCATTTCATATCCTGTTGTAAGGCCCACTATCATGTCAATGTTCGGCAAAGGGAAGTCATCCTTAGGACATGCCTTGTTGATATCTCTAAAGCCTATACAAATGCAGATGCCCCTAGATGGTTTATTCATCGATACAAGATTAGAAATCTAGTCTACATAGTCTATGGATCTGATGAATCTCATCCAATAGCTTCTTAAGTTCAACTTTGACTAGTAAAGAAATTTGTGGATGCATTTTTCTTAACTTCTATTTGATAGGCTTAACACTTGGTTGTAATGGTAGATGATGCAATATAAGGTCTGGATCCAACCCAAGCATGTCGGCATATCACCATGCAAATTTTATCTATCTTTTTGTAAAGAAATATCGAAACTCTGGTTGCTTTGTTTCTGTCAAAGATGTTGCAAAGTATATTACCCGTGGGTTTTCTTTAGTGTTTATGTTGATCTCGAAAAATTCTTTAGCTAACATTGGTGAATTTTCCTAAGCAACTGGGAGAATGTTCAAACCTCCATCCTTGGGTGCCTCAAAGAGGTATTTTCCCTTTGATGCGTCCTTTATTTTTACTATTTCTTTGTCCAAAGGCACCTTTCAGTTTTCACCTAGGGACTTGTCATTTTCATCATTTTCATTGTTTTTATTTTTGTTTTCACTTTTGTGGCTGGAGGTGTGAACAGACTCCCCAAAATATGCCATGTTATCCAAGTTTATGGTAAAGCCAACTTTATGATCACCTCTAGGTATGCCTTCTCGAAGTCCCATGAACTCAGCTATCGCTTCATCTTTCTCAAATATGTCTAATATGGGTGTACCTTGTTGATCCAAATTGATAAGTTGGGGATATACGAGGGGCATGTCATCATCAGAGTTATCAAATGTGGAGGCTAACAAGGTGAGGATAGAGTGGTTAACATGGTCACAGAAGTTTTGGACTAACTCCTTTTTGTTCTTCTTCCTTGGGACAGGTAAACTTTGGTTTGGGACCTCTGTAAGTGCTAGGTCATCAGAAGATGGTTCATTTGGTTCCCAAGAGGTAGGATCAAGGGTTTCCCAATAATAAAGCTTAAGCCATTCTTCTTTTGACAAGGAATTTTTAGGATGGGGGCTAGATGAATTTGGTGAGGGTTGTAGCATTTTATCAAGTTCCCCAAATAACTTATCTAGGTCCATCATGCTGGTAGAGGAAAGGGAATCTCATTCATATTCCTTCGAGTCAGGGGAGTCATAGTAGAATGGGTCAAATGGATCGTGGGATATATCGATGTCTTTAGAAGCGCTTACTTCCTCTTGTGATGGTAACAGAGTTCTAGGAATGCAAATTCTAATCGGTTGGAACCCTAGCCCTAGGCCTTTTGGTCTTTGTGAGACAATGATTGGTTCAGTCCTTCCATTTTGATGTAGCCCTAACCCACTATGTCTATCATATCCTTCCTTTTGCATTATCATGAAACCTTTTCCATATTGATCTTTAGATATTTGAATAGACGGTGGAGGGTTTTCATTGTCTTAATTATATAACCAGGAGGTGACATCTTCTTGGTCCATAGTTTATTTACTTAACTCTCCCCATTTTGTGAATGCCATCATAGGAGGAACATGTATTGTGACAACTGACTATTTCCTATATGTTGTGGGTAAACCGTATGACTTGGATGGAACCAGCTAGCTAGCACAAAAGGATGCTTTCATGTGATATTATCCACAACCCTTATCTTGGATCTCGACCTTAGGAGTGGATGATGGTGGTTGTGATGCAATGGACTTGGTAAGAGTTGATGGATCAACATACAGGGATAAGGTGGAGGATGAAGCCTCTTGATTGACCGGCACCTGTCATTGTGGTATTTCACGTAGGCTTGTGCAATATTGGAAAGGATCCAAATCACCGTCAATTGTGATATTTGTGCCATTATACAAGAATTTAAGACATCGATGATAAGTGGAAGGTATGGATTTCATAGCATGTATCCAAGGTCTACCCAAAAAAATATTATAGGGAAGGGTGAGATCTAAGATTTAGAAACTAGTGTCCATAACTGTAGGGCCAATCCTGATAGGGAGTGTGTCAACTCCTTTAGATGATCTTTCCTCATCGTCATATGCCTTAATGACTATACTCTTAGTGGTGTCCACGCATGCTTTTGAGAATCCTAATGCCTTAACCAACTTCAAGGTGCAAAGATTCAACCCTGCTCCTTTGTCTACCAAGACTCTTCTGAATTTGGTTTGATGGAAAAGAACTTCAAGGTGTAATGGGTTGTTATGATTGGTCTTCTCAATTGAATAATCTTGTTGAGAGAATGTGGCATGATGGGAATCGGTTAAGTATCCTACCATTTCTTTGAAACGATTGACATCTAAATTGGTAGGGACTGTTGTGCTTTGCAAGGCTTTGTCAAGAATGGCTCAATGATATGGTGATATAGTCAACAGTTCCAAGATGGATATCTGTGTTGGGGTCTTCCCCAGCTGGTCAAGAAAATTATACTTAGGCTTGGAAGACTTGTTTGTGGCTCCGATGAAGGACCTGGAAGGGTTATCTTAGTTCTGCGTGTATTGACAACACATTCAGGATGCTTCTTTATGGTAATGGTATGGATATTTTCATTAGCAGCTTAGATATGATTGATGATGGTACCTGGTTTATAGTCATACTTAGCACTGGTATAATCGACTGAGGTATTATTCTTAGTTCCCAAACTAGAGGCCTTTCCTTTCCCATGTTCATGTAATAGATCTGTGAAGACCTTGTGATCACTATTTTTGGTATGTTTTTGTCCATTGATTTCTTTGGTTCTGTCTTCAACAAAATCTTGTATGATGTTCTTCAGTTGTCGGCATTGTTGTAGGTTATTTCCCTTAGTTTTATGGTACTCACAATAGGTGTTGTCATCCCACCATGAGGGTTTAAACTATCTAGGATCATATTGTTTTGGCTCTAGAGGTTTTATAAGGCTATGTTTAATTAGTTCTTTGTAAACTGTCTTGATTGATTCCCTCAACAGGGTAAACTCACATTTAGGAAATCTCCTCTGTGGTCATCGTTGTTGTGAATTTTGGAAAAAATTGGTCATTTGATTAGGATTATTAGTCATGTCCTGAGACAGGTTGTAACCTCTAAGTGTGATGACAAGCCCTGCATGTAGGGTCTTAGCATCAACAATACTGTCATTAGTTACATTTTTTTTCTGGACCGAAATTAGTTTCTATCGTTGGGAGCATTTTGATGTTGAATAACTGGATTCCTTCCTGGTGTCTTAATATCCCCTTTTTCAATGAGGGATTTCTCAAGTATTATGCCTTTTTGCACTAAGTCCAAAAAAAGTACAACAATGTACTCGTAAGTCACTTCACAGTTTTAGATGAAGAATTTCAAGGAATATTGTGACTTTGTTTTTTTGGTATCTCAACAAGACAACGACTAGATAAACTCCTTCATCTCTGGAAGAAGGTGGTGAAGTTTTCTCTTTCTTGCGTGGTATGACACAAGGTAGCTATCATGATTTCATTGTCTATATTGAAGGAAAAATGTTCCACAAATTTCTCAGCTAATTTGCCCCAAAATTTTATGCCATACGGAAGTTTAGAGAACCATTCCAATGTTATCCTAAGAAGGGTTCATAGAAAGAGTCTCATAAGGTATGTGGGGTTATACGAGATGTCCATGCATGTTGTGGAAAATTATTTGATGTGTTCTAGAGGATTCCTCTTCCCATTATACTTAGGTAAATTCGGTATAATGTATCTATGTGGGAAGGGTGTCATTTACAGTGCTTTTTCAAAAGGACATGGACATAAATCTTGCACTGAAATGGTTCATTTGTCTGATATTGACATATTGTCCATTTGTTGTTGGAGGACTTGCATTTGATTTTGTAGAAAATCTACATCTATTAAAGACATGTTGGTTGTGTTATTAGGATCGACGTAAGTGTTCTGAAATGCCATATTTTGTGATAGATTGTGATTTGGTGAGGGAATATGTCCTGACAGAATATTTTGATTCGGTGTAGGAATATGTCCCATTTGTGTAGCCCCTATGTGTTGATTGGCAGTATTGGTGCTGATATGTGGTATAGCCTGTGTTGTGTTTGTGCCAATTTTGGGTCTTTTGCTTCCGGTGTTTGTGCCAAAGGGGTTTGATGAGGATGCTCCCATGATAAATGTTAGGCCCTATGTTATACCACATGGTGTTGTGTTTACAATTGAGGTAGTTTGGGTGGGTATTCCAGTTGGTATTGCTGCAGTAATCTGAGGAATAGAGACACTCGATGTCATGGTTTGTGTTGCTTATGTAGATGAAGGTTGTAGTTTGTGGATGTCAAATCCTAGAGGTAGTGTGGCACCTTCTACTAGAAATTTAGCTAGGTATCTTTGAGGATCGTTTGCCAAACACTCATCCATAAAAGATGCAAATTCAAGATCTTGGATAGCTACATCTACATCTTCTACATAAATTTTTCCATGTGTCTCTAGTGACAATTTTGTCAAGCAAGGTTTTGTGAGGTATTTTTGTCCCTGATGGTTGGTTTGTGAAGGGATTGATGAAGTCCTGTGAGTTAGCCATTTCTCTACGTTTCTTTTCAAACCTTGTTTCGACCATGAAAATGATTTCCTCAAAATGGGTAATGCAAAACTATGTCTAAAATGATATGATCTACTCTATGTTTTTGGGATTTTCTAGATACAATGAATGAATGCTTCTATTTTTTTGGTATTTTCTTGGAAAATAAAGGATTTCTAAAATGATATTATGCTAGGGTGACAATATGCAAAATTCTAACTAAACTCCTAAGGTAATTGACTGTAAATGATTATAAGAGGAGGTTACCTACCACCTACGGATTAACCAAGGCTAGGATTTAACTTTGTCAAGGAACCTGATGTAGGACAAGGACCAAATGATAAGGTGAATTTCCAAACTAGACTAGTGAGCTAGAAGGATTCACTAGTAGGACAAAAATGACTAGGTTCAATGACAAATGGCTGTCAAAGCATGGATTTGTCCAATAATGCAGAAAGTTGGCCTCTTCTAAGATATGAAATTTCCTATGATGGAACTAAGTTTTGAAACTAGGAAGTCTATCTCTAAAACTAAATGACACCTAAAAGATGGAAAATGCAAAGTTTGAGCAATTTTTTGGTTTTTGTCCAAAGTTGACTATGGAAAACAGAGACTAAAATGACAGTTCATTTTTGGAATGTGATTGCGAATTCAAGATTTTTGTTGATAGACAAATGTGGTTCATTTTTCAGATGCATCTCAAAAATTGGCAGATGCGTTGCATATTTCAGATGCGTGTCTCTGATGAAAACTGGTCTTGGTTTACTGACACGAAAATGTGACTTACCCTAACAAATGTGGCTAAATGTTTAACAGGTGCAACTCTAATGTCAGATGCGACTTACAATGACAGATGCGACTCATAATTTAATGTTAGTGGATACTAGTTTGTTGATAGGAAAATGCGAGTTTTTGGCTAACAGATGCACTCAAAATTACAAATGTGGTTTTCTATTTATCAGATGCGACTTTTTTTTACAGATGCGGTATTCTAATGACATAGATTTTCCAACTGACTCTATTTCATGATCATTTTTTGGCAACTGAAAACACTATGTTTCAGTTTCAATGAGCATGAATATGTTAAAATTCAGAAAACATGTACAATTCCTAAGGTTGGCAATGACAATACTTGTTGAATTCTCACTTGGATTTCCCTAGCTATGCTTATTCAAAGCAAATGACTAGAAGCTTGACCACACTGGCTCCCCTCCATGACACACACTTCTTGGGTTAGCTAAGCTTCAGTTCCCATGGTCCTCTCCCATGGTGAAATTTTCATCTCTACTATTGAACCATAAGATTGTGAGACCACTTCAGAGGTCCGACCTCTTACACTAGCAAATAGAAGGTTTTTGGCTTAAACTAAAATAAATTGGCTTTTTAGTATGGACACCCGTTCAGAGAGCTATGTGAGAGGCAATATCATCCTAGTCTACAAAGGTTATGCTCTGTAGGTTTCGATGCACCACAAGGGTACTGGGGAATCAAATGCTTGTCCGCTGAGATCTCTGTAATATTGAGTTTGCTCAAGCATTAGAATTTCTATATCGGTTGGGAGTAGCTTGGTGAAAAAGCTCATCATCACCGGTTTGAGTCACTTTGGTTAATCTTAACCACCAAAACAAGCCCAATTTCTAGAGTCAGTAATAGTTTCTCTTACACCCAGGATCACACAAATGCGCAAGGGGAGAGGATACTTATGTTATTGAATCAGGATCAAATCTAAACATATACAAGCACAAAAGACACTGGTTAATTTTAAACCCAAAAGACGAGTTTTCTAATCTACCAAACAATCTGTTTCAAGAATAGAGTCTTCGACATACGTCCTACAGAAAATTCATTAGTAGTTTTAAATTGGTCTTCGTTGATCGTCCTACAGAAAAGGTTTTGAAAACTTGTCTTCTATGCTACGTCCTGCAAACACTATGTTAACTCCTTAAAATACATGCTGCAAACCAAAAATTAGCTAAAATAAAAACACAATGAAAAACTGTAAATTGGAAAGTGAACCCAAAAATTTCACCAGTCAAATGCGTCGTTCAAAGTAGTAGATGCGTCATGGATTTTCATCAGTCAATTGCATCGCGATAAGCCACAGATGCGTCACTTTTTTTCAGATGTGTCATTTTATTCGTCAGGTGCAGTTCATAATATCAGTTGCGTCATTTTATCTGTTAGATGTGTCATTTCGTACAATACCTGCAAAAATTGAATAAATGTCTACGGATTTGCGAAGAACATGTCTTCACGTCGGGTTCACCAAATGTAATGCAGGAAAACTAGAAAGCAATATTAAAGAAATACAAAGCATTTAAACTCAAACTAACCTACATTAAACAACAAAGAACAAAGGAAAATAGTTATAACATAAAACAATCTCACCAAAGATCGATGTGACTGCATGAATAATCTTTGTTGTCCTTCTCTATTTCACTGTGATAGTATTCTTGCCCTCAAAATTTCAGTATGTGTGCAAGTATAGCCTTGATGTATGTGATTATAGAAAAATATCGAGGATTAAATAAGTGCTCCAAAAGTCATACAATTTTGGGAGGAGTTGAAATGATGAAAGCCAAGTCAATTTATAGAAAATTTATCATTCAAATGAGAGGTTGAGATCGAGAGATAGACGGATGATTCAGATTAAAATATTCGACATGCATTGAGATAAGTGTTAGTACTGATCTGAGTGATAAAACCTAAGAATAGAGATCAAGATTAAATAATGATTTAATCTCTAGTTGAAAGTATTTGAGAATTAGAAGAATGATGTTTGCATGAAAAGGATAAAGATAGAATAAAGACAACGATCTATTCAAATGCACAAATAAATTAATTAATTAAATAAAGACATTTAATTAATAAATATCTACATGCATAAGAGTCTTAACTAGATAACTGATTGGTTATGACAGAGAGTCTCTTCGTAGAAATGATCAAATATTAAATCAGGAGATAACTGATTGATTTAAATAGATCTCGAGTCAAGTGATGAGTGAATAATTAGATAACTAGGTGATTATCTAATCAAAGGAATATTCTAGGAATACTTATTTTAATGAATTAAATGAATATTTAACTCAACATTCGAAATTGAGAGATTTAATTAAATAAATAAAGGTTAATTGAATAATTAAATAATTCAAAATGAATATTTAATTATAGTTGAAATTGTGATAAAGGATAAATTAAATAATAAATTATTTAATTCAGAAAGGGGATTAATTGATTTAGAGATGTAATTAAATAAATAAGATTTATTTAATTAATCAAGGTTGAATAAAGGTCATAATGAATTAACTAAATAATTAAGGTTATTTACTTAATAGAAGAAAGGTGACTATAGAAAGTAATTAAATAATTAACATTATTTAATCGTGACCATGGACATTAGATTTATTTCAAAAATGGTATTCGCAGGCCTAGACCAATTTTCAGTGTCTACACACCCCAATTGTGGTCACTGCCCAACTCAGGCCTCCTCTCCATGGGCCTCAAAAAATCATGTAGTCCTGTTGGAATCCTTGGTGGATTCCTCACTAGAAACCCTCTCAACTTTGCACCAAACAAATTCATAAAAGTGACAAAACAAGAGTTTGCATCATGCATATCCAGGTGATGATTCCATGCTTGGAGAGGGAGGAGTTCATTTCTTTCACCTCTCATCTTTGATGTCATATCCTATCCAAAATACTCTGCTCCTTTGAATAAAAACATGTGCATTATCAAGGAATACCACCAAAACCTTACTCCTGTCTCACCAGACTAAAGAGCCACCAACCCCTTGTGAATTTCATTAGACAAATAGGTGGTGAAGACATATAGTTTGTTCACCATTACATGTTGAATATTTTCTACCATGTACATGAAGGCCACAAGCATCCTCTTAGGAGGGTCAAACCCTATAATCTAACAAAAATTTTAGTAAGTCCTCTCAAAATAGTATTCAAACATGTCTACTGGGAAGGGTTTTTGATCAATTGATGTTAGCCTTATCTTTCTCCTCCCCTTTCCTTTTCCCATGAAACTTGACATAGTTGTGACCCTAGAAGTTGTTTTATTGTTCTCATATTCTTCCTTTAGGGAATTCAGGTTAATTGTCTCTTTTGCATCTGGTTTTAAGTTGAAAACCTCAAGGATTCCCTCATGGGTGAGGTCAATCATCTTGACACTAGTGTGTGACCTCATGGCCCAGATATTGAGATCATAATTGCTAGCTACAACTTTTAGGAGGTCAATATCAAGATACACATTTGGGATGGCAAGTTTTCCCATGTCAAGCCTCCAACCATTGCATGTGAGGACATTGGAATATTTCTTTCCAAGCCAATACTTAAACAAATCACATCCAGTGGTCGACACCTCAACATCCTTAATGCCATGTTGTCGATCCACAACCCTTATTTATTCCAGGGCCTTGAAACATGATCTTGCCTTGAATTTCATCTATGGTTGCACTTGAATCCTTTAATTGGTCTAGTATATCATCATGAAGCTTCCCTTAGAGGTAGAATTGGAAGCTTGGGCATTTGAGGGTTCCATTTCAATGAAATACTACATGAACTAGGGTTTTTCTAAATACAACTACGATTTGAGATTAATGCAAGAAAATAAGGCAAATTCAAAACAATCGAAAGACAATTGATGAACGTCAAACCTTAAAAGATGCCCTAGCAAGTAATTCAAAGCATAAAACTAGCAATTGCACACAATTTGCAGAAAATTGAGTGCAAAGAGGATACGTTTACTTACTGGTGTCTAAAATGTTTGGAAACCCTAATTCTAGATGCAAGAAAGCTGTAAGAAACTGCAATCGATCTCTGGATACCTTAGAAATCTCTGCTAATCTCAAATTATGCTTCATCTCCTACTTTTATGGCATTAAAACCCCTTAATTCGATGGGAAAACATCATGTCCGACATTACTGCTCGCTTGTGTGAACCAAAACGACTCCATCAACCCAGTTATAATTTTAAAAAATGGTTGTTGATCTTGTGATGACTCAGATCGTTGAACGACTCAAATGGAGTCAACTGAGTTTGAAAAAATGACTCATTGACCTCAGGATCAGACCAATGAGAACATGTCATGTATAGAAGCCTTCCATCGTCACCTTGGGCTCCACCATCCTTTGGAAGCTTTTAAAAGTGCTACGTGTTACTTGTCCACTATCTCGCAGATCAAGGGTTGCGTGATGGTGGGGAATGACTCAGATTGAATCCGTACATCCCAACTTTTGTGCCCTTTAATCCTCCAAGCTTATGCCCATACTTATTAATTTTTCAACATGTGATTTAAATCTCAACAAGATGGACAATCAATATTATAACATTTGAGTCACCCTTTAACCATAAAGCTTCAAGTACCTTTAGCAGCACGACATTTAATCTTCCTATGTCGCCTGAAATATTTGGCGAAATATTTCACTTGTTCAATAGTGTTCTTTTAACACCCAAGATGATGCCACGTGTCAGCTGACAGCTATCCCACAAGCACCTCAGAGCTACTTAAAGACCTGTTGTAGGATGGTGAGGAACAACCCAGATTGATTTAGTATATTTTATCTCAACCTTTAGATCTTGAGCCCACCACTCTCACCACCTTAAAACCTTATGAGGCCCACCAAAGAGACCTGCCACGTAGCATGCACCTGCTATCCTGCACTATGTTTTTCTTGAATATTTTAATAGTTGTGGGTTGGCAGGCAACCAATGAGAGTTGAGTTGTGGGGCCAGATCGAGTCCTTAAGATCTTTTTAAATGCACATGCTTTAAGTTTATTACTTAAAGAGGGGACATCCCTAGGTTGACATAAAGGGTTATGACTTAATTATTCTCATACCTAGGCTTGGAACATAATGCAAGATTATAACATTTTTCAGCCCGCTAAACTTAGGACTTAGGCAAATATTTTAGAATGAGCGTAACCAATATTTGCTGGGACAAAGGGGGGTTGGTAAACCAATGACACCAATGGCTCAAGTCATGACTTAAATGACTAGGGATGGGTAAACACGGTCAATGGTCAATTAGAAAAAATGGTTAAGGCCTTTGCATTATTTAGGGTTTTAGCCCTAAGAAAGAACTCGTAGCGGATGGAGAGTGACACCCTAACCCTCAAATGACCAGTGAATGACAAAATTTTGAAATTTTACCATTGGACCACTATAAATTTGTAAAGTCCTATCACCTTTCATGCCTCTTCTTATTTTAGCTCAAATTCAAAGAATGAGTCAAATGCTTAAATAAGAAAAAAATATTTGTATGGAGTAATACAAAGTCCAAGATCTCAAACTTTCACCTCTTCTTGTTGGAGAAAATACAAGAAATTTATATATTTATTTGTTGGGAAAAATGAAAAAGATTTATATATTATCTTGTGGCGTAACATAATAGTTATTTATCCACATGTAATAATTTCCGAGAGTTTAAATCATATATTTAATTTCTTTGATGGATATATATTATATGAATGATAATGATAATAATTATATAACAAAAATTAATTATCAATTTTTATTAATAATGAATATTGTATGAATTATTATATAAAAATATTATAATAAATATAATGTATGTTAATTGAAACAAGTGCAACGTAGTGGCTAGTTCTTGCCTTTATAGTATTGTAATTATTGTTTTTTAGATTTGATACAAATTATATGTAAGTTTTTTTTTAATGTGGATAAAAATAAATGTAAGTTTTTTTAATCATAGTGTTTTAGTATTATTAATTCTAAACCATTATCCTAATCCTAGTCCTAGACCTATCTATCACCCATGATCGTAACATTATCCATAACTATAAACCTAATTTTAATCACTAACTTTTAAATAAATATTATATATTTATTTTACAAATTATTATATATTAAATAAATTTTATAAATAAAATAAATATAATATATACTATAAATGATTAAAAGTTACCATTGGACTAAAAAGACATTCTAACTTTTCAGCTTCTTACATTTTAGGGTCATTTTTTGACTACAAACCTCACGGGGCTTTTTGTTATAGTCATTACGTATTGGGGGAAGTTGTGGGTGAACAAGTAGTTTGTGTTGATGAGGCCAAATTTGTTCTTGATAGTTTGCCTCCTTTATTTGGAAATAATTCTTCTTCTATTGGTTATGGCATTGTAAAGGTGGTTTCTAAGTTTCTCGTTTCTATCTTCAAGCCCAGTATTGTTTCTTTTGTGCCTGGTTGGGAAAAGATATTGTTGTCTCCCATGAATATTTTTCTTCATTCACTCAAGCTTTTACTTCCTCAATTTAAATTTGACAGCTTTCAACAATTGAATCAATGTTCTTCTATGCTAGCACTTGGTTTGACAAATCACTATGATGAAAGGTTAAATTTATTTGAAGCTCAAGTTCAAGCAGATAATTTGCAATCTCACCTAGATTTTGTTGATTTAAAAGTTCATACTATTGGTTTTCCCTCTGAGGAGGACCTTGAATTTTTTTTGATCAGGCTTTAGTATTAGTAGGTGATCAATTGATAGATGATATTGCTTCTGAGGTTTTTGGGGAAGGGGAGATTTCAGATGATTTGTGTTCAATTTCTCAGTCCTTGTTATCTCCGCCTTCAAGTAAAAATTCGCCTGCTAAAAGGGGTAGAAATTCTTTAGCTACTAAGTTACAAGAGGAAATATCAGCAGGCTTACAGTCGACACTAGATGTCAATATGGGCTTCACCATTAAACAAAAAAGTCCAAGGAGAGCTTGTTGCTCTCCCAAGTTGCAGTGAGGTTAATATCATGGAATGTCAGAGGCATAAATGCCCCTGACAAATGGTCCCAAGTGAAGCATCAATTGGATGCTTTAGGGGCAGATATTGTTGTTCTTCAAGAAACTAAAACTTCTAAAGAGTCTTTTCAACTAATAACCAAGAAGTGGCACAAATGGGAAGTGACTCATTCGCCTTCTAAATATGCTTTTGGGGGTTTGATTACTTTTTGGAATGCTAAAGCAATTACCATTACTAATGTTTCTTTTGATCAAAATTGGCAACTAATGAAGATTAATCATTATGATTTGACTTTTTGGTTGTTGAATGTTTATGGGCCTACAAGTACTTTGATGGAACTTCAAATTTCGCTCTTTGTGTTCCATTTTATCTTGCATTATGTTTCTGGTCATTTGTAAAATTTGGGAAATGCCTAAGTTTGGGGTTTTACTTTTTTCTTTCTGAAAAACCCTAGTGTTTTATCATACGCCTTGGGTTGGATCTATCTAGTTGTTACTTTTTGAGGAGGGTTTTAAAACGACTTATGCCTCATCACTTCGTCTAAGTCAGGCCCCTTTTGATTTATTATTTTATTTTCTTTGCCTAACTTTATTAGTTCCTAAGTCTTGGTTGGCCCCATGCTCTCATGTTTAAAAACAACTTAAGCCATTGTTTGTCATCAGCCTAGTGATGTCCCCTCGAACCTTTTAATAAATGTTTTATATTTTGTAGGGGACAAAATTGCATTATCGTAGATCAACCATTGTTTGATCTCAGTCGTTCCCCGCCATCCTGTGATGACCCCACCACAGGGTCTCGACTGATTGCAATATCACGGGCGAGCGCCATGTGTCTCATTTGGTGAAGCCAAAGAGATAATAAAAATGTTTTAATACATATGTCGGGTTTTAATACATTATGTAGCGGGTTACTAAAGTGGTTACGAGATGCACATGCTTCAAATCAATAGAGATTTTATAATATTGATGGGAAAGATGCTCGATGGTTAATGACAACACTGGCGACTGTGTTGAATGAACATGATTTTTGATGGTTGAGATCTACAGTTGCCCACCATTGTGTGATTAGAAGTTGCAAGGTCTTTATTGATCATGATATTACGGGTGGGTGCCACGTGGATTTCCTTGGCAATGCATAATATGGAGGGCCCTTAGTACCGTGATGGAGATTGTGTCAGCTTGTTTCGAAGGTAGTCGTTCGATGATCTGAAAAAAGTGAATGATCGACAGTTGGTATTTGAATTTGCATCAAATACGATTGGAGCCGTTGGCGCGACATGCAAGTAATCTTTAATGGTGGACGAGACATCTACTGGCATAATTTGATAAAAATAAAGTGACTATTCTCCTACCCTAGTGTGTCACAAAGCATTCAAACATCTTTGCGAAGCAATTTCAGAGCCAAGGATGAAGTTACGAGTTATCACCTCAAGGATTAGGATTTCTGCAAAGCACAAAGCCATGAGTTATTTTCTATACTTCCTAGTTAATTTGATTGAGAGCTTGGGGAAAATTGCGGTGTGCTTGTCAGCAGGCTTATTGATAATTGTTTTTAGGGCTATAGGTTAGTTGAATTGTGGGGAATTGCAGGGTTCTATTATGTGATTTCATATTCCTATTTAGCCTTAGTTTGTGTGAAGTTTGAAATAGCAAGGAACACCTATTTTACCTAAGATTGCACTCTGAAAAAAACATTATGGCCAGATTGACTATTTACACAATAATTTATATTATGACTTCCTGGATCAATTGCCATCATCAACTAATGATAGGAAGAAGGGGTTGGTCTTGATGCTTGAAAGAACCCTAGGGGAGGGATTAGTTTATAACTGTTCCAATATTCTCGATGCTAGGGTTCCCATCACAGGTTTGGAGATGTTTAGGTTGTGGTATGGGTAGAGGAATTTTCCCCATCCTTTCTCGAATGGTTGGAGGTATGATATGGGGAAGCTGGTGGTCCCAAATGTTTTCCCTGATGTGGATTTACTTAGGGAAGTGGCTACACATTATGACCCTGTTACACGGGTAATAAGAGATAATGATGGAGGGATTTTGCTGAGCATAAACACAGAAGAATTTCAACTGGTTTTTGGTCTGAGCGAGTCTAGTACTTTCCTGGTTCCTATTGATCTTGAGGAGATGAAGCAAGAGTATGGGAAGTTAAAGTCACTTTTCAGAGTTAAGTTACTTCCACCTCATTTGGCTAGGGCAAGAGGTTCGAATTTTATATATCAACCCTAGTGACCAAGAGCATTTCAGGGTGAACTGTTTTGCCAATCATTTCTTGGAAAAATTTTACTCATTTTTCTAGATTTTGGGTTATAGCCCCAACACGGTGATGCCAATTGCTTACATGTTTATGGGCGTGCAAATACAACACCCTAACTTCTCAGTAATCTATGATTTTGCCTCCTTTTTGGATGAAAAAATACATGAAGGGCTATTGAAATTGCAGCAAAAGGATGTAGGCACTCCATTCTTTTGGTATTCCATGTTGATGTACATGTTCTTGTACAAGAATGTTGATTTCTTCTCTGAGAAGATGGAGTTAAGGCAAATGGTTAATGGAGATAGATTGCCAGTTGAAGCATGGATTGCAGACCTATCATATAATAGGGAGAGTGCTAGTTATGTGTAGTTTGACAACTGTTTTGCTTCTAGATTGAGGGCTAGGCTGATGGTGAATGTGCCTAGAATCCATGAGGAGTTACATGATTTCCTCAGACCGAAGGGGAGGAAGCCTGAATTTAAAGTTTTCCATAACTGGGGTGATATTATTCCATACCCAATCAACACAGTCTTGAGGGTGTATGGTTTCCAAGGAATCCCACATGTTCTAACATACAATGTGCCACCAAGGTTAGGATTTGCAGAAGTTATGTGGCAGATTGGTTGTATCCACGCTAACAACCTTACTCAGAAAGGTAAAGAAACCTTTTTCCTTGATTACACTGTGGTGTCAGATTTTGTGTTTTCAAAGGGAGGTTGGTTCCACTTTGGGAAATTATTTGGTGAATACCATTTTAGGTGTGGTCCTAATCGGCAGCATGATCCTGAAGGCTTCTTTTCCCTTTTTAGACAATGAATAAAGGGTGGTAAGTTTGTGCAGGAGTTCAACTTTCCTGAAGACTTGATTAGAAATGAGTTTGATCTGAATAAGTAGGAGTTGAGCAAGGAGAAATGGATAGCTTATGACAAGCTATTGGCCATTGTACACAAAATGGATCCTAAATATTATCCATTGATGGAGTTTAGTCCATTTCATAAGAAAATTAATTTTTTGATGGACAACTTCAAGGAGATCATGGGCATCTTAATGACCAAGAAGATAAACTTGGAGTTAGATCAAGTTATAAAGGAGTAAGATGCCAGGAAAATTGAAACAAGGCCAGCCTATTAACCTACAGAGAAGTGGCCTATCTATAGAAGGAAAATAAGTGCTAGTAGTGAAGACGAAGAGGAGGATAAAAAGGGAAACCAAATCATGAAAGCGCCAGCACAGTCAGGTCCAAGGTTCAAGGCACTTGGGGTAATCAGAATCATTGATTCGGAATCATCACCTGAAGATAGCCCTTCACCACCACCATCAAAGCCAAGCCCTAAGAGGCAAAGGATTGAGAAAGTACAAGAGGATCTGATGGGTGAAATTGTTGTTACAGACCAGGATATCTAGGTTGGTATGCCTTCTCCTCCCAAACCAGCTGAATTGGTTTTGTCTGATTTAGATATGAAAGGGAAGTGTGTACAAGATGCAAGGACGGAGGCATGTAAGGCCCTTTTGGATGATGATGCATTTTTCAAGACTCCAGTTTTCTTGCAATTAGTATGGAGAATGAAACTTGAGGATTATCAAGACAAGTGCAAGAAGAGAAGAGAAATGAGACCTGACAGGTTAGATCAAGAGAATGATGATGAAGTGAAAGTTGAGTTAATGGAAGAATTTAAGAGCATTACCCCTGAGGAGGGGAGAAAATTAGTAACTCAAGCTAGAGTATTGATTTTTCCTGAGTGGGACATAGTTGATGCAGTAGCTATTAATGCTATTCTAAAGTCCAATCACTCCCTGCAGGATTTTGAAGAAGAGGTCAAGGCAGCGTTGCAAAATTCTGATTTCAGCGAAGAATATGAGACCTTAGGAATTTGGGCTTTGGCTCCTCAAGGTAGAAATCCAAATTTTATTGACATTAACCCAAGCCTAAGGGGAGGGTTAATAATAAAAAGATCCTTAGAGACCTCAACCACAGAGGCTACTAACTTGACTATGAATTTGGCCAAATTGGCCCAGAAGACTGCTGAAAGGGAGGAGGCTAAAAAGAAAATCCTAATGGAGAAGTATAATTTCATAATTGGAGAATACATCAAGGTGTAACAGAGTAATGTTGAGCTGAAAATTGAGGTGGACAGGTTAAAATATAGGCAGATTGGGGAGACATCAAGTACTCCAGAGATTATGACATTGCCTTCCACATCAGGATCAGTGCCTCGTACTTCTCATATTGTTTCTACACCAGGGTCTCCCAACCAAGCTTATTCCTTTAGTCCTACATTAGAGCCAATTGAGGAAGAAGTAGAATTCTCTATTGATCCCACAAAGAAGCAGCTAATACATAAGATTATAGAGTTATAGGTAGTCTTGAAGGCAAGTGAGAAGGGAGAACTTGTAAAGCAGGGGGAGATTGTCAATACAGTTTTGAGACATTTGAATGAGAAGGTTGATGACATATTGCCATCTGTGTATTCTTTATATTCTTTATTATTGGATGCAATAAAGAATATTAACAGGGATCAGGAGATAGTAATACCATTAATTGAAAAGTGGATCCCTAGGGCCAATGCTTTAGATATAATGTACAAATCCTCAAGGTTTGATACAAATAATAGGCCCCAATCATTAAGGCCTACTCAAGTGTTAGTTAAGTCATTGGAAGGTTTTCAATCCTTACCAGATGACTTGAGTAGGAAGATCAGAGAATTGGTAAAGAATTTTGATGATTGGAGTGACATGTTTTTACCTGACATAATTGATGAGCAGGGGAGTATCGGGTCATTCCAACAGTGGCAGGATAGAGAAAATGAGGTCATCAATGCACAAGTTAAATTGATTTGTGATGACTTAGATTATGACTTGTTGGTGAGTTGTATGGACAAGATTATTAGTACAAGCTCATTTTTGGAATCTTTTGAGAGAGAAGCAAATCAGGTGGCGATTAAGTACACACCTTATAATGCTAAGGTGAATGAGGTAGTTAGTTTTGATTGGCCAACTGATGAAGAATACTAGCAATGGTTAAATGTATATTTAACCAAGGAAGAATAAAATAGAGTTGGCTACTGGCGGTTAACAACTTAGCTGTTGCAGTTACAACTGTTTCCAGTTTTATTTTTTGGTGGCAATCTTGGTAAAGGTTTTTTGAAGTTTTGTTGATGCATCAACCATTCTCAATGGGAAGGATGAACAAGAAGATTCTCTGGGGATCAATTATTGTAACAAACTTTTGAAATGTCATAGGGCAGTCCAAGTGACTGATGACATGTGTACTTCTGGCTCGATGCTTGTTTGCTCCTTCATTTTCTATAAGAAGGATTTCAAGGCCATAAGTACGGGTTAGCAAGTTAGATAATTTTGGTCAAGTCTAGGTGAAGTTGCAGAGAAATTGTAAAGCATGATGTTTTTAGTGAAATGCAATTTAGGTTTTGGGTAATTCTGTAGTAGGTTTTGAACTCATGGGAATTTGATGTTTTATGACAGTACTGGTAGTTGAATTGAAATGATTTATTTTGAACTCATGTCTCTCCATTGTATAAGAATATCTTAATTTTGAATAAAATGATCAACGTTTGTTTCATTCATCTCATTGTTGTGGTGTGCATGATTCTTATTTTATCTTTAATTCAAAGAATTAATTAAAATGCTTAAATGGGATCATAGGTGGATATGTTTTGTATATGGATTTGATAAGTAGTATTGGGTTAGAATACATAATGGTGATATTGTAAGGCAATATTATCAAAGATCTTACATGTTATGTTTTAAATCTGTCAAAAACCCTTAGATGATGCTTATGAATTTGACTCCTCCAATGGTATATGGCACTGATCTAGGTTGTACTTATTCGTGAGGTTCAGTATTTGGTTGTCTTTCCTTAGAGCTTGCTACAAATTGCAAATCAATGACTATCTTATACGTGAAATGTTGTTGTAGTTATCTCATGCTCCAAATAGTTGATATTATTGATGAACAACCAATTCTATTCGGTATTATCCTGTTATGTTGAGCTATTAAATGAGATTATCTATTGTTGTTAATGTGATTTATGTTAGAAACCCTAGATCAGATATGCAAACCTAAAAACCTTCCACAGAAGAGAAAACATAAAAAAGCAGAGCTTTGCATGCGAATGTGAAAAATGATATATTCAGGAATTCAATATTACAATGAGATGATTTACTTTATAAAAGAAAAGTATGCAACCCTAATGTTGACCTAAAATTAGCTCAACCTAAGTAAAGTTATGCAAGTGTAATTAAATATTAATTACACTAACAATTTATAATATTTCTATAGAGGTTCTAAACACATTAAGGGATCACCCTTTTGGGTCTTGCAGAGCCCAAAGTGTAGGAGGTTTGTTAAAATCCTCGTCAGTTGGTTCAAGTCCTTCGAGTTACCCTTGATTGGAATTGGCAAGTCCATAGGTAGATTATAAGATCAGCCTAGTTAGAGTAAAAAAAACCAACAAAATGGTGACTCTACTGGGGATGTTAATCTAAACATTTCTTGTCAGTTGTCCATTTTGCATAGAGTTTTCATAATATTTCTATGATTTGAAGGCCAAGCCTGTGGTTTTGTGTTTTGTTTTTCCATTTCTTCTATTGTTAAATTTTTTTGAATTATTTAGTGAATTATGTTTTTATGTTGCCAGTTCAAGAGTTCCAAAGATCTTCTAAATTCCACCAAGTTTCTCTGGATAGTTGGTATTCCCAAGATAATTGGGTGGCGACTCTGAAGTCTCTGCACCAGTGTGCATATTATTTGAAGATTTAATATAAATTTAAAGATCTTTGGACAAGCACATAGAATGAAGAACACTAAGTCATTCATGAAGAATCATCTGGAATAGAAACTCAAGGGTGAAATTTCTAAAATGAAGAAGAAGGATTGGATAAAGAAAAATCCAGAATCTAGAAATGTTGCTCCCATGTCACAAAATCTTATACATCATGGTACAAGTAAGCCTTTGCATCCTATCCCTGAGACTCTTGAACAAGTGTCTAGACTTTCAAAATTAGATAGTTGTGGATTTTTTGATGCATTATTTAATACACCTATTCAAGAGGATGAAACATGTCAAAATATGGAACCTGTTAGTGTCCAATATGCTAAAAAGAGAAGAGGTAGGAGTAGAAGTCAAAGCCATCACAGAGAAAGAAATGGTGATGCGCCTCCTCCTCCTGCCGAAGATGATGGAACACCTTTATTGTCTGAACATGTGCCTGAAGAAGTAAATCCGATAGACCTAAGTGATACATCGAGTTCTGATATGACTTTGCCTAACCCTGATTATGTTTTTGGAGATATTGACTCCTTAAGGTGGGAGATCCAAAAACAAGCTGAGCTTAGGATGAAAAAGGATAAGGAGAGGGAAACAAAACTGATGCATGTTGTAATTGAGAGGGATAGGTTAATTAGACAGTTGGCAACAATGAAGCTCCTAAACCAATAAAAACCTGAACCAGATGAGGAAGGTCATGTTGTACGTGAAATTCTTGATAAGGAGATAAAACCTGTGTCTAAAGTTGGTCCTTTAGGTCAATTTGATGCCCAATCAAATCCTGTAGACCCAAAACCCTCAAACCCTGTTAAGCCTCAACCAAGTAATCCAAACCCTAAGCCTGTTCTAGACAAAGGAAAATAGAAGGCTTAGGGGATTAAGATAAATGATAGGGTGAATTATCATCCCCCTAAAAGAGATCCCCCACCACATATATTTGTACATGCTGAGAGTGCCTTAGAAAAGCTTAGGAGGGAGGGTGAGGCTCTTGCAAAAGAGTTAGAGAGGACTGAGATTGAAGGTGCAGATGCATAAATGAAGAGGAAAATAAGCTTCCTAAAGATGTCAAGTGTGGATGAGGTTACACAAGATTTAACCTCATCAAGTCACCAAGATGCCTTGAAAAATGGTTCTAAAACTAGTTTGGACACTACCACAAACAACTTGGGTCCAAAGGTTCATGCAACCAAGTTTGTAAATCTACATCAGGATGGCCCTAGGACACATAATTTAGGTCCTGGTGTTGATTCTCAGAAGACTGAAGGATTATTCCAAAGGAGACCTATACAATTGGAAAGGTATAGGCAGTTATTCTTTGATGGTATTTTAGGTTATCCAAACCCCATCCCTAATGAGCTAAGAGAAAAGATGAATAAGTTTGGTGGGAACAATGTTGTGATAGTAGAGGAACATTTAAAATCCTTCATGGATATGTTAAATGACTATGAGGTAGAGCATGAAGACGTTGTAATGAAGTTGTTTGTACAATCTCTGGTGGAGGATGCAAGAGATTGGTACAAAGGCTTACCGAATGCTAGTATTGGTTCATGGGATGAATTTGAAAAGTGCTTCAAGGAATAATACGGTGATAAAACTAATGCTAGTTTCATGCTAAATGAATTCAATAACATCAAGAAGTCATTGAATAATTCTGTGACAAAATTTAACCTCATATTCCAAAAGGCAATGTATAAGTTGTTTAAGGTTTTGAGGCTTGATGAAAATGTTTGTTTAACTACATATTTCAATGCTTTTGATGCTAAAATGGCATATATCCTCAAAGATAAGGACCCTCAGACCATGAGAGATGCTTTCAGGGTGGCTATAAATATTGAAAGTAATAGGAGAGCTTCTGGGAAATGTGGTAGGAGGGAGGAACCCACACTTTTGAAAAATCCTAAGGATAAGATTGAGAAGGTTTCTACTGCAAAGCCTAAGGATGATGAGAAATGGGATAAAGTCTTCAAAACTTTGAAAGACATAAAGTATATTGCTACCAAGCAAGAAAAGGGTATAGGAAATGAAAAACAACAGCATAATAAAAATGACAGACCACCTAGGCTGCAAAATTATCCTTATAACACAAATTGGAAGGATGGGAAACCAATCTTGCTTGGCTAGAAGCCTAAAAATGATCAGCATACTCCAGACCCCCTACAGAAGCATTCAATAAATATGGTACAAGATAGACCATGGTGTGAGGTGTGTGAACATCCACATGATCAAAAATACTGTGGTATTGCTCAATTGCTTGTTGTTGAGGGAACAAAGCAGGATACTCATGAGCAGACTCTGAAATGTGAGCAGGATGATGTAGATGTTTGTATGGCCAGATCATACATTGATGAGGCAGAATGTTCTTTTGATGATGAATTACAAGAAGTTGATGTGGATAATCAGAGGCAGAGAAGTGAGATGTATCATCAACACGTCTTCTCTGATAAGGAAGATGATTTTGACCATCATGCTTGCAATATGGAGCAGGTTGAAGATTCAGCGTCCTTAAGGAGACCATCAGAAGAGGAGATTGCCTAGTTGACTGAGGAAATGGCTACTCAAATGAGGAGCTCACTTCAGCTGAGAAATAGAGTTGTGGGTGGTGAATAGGGTAAACCTGCTGGCCTTTTTATCAAAGAGAAAAAGGACAAGAACAAAGGTTTTAAGGTGGATAGCAAAAAGGATGCTGTCAAAATCAAAGAGGTTAAGAATGACAAGCTTTGGGAAAAAAATATTGAAACCTCAAAGCCTCAAGAAGATGTTACTTCATCATTGGTAAAGACCAAGGTGATAACAAAGTTTGCTAAACCTACTCTGGAAGAGAAGAAGCCAAAGAAACTTGAAGGAAGTAAGCAACTAGAGAAGAAAGAAAATGATGATGGTATGGTTTCCAATCTGCCTAAATATACACCCTGAGACATGTTTCAAGTGCTTTCTTAGGTTAAATTTTATGTGCCTTTTTTGGAAATGATGAGAATAACTGAGCACAAGGAAAAGACAATAGCCTTAATTACAAGCTTTGCTAGTAATAAAATTGAACAAGGTAATTGTAAATAAGAGAAGGATGAAGGAGAAATAAAAGAGAAAGAATTGGAGGGAATTGTGTCACAAATTCCCCCTGTGTATTTAGGGAATTCTATTAATATGTGTCTTGAAAACATAAATCCCTTTTTCTTAAGTGTTGATATAAATGGGAAAACTTTGAGAAATTGTATGGTAGATTCAGGGGCATCCAATAATGTTATGCCGGTCAAAATCATGGAAGTGATGGGCTTGATAGTAGATACTACTCAAGGTAAATGTTATGCATTAGATTCAAGAGAGGTGCCAGTTATTGGGACTATTAAAGCATTGCCTTATAAACTGACTCAGTATCCTGAGAAGGATTTAGCCATGACTGTATTAGTTGTAGACATCCCACCTCATTTTGGGATGCTTTTGTCAAAAAAGTGGAGTGCATCAATGGGAGGTAACATGCAGTGTGATCTATCATTTTCTACTTTCTACATTGATGGTAAGGATGTCAAGATTGAAAGAGAGTCAAAAGTATCCCATATGATTGAACATGACCCAACTGAGAATATGACATGTTTTACTAATAGTGGCATAAATGAATTCAGGGCTGGGGAAACCCCTAGCAATTATGATAAACCTAGTGCACCTATTGATACATAAGTAAAACAATTGTCAAATTCTGATGACTTGTGGACTGTGAACTTTGATGGTGCAAGTTCAAAAGAAGGGTCTGGTGCAAGTGTTTTATTATGATCCCCAAGTGGAATGACATTTAGGTTCTCTTTCACTTTGTTATTTGAATGCACCAATAATGTGGCGGAGTATTAGGCCCTGTTATTGGGGCTAAGATTGGCTGAAAAATATGGGATCAAGAAGCTCAAAGTAATTGGAGATTTCGAGCTTGTGATTTCCCAAGTTAGATCCAGGTATGTATCAAAGAACAAAAGGTTGAAACAGTACAAGAATGTTGTTTGGGATGAATTGGAAAATTTTGATGCATTTGGTATAGGATGGATGGAGAGATGCCACAACAAGGTGGAAGAATTATTAGCAAACATTGCATTAAAGCTAGATGATATGACTTATGCTGGAATTTCAAAGGTTGAAGTGCAAACCAAACCATTTGTCCTTGATAATATCAAAAAATGGAAAGTTTTTGATAGTGATGACGATATACTTAGGTTCTTGAATTGTGTGGATGAATATGAAAGTCAATAAATTGACTTTGGAGCCTTTGTGGAAAAAATTGATGGTAAAGATACTGTGTTTGGTAATGAAGTCATTCAGTTAAAGAAAAATACAATTCCTAAAGGTTTAGTTGTACTAGAAAGAGTGTTTGATAATCAGGATAGGACAAAGGCTAATTGTGTTGCTTCCCATCCTAATGACTTGGAGGATATAAACCTTGGAACAGAGGCATCACCAAAAAAGGTGTATATTGGAAATAAATTGTCACCAAGGGTGAGAAGGATGCTAATTGACTTATTGAGGAAGTTTAGACATGTGTTTGCATGGTCTTATGATGATCTTAAGGCATATAGGGAGGATTTGTTTCAACGTGAAATTCCTTTGAGTGATGGTGCTAAGTCATTTAGGCAAAAGCAAAGGCCTATTAATCCTACCTTGGCCCCCAAAATGCAAGAAGAATTAATGAAGTTAAGAGATGCAAGGATCATCAAGCCAATCAGATATTCATCCCAGGTGTCAAATTTGGTACCTGTGAGAAAGAAAAATGGAGACATTAGGTTATGTTTGGATTTCAGAAACTTGAATGTGTCTTCATTGAAAGACAACTATCCATTACCGAATATGGAAGCCATGTTGCAGAGGGTGACTAGTTGTGACTTAATGTCTATGATGGATGGGTTCCCTGGCTACAATCAACTCATGGTCAAGGAGTCTAAGTAGTTTAAGACAACTTTCACTACACCCTGGGGAACTTATGTCTATGTGAGAATGCCTTTTGGTCTAACAAATGCAGGGGCTACTTTTTAGAGAGCTATGGATGTGGCATTCTTAGACTTCATTAATTTTTTTTTGGTAATTTACCACAATGATTTGACAGCTTATTCCAAGAAAGAAGATGATCATTGTGAGCATCTGGAGAAGGTTTTTAGCAGAGCACTGGAGTATGGTATTTACTTGAATCCGAAGAAGTATGCTTTTGGGGTAAGGGAAGGAAAATTGTTGGGACATATTGTTTCCAAGGATGGAGTCAAAATTGATCCAGAAAGGGTAATTGCAATAGACAAAATCCCACAACCCCGCAATTTTAAAGGAATACAATCTTTCTTTAGATAGATAAACTTCCTAAGGAGATTTGTGACAAATTTTGCTGAAACAGTTCGCCCGATTTCTAAGATGCTTAAGAAGGGAGCCAAGGTTGAATGGGAAGAGGAGTTTGTAGAGGCTTTTTATGCCATTAAACAAGCAATAAAGGAAGATCTTGTGTTAAGAACCCCTGACTTTTCTAAACCCTTGTAGATTTTTTCATTTGCTTCTTTCCACACAATTGTAGTTGTATTGTTGCAAAAGAATGCAGAAGGTTTTGAGCAGCCTATAGCCTTTTTCAGCAAATCTTTATAGACTGCAGAACTTAAATATGATATAAATGAAAAACAAGAATATGCATTCGTAAAAGCAGTAAAATCTTTCAGGACTTATTTGATGGGTGCTACTATAGTTGCATATGTACCTAGTGCTGTTGTCAAGGATATTTTCACATAGCAGGAAGTATTAGGGAGAAGGTGTAGATGGATCAATAGGATCTAAGAATTCAAAATTGAGATCCAGATTACTAAGTTGGTAAGAGGACAAGGATTGGCTAAGCTTATGGCCCAAAGTAATCTAGAATAAAATCAGATAAATTTGCTAGAAGAAGAGAATAGATCACACATATGTGATATGGAACATTCTGAATGGTATAAGGGTGTGATCTATTATTTGTAAAGGATGAAATGTCCTGATAATTTGAGTGAAAATGAAAAGAGGACATTGAAGTTACATGCTATCAAATATGTTATCATAGTTGGAAAGCTCTGGTGGAGAAATGGAAAAAGGTGTCATGTTGAAGTGTGTTGACGAAGATCAAGCACAGGGACTCCTGAGTGAGATGCATAGTGGATTTTGTGGAGGGCATTATACGGCCAAAACAACTGCACACAAGGTAATGAGGGCTGGATTTTGGAGGCCTATTGTTTTTAAGGATGCACACCAATTAGTCAAGACATGTGATTCTTGTCAACGTTTCTCTGGTAAGTTGAGATTTTCTAGTAACTTGCCCCTAAAACCAGTTGCAGTGCAGTCTCCATTCCAACAATGGGGTATTGATTTTGTAGGGGAAATAACATGTAAATCTAGTGGAGGCCATTCATGGATATTGGTGGCCATTGATTATTTTACCAAGTGGGTGGAATCAATTCCAACGAAGAAAGCAACTAGTAAGGTGGTAATTGACTTCCTGATGAGCAATATACTGACTAGGTTTGGGTGTCCAGAAAGGATTGTGTCAGATAATGCAATGAGTTTTAGATTTGAGGAATACACTACGGAAAACATGGAATCCAAATTTCTTATTCATCACCATATCACCCACAGGGAAATGGACAAGTAGAATCAAGCAATAAAATCTTGATGAAGATCATTAAGAGAATCCTAGATCAAAATAAGAAGGCATGGGATTCTAAATTGAGATTAGCAGTCTGGGTAGACAGGGTAACTGTGAAAAAGGAAATAGGTTGTGCCCCATTTGACTTAGTTTATGGGATAAATGCAAGGTTTCCCCAGAATAACCCAATGGAAATGTATAAGTTTGTCCAAATCTATGATAATGAAATGGATGATGAAATGCAATTGAGAGTAGAATCTCTCATAGAATTATATGAAACCAGGAGGGAAGCTCAAATGAAAAATGCTTAATTGCAGTTGCAAGTAAAAAATTTGTATGATAAAAGGGCAACTGCAAGGAGCTTCCAAGATGGATATTTCGTATTAATGTGGAATGCCAGATTGAAGGATAAAGGAAAACATGGAAAATTTGATGCAGTCTGGTTGTGTCCATTTTTGATAAACAGTAAGTGGAGTGAAGACTCATACTTCCTCCAAGATATGGCAGGAGACATTCTTGAACTGCTAGTTCATGGACAGTTCTTGATGTTGTACTTTAATTGAAGTATTGTTTTCCATGGATAGTAGCTTAGGTTTGTATATATGTTAGTGGTAGGTTTCTTTCATTCTAGGTTGTTTTGTTCAGACAATCCCTTTTGGTCATCTCTGCAATTGGTTTGCTCAACTTGAGATTATGAATTCTCGCTTCATTCCAGTGGAATGAACGTCCCCAACTAGAGCCACTGATGGAACTTCAATTTTTTCTCTTTGTGTTCCATTTTATCTTGCCTTATGTTTTTGGTCATTTTTAGTATTTGGGAAATGCCTAAGGTTGGGGTTTTACTTTTGTCATTATGAAAAACCCTAGTGTTTTATCATACGCCTTGGGTGGGATCTATTTGGTTGTTACTTTTTGAGGAGGGTTTTAAAACGACTTATGCCCCGTCGCTTCGTCTAAGTTGGGCCCCTTTTGATTTATTGTTTTATTTCCTTCGCCTGACTTTATTAGTTCCTAAGTCTTGGTTGGCCCCGTGCTCTCATGTTTAAAAACAACTTAAGCCATTGTTTGTCATCGGCCTAGTGATGTCCCCTCGAACCTTTTAATAAATGTTTTATATTTTGTAGGGGAAAAAATTGCATGACCATAGATCAACCATCATTTGATCTCAGTCGTTCCCCGCCATCGCATGATGACCCCACCACAGGGTCTCGACTGATTGTGATATCACAGGCGAGCGCCACGTGTCTCATTTGGTGAAGCTGAAGAGATAATAAAAATGTTTTAATACATATGTCGGGTTTTAATACATTATGTAGTGGGTTACTAAAGTGGTTACGAGATGGACGTGCTTCAAATCAATAGAAATGTTATAATCTTGATGGGAAAGATGCTCGATGGTTAATTACAACACTAGCAACTGTGTTGAATGAACATGATTGCCGATGGTTGAGATCTACGGTTGCCTGCCATCGTGTGATCAGAAGTTGCGAGGTCTTTATTGATCATGATATCACGGGCGGGCGCCACATGGATTTCCTTGGCAACACATAATATGGTGGGCCCTTAGTGTTGTGATGGAGATTGTATCAACTTTTTTTTAAGGTAGTTGTTCGATGATTTGACAAAAGTGAAGGATCGATAGTTGGTATTTCAATTTGCATCAAATATGATTGGAGTTGTTGGTGCGGCATGCAAGTAAGCTTTAATGGTGAACGAGATGTCTAATGGCATAATTTGATCAAAATAAAGTGACTATTCTCCTGCCCTAGTGTCTCACAAAGCATTCAAACATCTTTGCGAAGCAATTTTAGAGCCAAGGATGAAGTTATGATTTGTCACAACAAGGATTTGGATTTCTGCAAAGTGCAAAGCCATGAGCTATTTTCTATACTTCCTGGTTAATTTGATTGAGAACTTGGGGGAAATTGTGGCGTGCTTGTCAACAGGCTTATTGATAATTGTTTTTAGGGCTATAGGTTATTTGAATTGTGGGGAATTGCAAGGTTCTATTCTGTGATTTTGTATTCTTGTTTAGCCTTTAAATTGTGTGAAGTTTGAAATAGAAAGGAAGCCCTAGTTTACCTAAGATGGCACCATCAAAACAACATTCTAGATAGATTGACTATTTACACAACAATTTATATTATGACTTCCTGGATCAATTGCCATCATCAACTAATGATAGGAAGAAGAGGTTGGTCTTGATGTGTGGAAGAACCCTGGGGGAGGGATTAGTTTATAATTTATCCAATATTTCCGATGCTAGGGTTCCCATCACAGGTGTGGAGATGTTTAGATTGTGGTATGGGCAGAGGAATTTGCCCCATCCTTTCTCAAATGGTTTGAGATATGCTATGGGGAAGTTGGTGGTCCCAAATGTTTTCCCTGATGTGGATTTACTTAGGGTAGTGACTGCACATTATGACCCTATTACACGAGTAATAAGAGATAATGATGGAGGGATTTTGCTGAGCATAAACAAAGAAGAATTTCAACTAGTTTTTGGTCTTAGCGAGTCTAGTACTTTCCTGGTTCCTATTGATCTTGAGGAGATGAAGCAGGAGTATGGGAAGTTAAAGTCACTTTTCAGAGTTAAGTTACTTCCACCTCATTTGACTAGGGCAGGAGGTTCGAAGTTTTATATCAGCCCTATTGACCAAGAGCCTTTCAGGTTGAACTATTTTGCCAATCATTTCTTGGCAAATTTTTACTCATTGTGCCAGATTTTAAGTTTTAGCCCCAACACGGTGATGCCAATCGCTTACATGTTTATGGGGGTGCAAATACAACACCCTAACTTCTCAGTAATCTATGATTTTTCCCCCTTTTTTGCTGAAATGATGCAGACACTCCATTCTTTTGGTATTCCATGTTGATGTACATGTTCTTGTACAAGAATGCTGATTTCTTCTCTGAGAAGATGGAGTTAAGGCAAATGGTTAATCGAGATAGATTGCCAGTTCAAGCATGGACTACAGACCTATCATATAATAGGGAGAGTGCTAGTTATGTGCAGTTTGACAACTTTTATGCTTCTAGATTGAGGGCTAGGCTGATGGTGAATGTGCCTAGAATCCCTGAGGAGTTACATGATTTCCTCAGACCAAAGGGGAGGAAGCCTAAATTGAAAGTTTTCCATAACTGGGGTGATATTTTTCCATACCCAGTCAACACAGTCTTGAGGGTGTATGGTTTCCAAGGAACCCGACATGTCCTACCATACAATGTGCCACCAAGGGTAGGATTTGCAGAAGTTATGTGGCAGATTGGTTGTATCCATGAGAACAACCTTACCAGGAAAGGTAACGGAACCTTTTTCCCTGATTACACTATGGTATCAGATTTTGTGTTTTCAAAGGGAGGTTGGGTCCACTTTGGGAAATTATTTGATGAATACCATTTGAGGTGTGGTCCCAATCGGCAACATGATCCTGAGGGCTTATTTGCCCTTTTCAAACAATGAATAAAGGGTGGTAAGTTTTTGCAAGAGTTCAAATTTCCTGAAGACTTGATTAGAAATGAGTTTGATCTGAATAAGGAGTTGAGCAAGGAGAAATGGATAGCTTATGACAAGCTATTGGCCATTGTACACAAAATGGATCCTAAATATTATCCATTGATGGATTTTAGTCCATTTCATAAGAAAAATTATTTTTTGATGGACAACTTCAAGGAGATCATGGGCATCTTAATGACCGAGAAGATAAAATTGGGGTTAGATCAAGGTATATAGGAGCAAGATGCCAGGAAAATTGAAACAAGGCCATCCTATCAACCTACAAAGAAGTGGCCTATCTATAGAAGGAAAAGAAGTGCTAGCAGTGATGAGGAAGAGGAGGATAAAAAGGGAAAACAAATCATGAAAGTGCCAACATAGTCAGGTCCAAGGTTCAAGGCACATGGGGCAATCAAAATCATTGATTTGGAATCATCACCTAAAGATAGCCCTTCATCAGCACCATCAGAGCCAAGCCCTAAGAGGCAAAGGATTGAGAAAGTACAAGAGGATCTGATGGATGAGATTATTGTTACAGACCAAGATATGCAGGTTGGTATGCCTTCTCCTCCTAGGCCAACTGAATTGGTCTTGTCTGATTTAGATATGAAAGGGAAGTGTGTACAAGATGTAAGGATGGAGGCATGTAAGGCCTTTTTGGATGATGATGCATTTGTCAAGACTCCTATTTTCTTGCAATTAGTATGGAGAATGAAACTTGAGGAGTATCAAGACAAGTGCAAGAAGAGAAGAGAAATGAGACTTGACAGGTCAAATCAGGAGAATGACAATGAGGTGAAAGCTGATTTAATGGAAGAATTTATGAGCATCACCCTTGAGGAGGGGAGAAAATTAGTAATGCAAGCTGGAGTATTGATTTTTCCTGAGTGGGACATAGATGATGCAGTAGCTTTTAACGCTATTCTAAAGTCCAAACACCCCTTGTAGGATTCTGAAGAAGAGGTAAAGGCAATCTTGCAAGATTTTGCCTTTAGCAAAGAATATGAGACCTTAGAAATTTGGGCTTTGGATCCTCAAGGTAGAAAGCCAAATGTCATTGACATTAACCCAAACCTAAGGGGAGGGTTTATAATAAAAAGAGCCTCAAAGACCTCAACCACAAAGGCTACTAACTTGACTGTGAATCTGGCCAAATTGGCCCAAAAGACTATTGAAAGGGAGGAGGCTGAAAAGAAAAGCCTAATGGAGAAGTATAATTTCATAATTGGAGAATACAACAAGGTGTAGTAGAGGAATGTTGAGCTGCAGACTGAGGTGGACAGATTAAAATATAGGCAGATTGGAGAGACATCAAGTGCTCTAGGGATTATGACATTGCCTTCCACATCAGGATCAGTGCCTCCTACTTCTCATATTGTTTCTACACCAGGGTCTCCCAGCCAAGCTCTTTCCCTTAGTCCTACACTAGAGCCAATTAAGGAAGAAGTAGAACACTCTATTGATCCCACAAAGAAGTAGCTAATGCATAAGATTAAAGAGTTACAGGAAGCCTTGAAGGCAAATGAGAAGGGAGAACTTGTAAAGCAAGGGGAGATTGTCAATAAAGTTTTGAGACATTTGAATGAGAAGGTTGATGACAGATTGTCACTATGTATTCTTTATATTCTTTATTATTGGATGCAATAAAGAATATTAACAAGGATCAGGAGATAGTAATACCATTAATTGAAAAGTGGATCCTTAGGGCCAATGATTTAGATATAATGTACAAAGCCTCAAGGTTTGATACAAATAATAGGCCCCAATCATTAAGGCCTACTCAAGTGTTAGTTAAGTCATGCAAGGTTTTCAGGCCTTACCAGATGACTTTAGTAGAAAGATCAGAGAATTGGTAAAGAATTTTGATGATTGGAGTGACACGTTGTTACCTGCCATAATTGATGAGCAGGGGAGTATCAAGCCATTCCAATAGTGGTAGGATAGAGCAAATGAGGTCATCAATGCACAAATTAAATTGATTTGCGATGACTCAGATTATGACTTGTTGGTGAGTTGTATGGACAAGATTATTAGTACCAACTCATTTTTGGGATCTTTTGAGAGAGAAGCAAATTAGGTGGTGATTAAGTACACACCTTATAATGCTAAGGTGAATGAGGTAGTTAGTTTTGATTGGCTAGCTGATGAAGAATACCAGAGATGGGTAAATGTATATTTAACAGAGGAAGAATAAAACAGAGTTTCCTACTGGCGGTTAACAACTCAGTTGTTGTAGTTACAACTGTTTTTGTTTTATTTTTTGGTGGCAGTCTTGGTACAAGTTTTTTGAAGTTTTGTTGATGCATCAACCATTCTCAGTGGGAATGATGAACAAGAAGATTCTTCGGGGATCAATTGTTGTAACAAATTTTTTAAATGTCACAGGCAGTCCAAGTGACTGATGACATGTGTACTTCTAGCCCGATGCTTGTTTGCTCCTTCATTTTCTATGAGAAGGATTTCAAGGCCAGAAGTACGAGTTAGAAAGTTAGATAATTTTGGTCGAGTCTAGGTGAAGTTGCAGAGCAATTGTAAAGCCTGATGTTTTTAGTGAAATGCAATTTAGGTTTTGGGTCATTCTGTAGTAGATTTTGAACTCAGTGGAATTTGATGTTTTATGATAGTACTGGCAGTTGAATTGAAATGATTTATTTTGAACTCATGTCTCTCCATTGTATAAGCATATCAAATTTTGAATTAAATGATCAAGGGTTGTTTCATTCATCTCACTATTGTGGTGTGTATGATTCTTATTTTAGCTTTAATTCAAAAAATTAATTAAAATGCTTAAATGGGATCATAGGTGGATATGTTTTGTATAAGGATTTGATAAGTAGTATTGGGTTAGAATACATAATGGTAATATTGTAAGGCAATATTATCAGAGATCTTACATGTTATGTGTTAAATCTGTCATAAACCCTTAGATGCTTATGAATTTGACTCCTCCAATGGTATATGGCACTGATCTAGGTTGTACTTATTCGTGAGGTTCAGTATTTGTTTGTATTTGCTTAGATCTTGCTACAAATTGCAAATCAATGACTATCTTATAACTGTGAAGTTTTGTTATAGTTATCTCATGCTCCAAATAGTTGATATTATTGATGAACAACCAATTCTATTCGGTATTATCCTGTTATGTTGAGTTATTAAATGAGATTTTTTTTGTTGTTAATGTTGTTTATAATATTGGTGCAGAGGTTGTAAACACATTAAGGGATCACCCTCCCGGGTCTTGCAGAGCCCAAAGTGTAGGAGGTTTGTTAAAATCCTCATCAATAGGTCTAGGTCCTTTGAGCTTCCCTTGATTGGAATTGGCAAGTCCATATGTAGATTAGAAGATCAACCTGGTTACAATAAAAACAACCAACATACTTTAGGCAAGAAGTTGTTGTGGGATACTTTGAAACTAAAACTAGATGAGTTGGGGCAAGAAAAAGTTGTTCTTACAGGATACTTTAATGCAATTACAAGTTTATTGGAAAAAAAAGGTGGACTATGTCCTCCCAAAATAGTCATAGAGGATTTTTCTTCTTTTATACAAGATAATGCTTTGGTGGACGTAATTCCACAAAATGGGGGTTTCACTTGGACAAATAGGAGGAAAAAATTTCTCCAAATTGCAGAAAGATTAGATAGGTTTTTAACTTCTCCAAATTGGGTCCTTAGTGATTTTGACTTGACATATGTAATATTGTCATTCGTTGCCTCTGATCACTTTTCTATTTCACTTGATTTCATTGCAACGAAGGAAAAATCAAAATTCCAATCTTCTTTCAAGTTTGAGGCTATGTGGTTTAGACATCCTGAGCTTATTAGTTTAATAAAGAAATGGTGGTTGAGTGCCGCAATATTTCATGGTTCCGGGATGTTTCAGTTGAGTAAGAAATTGGATCATATTAAGTAGCAATTAAAAAATTGGAATCAACTTGTCTTCAAGAATGTTTTTGTGCAGAAAGATTTGGTGTATAAAAAGCTAGTAGAGATTAATGAAAGCATCATTGCTAATGGACTTGATAATTTTTTATTTGAAGAGAAAAGTAAATTGCAAGAGGAATGGAAAGAATTATTATTGAGAGAGGAGGTTTACTAGAGGCAGAAGTCAAGAGAATTGTGGTTGAAAGATGGAGATAGGAATACCAAAAAATTTCACATATCAACTCAAATCAAAAAAGAAAAAAGCTCAATCTTCTCAATTCAAGATAGCATGTCAAGAGTCTTGCTCTATAAAAAGGAAGAGATTCAGAATGAAGCAGTCAAATTTTTTTTGCATCATTTACAACAAACACTAATATCAGTGATAACTTAGTAAGGGAAAGAGAAGAGCTTCTTCATCACATTCCAAATATGGTGTCTCATGAAGAGAACACTCGGTTGTTGGCACCTTTTTCTCTCAAAGAATTAAAAGAGGTTGTTTTCTCAATGTCTTCTGATAAATCTCCAGGGCCAGATGGATTCATTGCCATTATTTTTCAAAAATGTTGGGAGTTCATTAGGTTTGAAATTTTAAATTCTCTGGAGGAATCAAGAAAATCAAGGGGTATGCTGAAAATATTTAATGCCACCAATATTGCCATCATTCCCAAAATCCAATCCCCAAAAACTTTCTTTGATTTTAGGCCTATTTCTCTTTGCAACACAATATATAATTTTTTTACAAAGGCC
The DNA here is from genome assembly GCA_007115665.2 of Sequoiadendron giganteum. NCBI lineage: Eukaryota > Viridiplantae > Streptophyta > Pinopsida > Cupressales > Cupressaceae > Sequoiadendron > Sequoiadendron giganteum. The sequence continues at coordinate 193,619,503 of CM021110.1, read as the reverse complement.
ATCTATCTCCGCTTACATCCTCTTATCTCTACAATTATTTCTAAGGAACAGGGGGGTTTCATCCCTGGTAGAGAAAAATTAGAGGGAGCAATTGTTGCTCATGAAACTTTGCACTCCATAGTTGTAAATAAAGTATCCCCAATGATAATTAAACTTGACATGCAAAAAGCGTATGATAGGGTTGATTGGAATTTTTTAAATCAGGTACTATTGAAGTTTGATTTTTTTCCCAAATGGTGTAAGTGGGTAAGGGAATGTTTATCAGGTGTCAATTTCTCGGTGTTAATAAATGAGTTAGTTGTGGGGTTTTTTGGATCTTCTCAAGGGGTCCATCAAGGGGACCCTCTCTCCATTTTTATTTATCATTTTAGCAGAAGCTTTGAGTAGATCCTTTCTTACAACTCATGATCAAGGTAATATTCAGGGTGTTTTGATTCCAAATACTAATTTATCAGTGACTCATTCTCTCTTTGCTGATGATACTTTGCTATTTGGTAAAGTTGTATTCTCAGAAGTTTTACATATAAAATATTTATTGGAAAAGTATACTAGAGCTTCCGGTCAAAAAGCAAATGAAGGAAAGTAAAAAATTTACTTGTTTAATACAAAGCTCGCAACATAGAAGATAATAGTGAAGTTATTTGTTTTTCAACAAGATCAGTTGCCATGTAAATATCTTGAAATTCCATTTTTTTCAGGTCAAAATAAGGTTACTTACTGGCATAAAATTATTCAAAGTATTCAAGCCAAATTGTTATCATGGAAAGGGAGATGATTATCACTTGCAGGGAAAATCTTGTTGGTAAAAAGTGTGTTATCAACAATTCCTAATTATTATATGTCTATTTTAAAAGCTCCAAATTCCATCATATTTCAAATTCAAAAATTATTAGAAAATTTCTATGGACGGGTAACGTAGATAGTAAAAAGAAAATTCCTTGATTTCTAAAATAATGTGTCTAGAGAAGTTAAAGGGTGGAGAAGGTCTCCACAATTTGATAGAAAGGAACTTGGAATTAGGTGCTAAAATGGTTTGGAGAATATATGAAAAACCTTCTCCCTGAAATGGTGTCATCTAATGCAAAACAAGTATTTGGATAATCAATGTTCTTCAAGAATTTTTACTGTTATTAATCCTCCTCAAGGATCAACAATGTGGAAATTTCTAGTTTCTTGTAGAAAACTCATCTTACCTCACTTAACTTGGGAGGTAAATGATGGCAATGAAGCTTTATTTTGGAAAGATTCATGGAATGGATATCAGGATCTAGCTAAAAGTTTTAATTTGACAATATTGCAACTCTATTGACTCAATGTTGGGGTCCAAAAGTCAAAGATTATGTTCAACAAGTGGATTCAATGACTAGTAAAGTCAAGTGGAAATATTTCACAAATGAATCAATAGATGAGCTTCATAAAGCTCATATTACATCTATTCTTCATGAGAGATCAGTTTATTTTTCATCCAGACCTGATAGGTTAATTTGGTCTAAAGTTAAATTTGGTTGTTATACTGTCAAAGAGGGATATAAATCAAATTCTCAAGTTGTTTCCCAATTATTAGATCAAAGAGCATATCAATTTTGTTGGAACTCGAAAGTTCTACCTAAAGCAGGATGCTTTTCATGGCTTGCCATATAAAATAAAATTCTTACAAGTTACAAGTTAGCAAAGCTAAGGATATTTGTTCCTTTTAACTGTGTGCTTTGTGATAAGGAGTTAGAAGATATAAATCATCTTTTTCTTTTGTGTCCAATAGCTTAGGTGTGTTGGTTGTTTGTTATGTCTAAACTGAATTGGCAGTCATCTTTGCCAAATACTATTTGTAAATTATTTTCTAGTTGGCCTCAACTTTGCAAATCATCCTTTTTTGCTAGCATTCGGTGCATTATACCCTCCTTAGTTGTGTGGGCTATTTGGTGGGCAAGAAATAAATGCATTTTTAGGAAGGAGAAACTGAATATTGATCAAATGAACTACTATTAATGGAAACAACAATTTATGAATTTGTTAATACTTTTGTGAGTAAATCTAAACATGTTGGTTCATTTTTTTCTGATTGGGATTCTAAAATGATGGTATCATGGTCATTTTTATCTCTGCCTTTCAAAGGTAATCTTCATCAGTTTTTTCAAAAAGTAAATAAAGCTTCTATTGTTTGGTTTCCTCCTATTGGGTTTTTCAAGTTGAACATAGATGGGGCCTCTAGGGGAATCCAGGTATTTCTGGAGTTGGGGTGATTATAAGGGACCACAATGGGTTAGTTTTATGTGCTAAATCTTTCAAATTGGTTTATGGGACTAACAATGTTGATGAAGCAAAAGCTCTTTTGCAAGGATTAAAATTAGTTCTCAGTTTTAAATTCCCAAAAATTCAGGTTGAAGGTGATTCTCTCATCTTAATCAATGCATGTCATGAATGAAAGATTCAGAATTGGAAGTTGGAATATATTGTCAAGCAAATTTGGGCCATGCTATACAGAATAGGTAATTATCAAATTTTGCAACATATAGATAAGGTAATATGGTAGCAGATTACTTGGCAAACTTAGGGTGTCAACAAGTAGAAAATGAAGTTACACATGTGGTTGAAATGGGTAAGATTCATCCTTCTTTAGAAGCCTTAATTTCAAAAGAGGAAAGTCATTGATGTATTTCATAGTTATATTTGGATGTAATGAACATATATCTACTAAAGGGTTAAATTCATGTGGTAGTATTTTAGAGCTTCGTGGTATTTTTCAAAGTAATTTTGAAATTTTGTCTTATATTCAACTCTTATAGATGTAAGACAGGTTTTGTTTCTATTTCATATGGAAATTTCATGATCTGGCAACACATATGTAATTGACAAGTACATATGTGATATGTTCTGGTAAGAGTTTTGAAATATAAATTTTTGGTAATCTGGCAAAGCAGGCAACAAGTGTGTTAATTACAACACATGGGTGTATAGAAAAATAATATTGTTTCTGCTATCAATTCTATATATTTATTAATCTAATAGCACATGTGTATTTGGCAATTACATGTGTTATGTCATTTACCAGATTTATGGAAAATGTGAAGAGTTCACTATAGTATTCATTTCGTTTGTGTACAAATCAGTAGCTTGGCAAGTGAATGAGCTAGAAATTTGAATGATATGGCAAGCTTGTCCTGTCAAAGGATTAAATATGAATTTCAGATAGAGCTTCGCACAGGTTTGTGGGCAAATTTTTTTTCGGAAATCTAATTACAAATATTGGGAATCAAATATCGTCATGTTTCTTTTACATGGTGATGTAAGCAAGGATTTGCTTGCAATTTCGTATAATCATTTTTCAATGTCGTGTTATTTTGCTCGTACTCTTTAGTACTCAACAAATTAATTTTGAGCTCTCAGCACCATGATATGGCACATTTGGTTTACACATTTCAGCCTCTGTGGATTAGCTAATGCTTATGGTAAGTGTATAGGTGTATTGTTCTGATACATAGAAAGTTGTCACAAATGATAGTATGTATAACATCTTTCACATTAAAAGATCTTATTTTTTAAAGATGCGGAAGGTGTTAAAGCATGTGTTAATTGTCATCATCAGAAGGACTATGATAAGCTAGTTATCATTAGAGTTTTTTGGTGTATGGAAAAATATTTCTCCTATATATTCTGCCCAAAAGAAACTTTTGTTTTGCAATAGTATCAATTTACTTTTCTTTGAAGTTTATTGTTGTTTTTGGGTCTAATCTTTGTAACAGTGATGGATTATTGTCCAAAAAAATTTAGAGTTTGGTTTCCAGTGCAAAGGTGGGAGGCTTCGTTTTCAAGTAAGTTAGAGGAGCCACATTTGCAAACAATCTTTAAGTTTTAGTGTCCTTGTGATTACAGGTGTCTCAAATGTGTCATTGGGACTAAAGTTCTTCAGCCAAAGTCCAGAAGGTTGATTTTTCCTTCAAATATTTTGTCAATTTTCATATCTAATCTAATGGACATTTTGCAATGTCTAGATTTTGTGAATGTCTTTGCAGAAAAGATGGTGAATGAAATATTCTTACAGAATGATGCCCTTCTTGTTTGTGCTCAAAAGTATGTATTTTCTATGGGAGAGGGCTATGTGGGTGCTCCTCATTTTCATATGTCTTTTCTATGGGAGAGGGCTATGTGGGTGCTCCTCATCTTCAGCGTCAGCCAAGCACAACACACCCAAACTCACAAGGTGTTGCACAAAATTTTCTCCACAACATGTCTCTAAATCAAAATCAAGGAGATTTTTTTTATAGAAGGGTTGCCACGGGAGTTGTTCCAGATATGAATATTGCTTTAAACTCTCAGAATGTGGATGAGGGTAATGAAGAAGAAGGAGAGAATTTGTTGGAAATTATGCAGATGGAAGAGTAAATAAAAATGAGCAAATGTTTTTTGGCGGTGCTGGTTTAGTGTAAATTCCAGGTAATCGAATGCAATATTTTGGCAAGCAGCCAGTTAAACATAATATTGTAGAAAACAAGGGCATATGGTAAAAACCATGTTTTGTTGATTAAAGCACAAATGTAGTTAATTTTGGGATTATGGATATATATTGTAAAATGATGTAAGATCCGCCTAACATAACCTTGGGTAGAGGATTTTGGCTGTCTATATACAAATTGTAAAATGACCAAAATAAACGGTCAAGTATGCCAGTTTTTTTTGTAATCTATTTGATCTATAACCGAAGGTTTTCTTCTTGGGTCTTTCTTGCTGGTATGCTCATCAAACCAGGCTTTGTAAACTTATTTATTTATAATATAATAATATATAGTGGCTTGCCACTTTTGTTTAAAAAATAAAAAATAATTAAAAGTTAGATATTACATGTTGGCAATGTTTCTTCCCTTATTAATATAAAATTGTTATATATTAAAATGATTATTTATTACAAGTTGTTTATTTTTATTATATATATTAATATATAAATAGTAAAAAATAAAATATATTATATTAAATTGTCAAGTTTAATTTGTAGTAGACACAAGTGCAACTAAATCTCTTCATTCAAATCAATAATTGTTAAATGTTAACAAACCAATGATTATAGATGGTATGCTTTTTCCAAAGTCTATGAATGATAGAGTAAACACTTTTAGATTAAACTGTGTATGCTATTTTGAATCAACGTTTCAAACCACACTCAATGATTCATCATAGGAAGAAAATAATGAAGAATATGATTGTAGAAATGACCTTTAGAAGAGTTAAGTGGTGGGAGAGGGAGGAGATTGGAAAACAAAGTAAGTGAAAATAAACAAAAAGATAATGATGAAAATATAACAAAACAATGAATAATATAGTAATATGATATAACACAAATAAATGGATCAAAAAAGGTTAAAGATTAAATATTTCAAATGATGAATAAATAACTCTAAGAGAATTATAAATATGAATTATATAGAAAAGTGATTGAGGAACAATTACCAAAGTTATTAAAAGAAATGAAAGAAGATATAAAAGAAAATATACAACTCAAAACAATAATAATTTAACCAAAGAAAAATAGAAAAGAAGAGATTATATATAAAATGTAAATTGGAAAAATAAATAAATAATTCAATTAAAATTAAAAAATAGATGGTTAAAATAAAAAATATTATAATATATATAACCTATAATATATATTAATATAAATAGATAAAATCATAATAATTTACATAATATATATTAAAAGAGAACACACGAAATAAAATAACTTATAATATATATTAATATAAATATATAAATTAATATATTACATGCACAATATAGATTAACTTATTTATCTATAAAATACTACATAATATGTATATATATATATATATAACCTACATTAAAATAGGTTATATATTATATATAATAAAGACCTAAAATAATATACCTATATATTATAAGTTTTTTTTTTTTTTGAAAACCCATATATATATTATATGTAAGTGCCACCTTTATGGGGGTAGCGTCCAAATCATTGATAGCTAAGGTGATTGTTTTTGTATTAAACATCATTCCCATGCCAGTTGTCTTTGTGTCACCGTTCTCACTTTTATGACTTTGCATCATTGGATGTGACTCAATGTTATGTTCATTGATTTGGGTTTTATTTTAATGTGGAAGTTTTGTTTGCTTCCCACATTTTAGGTTTTATTGTTTGCTCCTGCTGAGAGTCTTCCCTTCAGCTACGCTTTCTTCAGGTTTTCGTTCATGCTCATCATTGTTAGTCATGTTTGATATTTTTCCATTACTGTTTCAACAAGGAGAAGATTACGGGTACTTAGAGATGATTCTTTCCTTGTATCATCCTGAGCTCATGTCGACGACAGTTCTTTTAAAGAAATGTTCAAGATACCATGAGTCTGTGTTTTTTGTTTGTTTCTTTGCTATTTCTACTACGACCGTTGAGAGTTTCTCAAGTTGTTTTCGAGCTATGGATTCCCAATGCGCCTAACTAGTGTAAAGGACCGAAACACGTTCTTGGGCTTAATAACTGATCTTTGATTGAAGAAGGTTCTGAAGGATTGTCATTTGACTATTAAGGAGGTGAAGTTAGTTTTTGGGAAAAATTCCTTACCTCGCGGACCAGGTATCGGGTCACTAGTGACATCTCTTGTTTTGTAGCTTCCTCGTTTCAAAGGCTCAGGTTGAGGAGTTGGCTCGAGAGTTGTTTCTTCCTCATCTACTTGGGGGTTTAGACAAGGCTTTGGATGCAACATGTCTAGGCATTGGTTTACCTTTCCTAGAAGATCTGGAGCGCCTACCACACCCAACTGTTCATTTTTACCCTTTTATTCTAGATGTTTTCGGTCGTGATTTCTTAAATCATCGAGAATAGGTCATCCACGGGTACCACTTCTTGCTTAAGTTGTTTCAGTCTAAACCTATTGAGGGTTCCCAGTGGTTGCTCAACTTTGAAGAAGATAAGGATTTTAAGTGAGGTCGGCTCATTACCGGACTAGTTTTTGTTCAAATGCTTGTGGTGGTAACCCAATAGTATTCTAGGGTTAGTCTCAAAGATGGGAGCTTGTAAATTCTCAGTGTGTGTCTTAAACTTTCAGTAATGTGATTATATGTTAAAATATATCCTAGGGTTTGAAATATTTGATGTTTTAAGTATCCAAACTCTGGTTACAAAATTTTGTAAAATTTTGCTTTTAATGTAATATATAATACTACTTATAACTGCTAGAGGTTTGGTGTCGGTTTGATTAAGTTATTCTTTCAAGGATATTATGGTTATCTTAGATAGTTTCAAATGTTAAAAAGAGGAAATGGTGTTAATTTTCTTGAAGGGTATAGTTTTAAAATTTGATGCAATATAGTCGTTGTATTGATCCTTAAGGCATGAATGCTTTTGACTGGTTAATGATCAAGAATTCCCTTTTTGCCACTTTGTGGATAGGATTAGGTTTCCATTGAAGAAATTATGCTTTTCTAATCTAGTTTCTTATATTGCAATGTTGAAAATGTATTCCAATCTAGTTGGTTGACAAATAAGTTTTTTATTTTAAAATTGTTTCTTTACGCTTGATGAGCTTATTTGTTAGGCATGGATTCCTTCTTCCAATCATAAGGGTCCACTTATGACTTATCTATTAACTAGTTAATGATGGTGTAGATACTTGGGACTTCCTTTTTTTCTCCACCTATGGTTTATTGTTTGGTTGAGGCTTTCTAATGTGTTTTAATATTCACTTTGTTTTATCAATAAGATAGTGTTCCACATGTGTTCCCTTAGATTTCAAAGTGTTAGCACTTAATTTGAGTAACTCTTCAGCTGGGGGAAAGATTATTTCATTGTCGTCCATAATTTGAAGTAGAGAATATATGGTATTTTGATATTCTAGACCTGTAAAGTAGGGTTTTGTTCCCAAATTTAGGATCTACGATGCTTTTCTTATTTATTTAAACTTGTTTTGGTGTTTTTTCTTTATAGAGCCCACTTAACTTGGAGCTTGCGCCTACCTTTCATTAGCTAGTCTTTCCAATCTTTGGGTTTTACAATGTATTCCTTTCTGATGTGCCATCCTTTCTTAGAAATCCTTGGATCTAGGGGGGCTAGATGTAATTTTAGTTATATTTTTTTTAATTTTGTTGTTGTTTTAAGGCACTGTTAATTGTATACCCACCTCTGTTCTTTTTTGGGGATTTTGTTACAATCTTTGGTTTAGAGTTTGTTTTAGGGTAGCAGGATTATGTGCTTATTCGTCTAATGAGTAAAAGCATTTCATAGGACTTCATACAATGTTATGTTCCCTCTTTGATTTAGACTTTCAGTACTTTGGTGCTAGTTGTGGCCTTTGTGTCCACGACACAAATCTTTCTAGGTAACGGCCAAGATCAATGTTTCTTTATTTCCCACAACATGAGTGCTTTCCTATTATTTATGGTGTGCCCCATAGGGGTAGGATTTTATCTAGGTAGAGAGAAATTGAGCTCTCATTTTTTGGGTGTTGTTAGAGAAATTGTTGAGTCCTAGGGCCAGGAAGGACCATATGGTAGTTTAGTTTTGTGTATCTCAGAAATTTAATTGCCTCATATACAGTCCAAAACAGTTGTTCTTTGCCTCTAGATCTTGATGCCAGGAGTTTATTTCCATGGGCTTGGTTTATAAAGCGTGTCAAGTCAATATTCGAGGTCATTCTTGGGGATTCAAGATTGTTGTTATATGGGGAATGACAAGGATAACCGTTTATCTTATAAGGTTATTTATGGTGGGATCTTCAATATTCTCCTTGGTGTTTAGTTTTTCTTGTTTAGTATTATGTGTGTAGTTTATTGTGGACATAGTATGTGATTCAATAGGGATTATCAAAAGGAGCATCCCACAATGTTCTAGTTACTCTAAGGTGTTTTTCATTGTTGTCCTACCCTGTACCCTTTGGATTTCATCTTTGTAATTAGATAGGGTTATAGGGGTTAGAAGCATACCTCATTTGAACTTACCTAGTTTGTTCGGGTGTTTCTTGTTCCACTTGGATTGCTTTTTCTGAAATGATTTCTTCTGGGCCTAACCAAAGATCAGCTTGTGTTCCACTTTTGACTTCCTTTGCTTGATCTATCCCTTGGTTTGCCAAGAATTTTGTAGCTCTATTTGCTTCTCTGTAGGTATGACTTATTGTCTACACACCTAGTTCTTGCATTAGTTCTCTAATTCTGCTTACTTTAGACTACAAAATCTAGTCACCCATTTGGCCTCTTGCTAGTGCATTAATACATACCGTGGAGTCATTTTCTAGCTCGATGTTAGTGAGCTTCCTTTCTTTGCATAATTGGAGCCCTCTAAGTATCTCCTCTATTTCTATCACATTATTTGTGGCTATAAGATTTTTTGTTGATAAGGCCCCCATTAATTGTCATTGCTCATTCCTTATTATACATTTGATGCCTAACTTGTCAGGGTTTCCTCTAGAGGCTCCATTTGTGTTTAGCTTATATCTTCCATTTGGTGGGGGGTTCCATTTAGCCTCCATCCTTCTTTTTTTTGAATCAGGGGGAAAATGAAAGAAAGGGGGTACTTTTAGAGATTTACAATCCTTCATTAGCTCACCATCCCAAGAGGTGAATTTAGATTTTCTTTGCAATTTTATGTGTGAGTTCAACCATTCCATGATATTCCTCTCAATGTCTTCTATCAGTTCAATGTTCAACTTTGTCTTGTCTTGAAAAATCCATTTGTTCCTCTCTTTCCAAATATTCCATATTAGAATGGAAGGGGCTACTTGCCATATTAGCCCTCATAATGCATTTTTTTGAGGTTTGGCTAGCTGAGGAAGAAATCCCTTAGGTTGTTGCAACTTGGTGTGGCCCAATTTAGGTTTTTTTTGGAGCCAATCCCAACATTGTCTTGCATAGGTACAGTTTAGTAGTAGATGATATGTTTTTTCCTTGTTTTGCTTACACAAGACACACCTGCTTAGTCCTTCTATCCCAATGGTTCTTAATTTGTCTCCAATTAGAATCCTTCTATATGTTGTTGTCCACATGAATGCCCCTACTTTTGGGAGTATCCAATGGCCCCAACATAGCTTATGTGGCCATTGATTTTCCTTTTGTACCATTTGGATCTTGTAGCCTAGTTTCACTAAGTATGTTCCTGATTTTTCCCTGCACCATATTATTTTATCCTATTGATTATTTATACATATTTTCCTTTCATTAGTTCCATCATCTTGAAATTTGTTGATTCTTCTACCCACAAGGTTTAGAATTTCATCCAATTGTTCTTGCCATTGTTGTCGAATACTATGAAATCTCTCACCTTTTGTCCATATTTGTCTCTTAGTGCTGGAATATGGTCTTTTAGTTTTGGTACTTTTGCTAACGCTTTATGACCACCCCATGAGTCTAGCCAGAAATCCACATTCTTGTCATTTTTTATCTGCTACGTGATATGTTCAGTGATTAGGTGCCTGCAGTTTAACATAAAATTCCAAATATGAGATCCTCCTTGTGGGTTTGCAATTGTTAGAATCCTTTTAGGGTTATCCAAGTTGAGGTATTTGTTCTGTAAAATTTTGCACCATAGTAGGTGGGGGTATTTGTACATTTTCCATACTATTTTTTCCCCAAGGGCCAGATTGTGAGCTCTCAATTTTTTGATTCGTGCACCTCCCTTAGATTGTAGTTTGCATACCTCATCCCAGTGTATCATAGGTAATTTATGAGTCTCATTAGAGCCTTCCCATAAGAAGTGCTTTAAGATGTTGTCTAAGCTGGCCTCTGATTTTGTTGTTAATTGCATGCTAAACATGGCATTTATTGGGATTGTTGTCAAAACTACTTTTATCATTGTGATTCTGCCTACCAGAGTGAGCCATTTTCCTCTCCATCTTGTAACTAAGGCATTTTCCTAGGGTTAGCAATATCACATGCAAAACATGGAAACCCAAAGCAATAATGAATTGCAAAGGAATAAATGAAACAATCTCACCAGATGGCTTCATCCTCCATGGATGACCTCCATTATACCTTCTCAACTTGCTGAAATATGATGTTTCCCTCAGATTTATGATGAGCAAACTAATGGAAATGACAAGCCCTAAGCAAATGTTGAAGGATTTTGAATGACTATATGCAATACTATGCCCTACTGCAACTAGTAAGCATCTAAAAATGTCTAAACTATGCCAAATGAAATCCAAATATGTTTATGACAAAATGAAGAAGCATGCAAGAGAATGAAATTGCAAGAACATGAAGTTGCAAGATATGAGGTTGCAAGATATGCCAAAATGAGACCAAAATTGTCATTTTATAGAAAATGCAATTTGTGTGAATGGTCAAGATTAAAAGTTAACAAGTGCCCTAGAATCAATGGACAAGATTCAATATGACAACCCACAATTAGGGTTAGGGCAACATTAGGTCAAATTCGAAATGAATGGACAAGATTGATTTTTAGAAAATCAAATCAATGGCTGACAATGCATGTGACAAGAGATACTGGGCACACAAAACGAAGTTGCTGGAGAATCAAATAATAATTTAAAATTATTTCATTCAAGAAGTGATGTTGACCTTTTGAATTAAATTAAATTTAATTCAAAAGTTGTGTGGTCATGTGAAAGTAAATAATTTAATTTAAATTATTTACTAAAAAGAGGGAAATTAGAAAATGGGACTCATTTTAAATAAATAAATTTTATTTAAAATGAGCACAGTAAAAGAGGTGATAAGAGAAATTAAATAATAAAATTATTTAATTTAGGTGGTGGGACTTATTTTAAATAAATAAATTTTATTTAAAATGAGCAAAGCAAAAGAGGTGATAGAAAAAATTAAATAATAAAAGTTATTTAATTTTAGGTGGAAATTAAATAACAAAGATATTATTTAATTATAGAAGAATGTGACAAAGGGAACCTTTTAAATATAATGATTTAATTCAAAATTGGAGAGTGGACCAAATTAAATATATAAAATTTATTTAATTTAGGAGAGAAGAGGCTAATGAATAATTAAATAATTAAACATAATTATTTAATTATAGTGGAAGATGGACAAAAATTAAATAAACAAGAATTTATTTGCTTTTAGAAAGAAGGGGATTTAATTAGTGACATAATTAAATAAATAAATAAAATTATTTATTTAATAATCAGAAGACATAATGGACAAAAATAATTAAATAAATTAATAAATTTATTTAATTATAAGAAGACATTAGACAATTAGTGACGCATTAAATAAATAAATAAAAATTATTTATTTAATAATCATGGAGAATAAAAAGATATGAATTAAATAAATAATGATGAATTATTTAATTAATAGTCGAAAGTGAGTCAAGGGCATAATTAAAATATCTTAATTATGCTAGGAAGAAAAAGATTAAAAATAGAGCTTGCAGGCCTAGGTCACTTTTATATGTCTACACAGCTAAGGGCCTTATCCCTACAATTTCCTTTTATCTCATCCCATAATTTTGTTCTAATAATGCCTTTGAATATGGGCACCCCAAGGTATATGAAAGGGGTGGTATCAACTGAGTAGCCCAGGAAGCTTGAAATATTTTTTTGTATTTTCTTTCTTGTATGGAAGAAATATATTTTTTATTTTTCTTTGTTTATTTGTTCCTTGAATGCTGATATGTATTCTTCCATGCATTTTTTGATGTTTGTTGCTTCCTTTATTGTTGCTTCTTCGTGGAGCAGAGTGTCGTCTACAAACTGTTGGTGTGTAGTGGCTTCAATGTTAGGTGCAATTTTCACACCTTTCCAATTACCTTCTCCTTGAGATTTTTCTATGTTTTTACCTAGCACTTCTACCATTATCATAGAAAGGAAGGGTGATATGGGATCCCCATGCCTTATACCATTTTTACTTTCGAAGAAACCACAAGGGATATCATTGAACAATACATAATATCTTATTGTTGAGAGGCAATGGTAGATCATGTGTAACCAATCCTTACAAAAGCCAAAACACTCCATTATTTTAATCAAGAATCTCCACCTTACTCTGTTGTAAGCGTTGCTTACATCTAGTTTAATCATCATGCTTTACATTTTCCCTTTGTTGATGGAATGTATGGCTTCATTTGCAATGATAATGTTGTCAGCTATGTCCCTTCTGAGAGTGAAGCCACTCTGGTTTGCAAATATTATTTTGTCTAGTAATATCTTCAATCTATTGGTTAGTGCTTTTGAGATAATTTTATATATTGTGTTACATAAAGAGATAGGTCGATAGTCACCCATGTTAGAGCAATATTCCTTTTTTGGTATTAGCACCATGATTGTATTGTTGATGTCCTTGACAAAAGTTTTCTTTTTCGAAATTCTTCTACTACTTCCCATATTTCAATTTCTAGGAAGTGCCAACACTTTTGGTAGAAGAGGGTTGGAAACCCATTAGGTCTTGGTGCTTTATCTGGGTTCATTTGGAATAAGGCTTTTTTAACTTCCTCTCTTGTAAAGGGGGTTGCTAGCATTGCATTGTCTGCCCCTGAAATAACTTTTGGGATGTTATCAAGGATATTCCCATAACTGGTGTTGTCCCTTGCATCTTTTGGGGCTAACATATCTTTAAAGTACTTGACTGCCTCTTCCTGAATTTCCTAAATTTCCTCTATTTTTTTTCCTTCAGGATTTTGGATTGTAGTTATTTTCTTGTATGCTTTTTTAATTTTGGAAGTATTATGAAAAAACTTGGTATTAGCGTCTCCCTCGTATAACTAGATTTCACTAGATTTGGATCGCCAAAATTCATCCTCCCTTGCAAGTATTTCCTCATATTTTTCTATTAGTTCTTTTTCTGTTTTGTATTCATCTTGATGCATGCATTGATTCATAACTTTCTCATTAAGCTTTGCAAGGGCTTTCTCTATCCTATCTTTCTTAGCAAATATATTCTTAAAGAATTGTCTTATTCCACTCCAGGAGTTGTCTTTTAATGTATTTGAACTTGTTTGAAAGAATAAAGCTTTTAATGCTTAAGCAGCGAGGTGCTTCCTGCCACCATTGTTCCAAAAGATTTATCAGCTCTAAGTCTCTAAGCAACATTTTCTTGAATTTGAATGAGTTTTTCTTCTTTGTTTTTTCATTCCTAATGACCAATTTAATGGGTAGATGATCAGAGTCAGTAAGGGGGATAATGAGGGCTTCAAGGAAAAAGTTAGTTTCTAGCCAGTTTTGAGAAAATAAAAATCTATCCAACTTCTCCTTTATACATTTGTCACCTTCCCTCTTATTTGACCATGTGAAGGTACCATTTTTTGTATGTGCATCCATTAAGTCATTACTTGTGAGGAAGTTTCCAAAGTCATTCAATGATGTGGTGGTTGTGTCTAACCCTCCAAATTTTTCTTCCTTTCTGAGAAAGTTGTATTGAAGTCTCCTCCCATTATTATCTTCTCTACTATGTATTTGTCAAGGTACTATGTGAGGGTATCCCATACTTTCTTTTTATCCTGAGATCTGGTTGGTCCATAGATATTGAAGAGGATGAATTTGAGATTATAGTTTAAGCTTTGATACTTCGCTTAACATCCAACTTGGGGATTTTTCCACTATCTTTAATTTGATCTTTCTTGTTTTCCATAGCATACCCAGACCTCCAGCCGTTCCAAATGATTTGGAGTAGGGTTCTTCCCATCCCCTTATGTGGAGTATAGGGCTATCCTCTTTTTCTATTTTTGTCTCCTATAGGAGTATGGTATCTGAATCTGAGTTGTCTACTTGACACTTTATTAAGCGTCTCTTGTTAGGGGAATTCAGGCCCCTAACATTCCACGACAGTATCTTCATGATAATTTTTGGAGGGAGTGCTCCTCTCCCTTATTGTCTTTCAAAAAAAATTTAACACTCCTGATGCCTTTTTCTTGGGTCATTTCTTCCCACTTTTGTCTATCAATTTTTCTACCCCTCTTCTTTTTTGTTCTTCTTTATTGGCTCCAAAATTTTGGCCACGGTCTGGGATATGCTTCTTGACTCTATTATGTCTAGTTCATCAAGTTCTTCTTCTCCTTCACTTTCATATAGTGGCTCTTTCTTTTCCATCTGCTTTTCCTTGGGAGATTTTGGCCTTTCCGTTTCCATCACTTGGTTTTGTAGGGATTTCTATTCTAGGTTTTCGCCCATAATATTATTTTCTTTTTCACTTGGTGTAGGGGCCTTTTCTGTTTCTATCTGTCTTTCTGTCTTCGATGTTGTTTGGGAGAGGTAGTTTTCTTTTGTGTTCTCAGCCTGTATTTTATTAGTATTTTCTTTCAATTTCCATACCTTTCTTGTTTTTGTAGGTAATTTGCATGTTTTGTCGAATGGTTTCTCTATCCACATTTCATGCAGTATGATTTCTTTTCTTCCCCCTCTAACCTCATGTCCCCATGCAGATGCTTAGCTTGTTTTGGCTAGCAACCACTGATCAACTTATTTAGGAGTTATTTGTGGAGCTGATGGCCCCATGAATGTTTAATTTTTCTGCTTATTTTTTAGCAACCAAATTAAATTTGTATTAACAGTATTAATAATAATTTCTAGAAAAACAAAATTAGAAAAAGAAAAAAGAAAGAAAATCTTAAAAAAGAGGGAAATAAATTTGTGGAGCCACGTGAATTTTTAACAATATGTAGTTGCTGCTTATTTCTAGCCCCCCCTTTTTTCCCATAGATTATTTTCAATTCCTAAATAGTAGCTACTCCATTAAAATAGGAAAAGGTTCCAAATTATCCTTTCCCAACAATAAAATCTATGCATGGGAACACTCCCGCTACTTAAATTTAAGTAGAAAATGGAGTTAAGTAGCCCCATGAGGACATGAGGTAATTCTTGTTTCCATGTTCCTACTTTAGATTTGAGCAATATAGTTTTAGGGATGTCCTTAGTGGTGACCACCTAGATTCTTGCATATAGGTAAGAGTTTTTATCCAATAGGCCAATGTCAATGTCTATTACCGTTCCTAGGGCTCTCCCAATTTTCCCAAGGCATTCTTCAGTCTAGAATTTCCATACCTTTAATGGAGAGGACTAATGACCAAAAAGAAGCCATTCGGCAGGAATTTTATTGCATGATCTTGTTTCCAGTTTTCCCTTGCCCATTCCTCAATGCTTGCTCTAGTATGTCTACTTCCAATAATTTTGCATATGATTGCTACTTCTTTTAGAATTTAGAATGTCTATGTCTTCTTTTGTTTCTTCCTCTACATCTATTTCCATCGCTTTTTTATGTATCTTCTGTGAATTTTTTTCTTTTAATGATTTGTGACTTCCTATCTCTGAGGTATTTCTAATTATCCTCCTTGGTTTATTTATTTATGTTGGTAGTTTCATGATCCCATCGCTGTTTAGATTTGTCTTTGAATTTATTTTTATATTTTCCTTGGTTCGAGTCTTTTGTGTCCTTTGTGCGCCTCTGCCCTAGCAGAATGTTGTTGGGCCACTCTATGAAGTATGGCTTTGTGTGTCCATTTAGGTTCTTTCTATTATTTTCACCTTCTAAATAGTAAGGTCACTGGAAAGTTTCTTTTCTCGAAATTTAGATCGTGTTTCTTTAAATTTTCACAAATTCGCATTATAGTTCTACAAAAAAATTCCAAGCAGAGCTTTCTCTTAAATGATAATGAGAACATATATATATTAATATAATATATATATATATATATGAAGAAAAAAAATTATTAATGAAAAGAAGGAGAACATATAATTATTAATGAGAACTTATTATTAAAAACATAGATAATAAAGATATTAGTCTAATGGAAAGAATAGTACAATTTATTATTATTATTTTAATAGTGTGAAATGAAATCTCTATAGAATAGCTAATTGATTTTGGTAAGATTTTATTTAATAAAAACTAATAATTACATACATAAAAAAATGTTAAAAAAATGTCAAAATAAGTAACATTTATTTATTTTAGAAAGATTTAATGAAACGACTTTATAAAACAAAAAATGAAAAATCATTTTTTTAAAAATGTTTACCTTGCTTTCCCTACAAATCTGTCAATAACACATAACTTTTTAACCAATCATATGCACAAGAAATATTTTTTATAATTTGTAAAGTTAAATATTTTACAAGTTGACTTTTACAAAATTATTTTTTTTTTAAAGTTTTTTTAAAATATTATTTTTGATTGGTTGAAAACTAAATTATTAATAACTAGTTAACTGAAAAAAGCCAAACTCATTACAATAGTACTATGCCGAAAGCAAGTACTAATAATAATATTATTATATTATTTATATTAATATATAATTATATAGTTAATATAATTATATAATACTTAATATATAACTATATAGTTAATAAAATTTATTTATGATATTATCAATATAATTTTTTTTAATTTTTGATCGGTAAAAGAGATGATTTTATTGAAATTTAAAATAAACTTACATAGAGAAATTTCCAGATAAAACAACTGAAAAACCATCACCAACTCCACTAAACTCCATAATAAAAAACCTACACACCAACTATCAATAGAACTCTCTACTTCAAGAGTTACGAATAATAGAACATAACATTGCAGACAAAATTCCCCAGCCAACACAAGAAAATGAGCCTAAGACCACACAAACCCATACAAAGGACTTGTGAATAGGTCAAGAATCAAATTGGTCTTTTCTTCATCTGGGATCTGAGAACCATTGCACACAGTTCCTTTCTAACTTTCTTCGCTTTCTTTCCCTTGAGTATTTGCCAACCATCCTCAACCCTTGAAGCCATCTCCTGCCAGTCCAATGGTTTTTCGGAAGGGCTTTTCACCATACCATCCAAACTTCCATTAGTTTGATAGTTCTTCCCACCACGTTTTTGTTTCCCTGAATCTTTCTCTTGCACCCTCACCATTTTTTTTCCGGACATTCGGGTGTTGCTGCCCCGTTTTTGAGGATCTCCCCTCCATTGCAATTTATCTTGTCTTTGCTCACACCCGAGGTGCCATTTTGTATCAAGAAAACACCAATCTATTGTTGAACCTCTCTACTTCATTCCTCCACCCCCTCTTTTCCTTCCTGCCCCTCTTCCTCCCTACTTTTCTCTTGAAGGTCCATTTGGTTCTTATCCTTTTTCTCCACTGTATAGTGCTTGGGGCCAACACCTTCCCACTAGGAGGTTGATTTGGTTGCTCTTTTCTTAGCACATTCAACAGCCAAATGACTTGTTTTGAAGCAAACTCTGCATCTAAAGGGTAACCCTTCATAGTCCAAGGGCTGCACCCAAGTTCCTTTTGAAGTCTTTACACATATCTCTTCCGGAGGCATTTTTGACACATCCATTTCTACTAAAATCCTGGCAAAGGTTGAATGCAAAAGGTTTGAAGAGCCTTCATCCACCATTAGATAATTTCCTAAAGAGTTCCCAATAGCCTCTAAGCATGAATCAAACCAAAAATGTAAGGGTAAGTAGGTAAGTCTCACCCAAATAGGAACCTTTTCAAAGAATTCAGTGGCTGGATTGAAAGTTGAATGCCATGGCTTTAGCATCAAAGGATATTTATCTTCCCAATCCCAGTGATAGTCACAAAGGATCTTGTTTATATCTTGCTCATTTTCAAAAACAACAATGAAAAAGCCTCTAGCCATGGGATAAATTTGAAGATATCCTTCTGCGACGTTCTTCCAGTGGAGAGAAATCCACTGGTGGAGGCCCGATAAGCTTGGCCAAAAACCTTTGAATCTTCCTATCAAGCCCAGACCTGAAAAACCTGTTTCATTGAACAATACTTCCTGTTCAATCTCAGCATCTAGCTCCATTGTGATAGATCTAGATGATTGCATTAAACCAACATCTTCTCCTACCCTCTCAGTTCTATCTAATGAAGGTAACCCAGACTCCCCTCCTCCATTGCCTACCAAATTTTTGTTTAAGGGTTACACAAACTGGATTGGTCCATTCTGTCGCCCCCCAACCACCGATGCCTTGGTCCCTTTGGAAAATCCTCGTCCCCTTATGCCAGTGGCACCTCGTTGTCCACCACTTTGTTCTCATTGGGTAGCCTGGTCGCCATCGTTCAGGCCAAGCCCGTCTCCGCTCAAGTTCGACAACTTCCCCTCATTCCCAGTATTTGAGATACTGGGTTGTTGTTTCGACAAATGCATGCCGCTAATCCAAGAACCCCCAACACCATTCAGGGGTTTACTCCGCACTGCATCCTTTATGAGCTTGCTCGAGCGGGAACCATTCTGACAAGAATTTGACTTCTCGTCGACCGTCTCCTAGCGCCGACATCCACCATTTTTCTCTAGTGAGAACCTTCCTGTAAGTCTTAAACATTGCAAAACCCTTGTAGCAGCTGAGTTCAAGAAATGACTGTTAGCCTCCATTCCCATAATCATGCAGCAACAACCCACCATTTGATATTATCAATATAATTAATAATATAATATTATGCTATATAATTAACCATTTCTTATATTTAGAATAAAGAAAATTATAATACTAAAAATTAATATTAAATTTGTATAGCAATATAATCTTATATTTTATAAATAATTTTAAATAGAAATTTAATATTATAATAATCTTGTAGGAATTTACCATTATCTTGCATATTAGTTCTTCGCCATCTTGCTTGATTAAAATATTCACACATATGGTAGTGCAAGTTAGCGAGAGATAGTGTCACGTGTCCAATTCTTAAAATAGGCCTTACAAGCTTTTAGATGGCGTCAACAGCCGACCCAAGATCTAAGGGCTTTTATGATGCCATGTTGATTCAATCTCAATTGTTCCCTACCATCTTGCAGGAGATCTTTCATAAGATCTTGGCTTTATGCAAGATAATGGGAGACTACCATGTGACAATATCTGGAAGCATTCAATGGACTACTGGGTTTGCCCATGATCTAAGGGCTCTTATTATGCCATGTTGATTCGATCTCAACCATTCTCGCCCACTTGCGAGGGATCTTTCATAAGATCTTGGCTCTATACGAGACAACGAGAGACTACCATGTGGCAGTATCTTGGCTCTATGAAAAATAGTGGGAGACTTCCATGTGGCAATATCTAGAGCATTCAATGGACTATTGGGCAAGATAAATATTTCATCCAATATTTCAAGCGAGTTAAGGTAAAATAAAAGTTGTGCGGGAAAATTATTATTAGTCTAATGTCTTAGCTTATTATTTTTTTAGTATATATATGTTTTAAAATATATTAATACTATAAGATATTATTAATATAATTATATACATTAATGGTGTATATTATATTTATACTAATTATATTATATCAATATATACACAATTCCAAGTTTTTACATTTAATCAAAGTCCAATAATTACCCAAATCTACTAAGAACAATCAACAAGAATATAGATTTCTATAAGCAATACAACAATCTTGAAATAGAAATGGTTAGAAATTTTTCAGTGCATTAATATAGTGCATTTTGTGAAGCTCTTTAATTTTTGGCTAATATACCACTAAACAACCTCAATTGCATTTGGATGGATATTGACTCCATCAAAAGTCATATCTATAAGCTATAGAACACAAATAGATTCTTGGAACACCGTGACAAGCAAAAAAATTCTTTGATAACAAAATAAGAACCTTAGAAAATTAGATTGGATGAATTTATAGCATTCAATTGCCCTTCATCTCATCATCATTGTCTTTCCTTTCATGTCTCTTCTTATTTTACCTCAAATTCAAAGAACGAGTGAAATGCTTAAATTTTTTTTAAAAAGTTTTGTATGAAGTAATACAAAGTCCAAGCTATAGAGAAAAATTTATCACAAACTTTCACCTCTTCCTTGCCCAATCCATCCAAAATATTGATGATTAGGCACGCCAATCATATAGATTAGTTACAACATATGATTTGAAATTAACAATCAACAACACATTGGAAAGCCTTTATTTCACTGAAAGCATTTTTAGTGTTAAACCATGTTACATATACTATTAATTTGAAAAAATATAATTAAATAAAATCTAACACAAAAATTATTTTGCAAGAATAGGCCCTCTCTAACCCTATTTCCTTAGAAGAATACTACAAACACAAGATAATAAAGAATAGTCTTAAAACAATTTAAGGGAAACACATTTGCATGACAACATAAAATAAAATGAAGAGGCCAATTATGGTGAAATGCCCACTTATTCCACACTCAATGGAAACAAAACAACCTAACTAATCTTCAACAAACCCTACTAATTTGCAAATATATATATATTTCTTAAAGGATTTTTTCTTGGTTAATTCCCTGAAATTTGCAACTGCTAGTTGTCCGACATCAATTTATGTTGTGTGTGAATTAGGGTCCCAATAGAACCCTTGCTATCTGTCCAACTTGCTCCATCTCTATCTCTTTGTAGCTATGTCATATCGATAGTACCTAAATTTTGGCACAGGCCACAATGGGATAGGTGGCTGAAAAGTTAGTGGAAGCCAGAATTTTCCCTTTATCCTTCCAATCTGTATATATCTATCAACTCTCTTAAGTGTTGCAACATATTTCTATGTCGAATGAGGCTCAACTTGTTTCAATTCATCAGTTAGGTTGTTCCACCTTTATGACAGGTATCCCATTATAGATTCCCCTATGGTTTTTTCTACCTCCTCATATTCTTTATAACCTGCTTCTCTCTCAAGTAGGATCCTATTTTCATAGCTTGGTCAGTAAATAATTTTGTGCCAATCCCTAAAAATTTCTCTTGGATTTCTAGATTCATCCCTAATGGGTAGGGGAGTGTTGGATTCAATTTTCCTATAATTCTTGAACTACTTTCCCCAACTAACTTCATTCTATATCCAGGGCATAAATGCCCTTAATTGGACATCTCCAATATACAACAGTGGATTCCAATCATGGGCTTTGTTCACAACATAATTATGCAAATAGAATTCACACAATAAATTCTTCATTTCAGGAGGAACAATCCGATAAGCATTGAAAAATTCAAGAGGGGTCTCAATGGAAGGATTCAAACTTGAAACAATCCTTGCTAGTTTAAAAGAAAGATTCTTCTCCTTCAAATACATAACATAGACCCTTGGAGGAGTCCTTCATTCTAAGATCTGAGGTACTAAAGCTACCATATTATCCACATTTTTCTTTAAAGCAGCAATTTCTTCATTCTTATCCTCAATCTCTTCATCTCTCTTTTGAATTTCCCTCTTTAGCTTGTGTTTCTTTGCTTTCCATTCTTCTTCCCTCCTTTGCACTTCTTTCCACAAGTTCATGGCTACCATGTGCATCGAAGAGTCAGAGGGCATATGTATTCCTACCAAAAAAAATACTGGCACTTTTGCTTGCTCTTCATAGAGTACTAGTTGTAGGGATTCTATTTGTTTAGCCAATTCCGGCTGCAGGGGTGTTGACTACTCTCCCAGTTCTAGCTGCAAGGCCTCAAGTTCTTGTTCTTTCTCTTGCTACATGAACTCTTGCTTATGCTCTTGTTGTAGGAGCTCCCGATTTTCCTCATACACTTAGCTTTCAACTTGTTATGCGATGTCAGCAAGATCCGCCAGTGTTATATTTGTTGCTTCCTCAAATGTGCCCTTTTCCTTTACATTCACCCGCCCCATTGGAGCTCTTGTATCCTCCTGTGATGTTTCTATAGAGTTAGGGGTTCCCTCGGGAGATACACCAAAGGTTGGATTAGCTAGTCTCGATTTTCTAGGAGGGTTTTTGTGTTTTTCTTTTGCTGCAGGAAGAATGGTGTCAACCTTCCATTTCTTAGAGCTTGACACTTCTTTTTCTACCATTTTCTTTTTAGCCTTTCCATTTTTTATTTATACCTTCTTCTTTTGTGCCCTAGTTCTCATTAGGATGCCAAGAGGAACATCATCATCAGAATCTGGAGAGGAACTTTCTTTGTCTGAATGTTCAACCTCAGAAGAATTGATCTATATGGTTTGCTTGGTTGCAAGAGGGTTTACACTAGGGATCGCACCATAATTTGAGGCTCTAAGAGCGGCTCCAACATTGCTCATTCTTGTACTAACCCTACGAGGTTGAGGCAAAACCCTAGGTCGCAAATGATCTGGTCTAATTTGATTAATATTTAAGAATTCTTCCCAAGTTATATCAAACACATCATGCAGAGACTTCTCAACTAATAATTTGATAAAAAAATGGTGGAAAACAAAATTGTCCCTACCTTTTTGGGTCTCAACCACCATGATTGAAATAAGGTGGTAAAGCAGGTTTGACACATTCATTCTTCTCCCGTGCCTCATGTGGTTCAGAGTTTGAAATGCACAAAATGTAGATCCGACTGATAAACTTCGCAGGTAATGTACTTCACAACATAAACTATTACTTGCTTCCATGGCTCGGGTAGAGAAATTCTCTTCACACCTTGTTTGTCCACACTCAATGGAGGGTCACCAGGTTCTGTAAATTCGTTCCTAGCTGATCTAGCATCTTTGGTAGCAGGGTAATGTTCACCATCGATAGGCAACCCTATAACTTCTGTAATTCTCACTTCAATGGATATGACCTCCAACCCTTTTACCGTGGCCTTTCCTTCAGACAATGTCTGGGAAAATTCCAATGCAACATCTTCATCAAAACCATTCAGCTTCAAGAAATAATCTATTCATCCACAATTTCTAAACTCGACCAGGCAAGGTGCATGCTATAGTAATACATCATGAACCATGGGTTGATTTCGAATTAACCCACCTCACATTGTTCGGTTGTCTGCAATCAAACAATCACTCTGCAAAGCTTTCCTTCCGACAATCTTCATCTAAAAGCCAAAATTCTCCTTCCTACAACGCTGCCAAATTTCCAATGCCAGTATCGTCTAAATTTTACCTTTTGGCTTAAGATTATGACATAAGAAATAAAGGTAGTAAAGGAGTATTAAATGAAGGCTATGATCAAGGAAAATGGCAATGGTTGATGTCATTTCACAGATGCGAGCCATCATCACACTCAGGATTCAAATTGGCTCAATAACTTAAACTTTGCTGACGTGAACCAATACAGATAGACACGCAGACGTGGTATTCACACTTTTCCCCCCAACCTAAATGTGCATATGTGTCCTCACATGCGAGGTGGAATGACAATTTGACAGGGGCAGGGAATAATTACATGCTATGGTGAATGCCCATATTAATGTACAATAATTAAATGAATATACAAAAAGACAATTAAGATATAACAATTGATGTGTGCATACCTAAATTCATGGAAGATTTATTGCAAAGATAATGGAGAAAGTACCAATCACTTTTTAAGAAATCAATTGAGCAATTAATGAAAGTGGAGTGGAATGAGGCGGAATGGAATGAAGTGAAATGATGGCACCATGATGGAAGAGAGAGAAAGGTGTAATGGATGGGTGGATGGGTGAAGAAGTGGACCCCCACAAAAGTGGAAGTCTTTTATTATGACAAGCTACATACCTTAGTTAGCTAGAAGGAGGGACACTAGGTCTGCTTCCTTTGGCTTCAAGAAGTTCGGGTGTCGCATGCTAAGTGAATTACTGCAGGAACTCCTCCTTAGAAGTTGGCTTGTGATACAACCTGAGGTGATGACTGTTGACAAGTAGTTTCAATCTGACAGGGTCAATGGTAGTGAGCTAAATAACTCCATTGGAAAATACTTTAGCAACCTCATATGGTCCTAGCCACCTTGTTTGCAATTTTCCTGCATTGTCTTGATACCTTTAGTCATAGAGCAGTGCCCAGTCGCCTGGCTGGAATTTCTTATCCTTGATGAATTTTTCATGCCACCTTATTCTCTAATTCTGCACTACCTCTGTGTGATGCAAAGCTATATGCCCCATCTCATCCAAATCATTTAGTTGCATGATTATGTCACTTTGTGCCTCAGAGATATTCATCCCCAAGTCTACTATAGTCCTAAGAGTCTTATGCTCAAATTCAATGGGCATCATATTTATCTTTCCATATAGTAGCTCAAATGGAGCGAATCATGTAGTTGTTTTCCAGGTAGTTTTGTAGGCCCAAATAGCCTCTGGTAATCTACTTGCCCAATCCTTTCTATGGATAGCCACTATTTTGGTCAGAATGGCTTCAATTTCCTGTTGGTCACCTCAACTTGGCCATTGGTCTGAGGGTAATAAGGAGTAGACTTGTTGTGCCTAATGTTTTACTCATTGACTAGTGTTGTAACAAGGGTTGAAGTGAATTAAGCCCCTTGATCATTCACTATCTCTCTTGGAACCCCATACCATGTGAAAATTTCCTCATAAAGAAAATTTTCAACCTTATTGTCTCTTGCATGCTTCATGGCTTTAACTTCTACCCACTTAGTTACATAATCAGTGCATACCAAGATATAGGATTTACCATTTGATGGAGGATCAATGGGTCCTACAAAGTCCAATCCCCACTTATCAAATGGAGTGATTACTACCTGGGGGTAAAGTGGCATCTCATCATATTTGGTTGGCCGACCCATCCTTTGGCATCTATCACAGTTCCTTGTATATCTCCCTACATCCTTATGGAGCGTGGGCTAGTAATATTCCATGTTCAAAATCTTCATTGTTGTCCTCTTGGCTGCAAAATTCCCTCCACAGGCTTCATTGTGACATGCATGAAAAATATCATATGTCTCATCTGTTGGTTGTTTTTCCAGCAGAGCCTTCAAATTCCCTAAAGGATTGCCAGTCCTTATATTCAAGAATTACGAAGGCTTGTGGCCAACTAATGGGTAAATGTTATCAGGCCCTTACCCCTACTCTTTAGGCACTATGGGACCAAGGAGGGTGTTCCTATTTGTATTCATTTGATACTCATTGTCGTAAGAACACTTCACTACACAGATACACTCCTATTAATTTGAAAATACACCAAACTTATCAAAGGCTTGGCTGACCGCTATACAAATGACCACATATTTTCTAAGACTAAAAATACCATCCAAGATTTTTATCTCAGAGCGAATAAAGTTTGAATTAAGTAATGTTTCGACCTTGAATCCACATGTAGGTGCTTTCTGATTTTAACTACTTAAAAGAATTCCAAATGAACTAGCCAGTGCCTCACCAAATAGGGTAGGAGTCACATATAAAATATTCACTCATACATAATATTCAACCCTGACATCAGTGAATGAGTCTCACAATGCATTACATCATAAAACTTAGCAATATTCAAAGTATCACTCCTTATCTGATCCTTAGAACATTATCACAGACTTACAATCATTTCTCAAGCATTTGATTAACTCATTAAGTTAAGGAAAGAAATCAAATCATACATTTAAATGAACTATTGAAGACAAATGAAACTACACTTGATACTTTCATTCATAATTTGTCACAACAACACACAAGAGAGCAATTACCTTAAAAAATTTAGATTTGTTTAGATATCAATAATTACATAAGACCTATTAAGACTATCTCATATACATACCCACCCAAGACAATTTACAAGCCAATTCATCCCAAATTTTGCATTATATGCGTTCAATATGTACCACCTAGACCTTCGGGATTAAAAAATCCAACCTTTGCAATGAGCCTTGAAATCTCTTTTATAGGATAAGAGAGCGACAAGTTTTGGGCTCATTGCATTTACATTTTAGCAAAATTTCATTTCAAAATGAAATTTCATCTGCATTTCGAAATTGCCAGACAGTTAGATGTAATCATTTGTTGAACAGGGGAATCAAAATTTTGCAACAACTTGCATTACTAGTCAGTGTCACCATATCTGCAGAAAAATTCCATCAAGGATTTTTTGTTTACGTCCATGTCAAACCCAAAAAAAACATCAACATCAAAACAAAATTGGAGAACCCAAAAAAAACTATATCATCACTCGAAACTCGGAGCAACACCACGACCATGGTATAAATGACCACTTTGTGTCTTCACCTTAGTGGGAGGCGAAAAAAACCACCTTATCTTCAACAACACAATTCCCAAAACTAGAACCAGAACCATCACACAGTGCCACACTGTAATTGGAGAAACCGCGAGGACCTCCTCATTCACGCCAGCCATCTCAGTCAGAGCCGTGAGGAAGTAGCTATAATCAGAGTCAGTCTTTGAGTCACCACCACCAGAGCTTCCAGAGACATCTCCTTATCTTCAACAACACAATTCCCAAAACTAGAACTAGAACCATCACACAGTGCCACCATGGTAATTGGAGAAACCACGAGGACCTCCTCGTTCACGCCAGCCATCTCAGTCAGAGCCGTGAGGAAGTAGTTGTAATCAAAGTTAGTCTTTGAGTCACCGCCACCAGACCTTCCAGAGACATCAATGGGTGAGTTCTGTCAACTCAAAGAGCCGTGACCATACCTCACATTGGCCATTGAACTCCTTCCATGCTCCACATACTTCCTTTCCTTTCCACAGCTCGCCACCTCTACTCTTGCAACTTGACCCTTCAGCCGAGAGCTTCACCTAGTAACACCCAAGAGGGACCTCATGTCTTCTTCCTTGAAGCCAAGAGCACATGGAAGGGTACTTTGTTCATGTTTTTGCACCTCCTCCTGAGATATTTGCATACTCATTCTTGTAGACTTGCATATCGGCGAAAGAGAAGCAGTAGGCTTGCTCATCTTGCACTCAAACTCAAAGCCTTTGTAGGAGCAAAAACCACTTAATATAGAAGCACAGAGGAATTCAAACCCTTAATCTCTATGGTGCAAATGAATAGCCATCACGCATATTTATCGATCAAATTGATGAAGTGATCATCAATTCTCTAATTATAGCACGAGCGAGTGACTATTTGCTGGCGTCTATTTCACCACTGTTAATTCCCCAAGTACATGAAAATTATTGTACTATTCATCATTATCACCATGAAGTAGCCCTTCACACGCATGGAGATCAGGTTTATATCCATCGAAGAGCTTGCACCATTTGCAGAGCTCAAACAACCATCACATGGCTGGTTCAGAATTTTGAATATAAGTCATTGATGCGTCGACGGTGTGTTGGCCTATAGAACGACTCAGATTGAGTCAAAAACATTTGAAAATTCCATGTTGTCACATGGTAGGCCCATCGGCCAATGATACACTCCCCAATCAGAATACACGCATGTCACCTGTGGGCCCCATCCAACCTCCTTGTGCCACCAACTGAGTCCACGTGTTGCCATTGCATAGACCATGCAAGGCGTTAGGTGAGACCATTTAATATTCTATGAGGTACACATTCTATGACTTAGATCAATACCCATCAGAATATCAGAGTCGTCGATCTTCTGTGACACGAGATCAAGCCAATAGTGCGAAATGGGTCCCACTTGAAATGTAGGATGCATGGCGCAATTGCGCACATCACGCAGCCTAGCCAAAATTCATTTTTTTAATACTATGTGGCGTGCGCGCAAGGGCCTGGACCATCGATCATTAAATCCAACGGTGTCAATTTTTGCACATGCACATTGTTGTCATAAAGAAGGGGCCATGGGCTAGGTGATGGGTGGCGACCCTTCAAGTAATTTAAAGACTAAAGACATAAGTCTTTAACGGTGAAATATTTTAGGCCGACCATAAAAATATTTAAAGTTTAAAAACACCCAATGACCGATGGGCCTATCCAACAAGGCCGGTAAAGATAATGGGCATGATGCCATAAGTCATGACTAGGATGACCAGTGACCTAGTACAATTGGTCAATATGAAAAAATAACGCAAGGGTTCAATAGATGTGAAAATTTTAACAAGGGTGAAAAACCCCTAAATCCTAACATACGACCATTTAGCACAAGGGTGATAATTTGACAAATTTTCTCATGGAACCAACCAAAATTTGTAAAAAATTGAAAGCTCTATCAGTGGCTCCAGCTCGGGGATGCATACCCATGATGGGTATGGAGAGAATCCGAATCTCGGGTAGAAGAAAACCAACCCAAAACAACAAACTAGGAGCTTGTCTGGACAAGACAAGCAAACACAACAAGAAAATAAAAAACCACACCTATATACATAATTTACAATATTGTACAAAATTCTTGTTAAGAGAATTCATCCAATTCCACTGGCCTGAATTTTTAATCTTGGTGTTTCAAGACCCTCCAAGATTTGGAGCCAAATCATATCTCTGTTAGAGGCCCTTATTTCACATACCTCTATTGAATGAATACTAATTTTAAGAAATTTCCAACAATTTGTACTACTTTGAAAAATACCAATTGCCTCATAGCTGCCTTGCTTATCAATCTTTGGCTTGTCAAGTTGTAATGGAAAAAGGAAACATCCATATTCCACCTAATCACATTCATTCAGTATATCAATTTTGAAACCTTCAACAACACTGTGCATCAGGCTAGGTAAGCAATCTTCTGAAGAATCAGTAGGGAAATGGACAAATGTGAGAAAATCTTCACCCCGCTTCACATAAATGCCATCCCTACTAAGTGGAAATAAATTCATAATGGTATCCAAAATCTGAGGAGCATCAGCAAAAAACTTGACTGCATACTTATGTTGGTTGACATTATGCTCAACACAATTCAATTGCCCTATACATGAGTCATAATACCATTCATCTTTTGTGAGTCTTACTGTAGATCCATAATCTATATGTGCATTAGAATACACATCATCCTCCTAGCGCTTGCCATGAAACTCAATATTGACATACCGATCATTGATACCCATATGCTTACACTCTTCATCACTATCAAATTCAAAATGCTCTTTTTCTTGTGACTGAAGTATGTGAAAGTTAACTTCATGGGAACAATCATATTCTTGGCAAATGCATTCAAGGACTCTGATCTCCCCCTGATTGTTAATATCATCCTCCATAGTAATGCCAAATGTGACAATTTCATAGGCGTTACCATCAATGAACCTGCTAGTACATTGCTCACAACTTTTTTCTGACCGTACATCCAAACTATCACCAAATTCTTCAAAAAGTGGATTATCCCTGCACCAAACAGGGGATTCTTCTTTAACAATTGTCATGGGAAAAGGTTCATCAAAGAGGGGATTATCCACTATATTCAATTTGGTCAAGGAAGCATCTGCTCCCTCTATTGAAGTATGCAAACTTTGCAGCCTATCATCATACTCAAAATCCCTACAAAGCTATAGAAGAGGATCTCCATTCATTTGGTAGGGATTATCATATTCAGCAAAGGAAAGACATGACTCGATATCATCACATTCATCATAACACGAGAATCCATCAATAGTGAGACTACATTCAGACCCCTCAGACTGAAAACCATAGTTCCCTGCATCAATATCCTGATCATTTGCAGAAGACTGATAAACATCAGCATTGGAATCATAGCCATTTACCAAATGACCCATCAGTGCAATCAATCGGATCTCATCCAGTTCTTCATCCTTTAGTACATCCCAAGAACTTGACTCAGATGCATCAAATCTTCCATCACAATAGGGGTTC
Source organism: Sequoiadendron giganteum (assembly GCA_007115665.2). NCBI lineage: Eukaryota > Viridiplantae > Streptophyta > Pinopsida > Cupressales > Cupressaceae > Sequoiadendron > Sequoiadendron giganteum. The sequence continues at coordinate 193,589,231 of CM021110.1, read as the reverse complement.
TCCTCTTGCTCTTCATCACATAAGTAATGACCTACCCCCAAATCACTGGTTAACAAATTGCAATCATTATATTCTAAGTTGTCTAACTCACCTATTTGCATAATTTCTTTCTCTTGCTTATCAGGTCTATAACCATTATTACCTCGAAGCATCTAATGTCTCACATGGTTGCTTCCAGTTCCTTCTACCAATTTGATCCAGTCAACTACTTGGCCTAGACTTTCAGGCTTCAATTCCTTTGGCAACATACTTGTTCCTAACTCATATATTTCAAAAAATAAGTCAATGCATATTGACTCTTTAGGCCTAACACTTTATGGTATTTCTAACAATACATCCACAAATCTATGGAACAAGTCATGGGATAATTCATCTTGACTTCTCTTCATATCACATAATCTTTTAGCACAAGACATGCGATCAACATTACTTACATCCTGTGGATAGTTCACTTGAGGTTTACCCTAATCAACATATTGTGGTGATGGAGAAAATGGGATAGTAGGGGTCTTAATTTCTTTGTATTGTTCGTCACTGGTTGATTCATTAGTTACGTTTGCATAGGATGTGCCAGAATAACTAGCATTAGCATTTGGGCATCCCTTCATTATTGAATACTTTAGATTGTTTTCAATATCCATAGCACTCTAGTAAGCTTGGAGCAGTGTTGTGGGCTCTTTATCCCTTAATAGATAGCTCATATTTTTTGTCAAATGCACCCAAACACATAACTAAACACTCAACATCATTTGGCCTTATATTTTCAGAGATGTCCCTTATAATCTTGGAAAATCTAAGATTAAAAGAAGGGACTAACTCATCCTCCTCTTTATGGATGTCCATAAAATTCTTTCTTACCAGACTTGGTTTTATTCTCTCACCAAAGTTCTCTACAAAGGCCATCTTAAGCTGGTCCCATGAAGCTATAGAGCATGCCGATAAATATGAGAACTGTGATGTATATAAAAAGACTCTGCAAGTGAGATGGTTAAATCTAATCTAAACATGCATTAATCTAAATCAAACAACTAAGAACGAAGAATAAACTAAACAGTAAATAAAGCAATATGAAACAATCTCACCGAATATCAGTCCACCTCTTCGAATTATCTTGATTGTCCTCCATTTTGCCTTTTGTAGTATAATTGCCCTCAGATTTTTATAAGTGTGCAAGTATAGCCTTGATGTATGTGATTATAGAAAAATATCGAAGATTAACAAGTTCTTCCAAAAGTATTGATTTCGAGAGGAGGAATAATGACAAAGGTCCGCCAATTTATAGAAAGCTAGTTTTCGAATGATCGGCTCAAATTCAAAAGAGAGATCAACGATCAAGATTGATGAATGCCATGCGATGTGAGATTTGTGTCAATTAGAAAGTGAGTTGGGAAATTCTGCAAGATAAAGATTAAATTAAATAATAATTTAATTTGGTGTTAAGACTGTTCAAAAATATTTAAGAATAAGAGATCAAGATTAAATAAATGATTTAATGTTCAGATGAAAGTCTTTGAAAATAGAAGAATAAGACTTTGAATGAAAAGGATAAAGTTAGAATTCAACAATGATCTATTCGAATGCACACATGAATTAATTAATTAAATAAAGATATTTAATTAATAAATATGTGCATGCATAAGAGTTAGAACTACATAATTGACTGATCAAAACAGAGAGTCTCTTCGCAGAGACGATTAGACATCGAATCAGGAGATAACTGACAGTTTTAAATAGATCTTGATTCAAATGAGTGAATAATTAGTTAAGTAGGCGATAGAAGAATGTGACAGAAATAACTCTTTTTATGAATTAAATGTTTATTTAATTCAACATTCGAAATTGAAAAAGATTTAATTAAATAAATAATGATTTATTTAATAGACTGTCGAAAAGGTTAATTGAATAATTAAATAATTCAAAAAGAATATTTAATTATAGTTGAAATATAATAAAAATTAAATTAAATAATAAATTATTTAATTCAGAAAGAGAATTATTTAATTAGTGACATAATTAAATAAATAAGATTTATTTAATTAATCAGAGTTGAATACATGTCATAATGAATTAATTAAAAAATTAAAAGGTTATATAATTAATAGAAGAAATACGTGTTTAGGAAATAATTAAATAATTAACATTATTTAATTGTGACCATGGACATTAGAAAATTATGTCGAAAGTGGTACTCACAGGCCTAGACCAATTTTCAGTGTCTACAGTTTGCCCCCTCTTTAATACAATATTGTTTATCACATTGTGTCAAAGAAAATCATTAAAAACATGCCCCAGTCATGCCCCGATATGAAATAGGTTAGGGTATGCCCCCTCGGGAAAATTGACAATTTTTTGAAAAAAATAAAAAAAAATTGGAAGTAGTCCCGATAAATCAATTTGATGGCCAGAAATGCTATGGAGTTGATGGAATTGAATTTGGAAGTGTTAGGGATGTGTAAGGGTTGATTAAAGATGGAATTTTACATAGCCAATAGACAAAGTGAGAAGAAATTCCACCCAAACCATAGATATAAATAGAAATTAGTGTGAAATTCAAATTTGCACCCTATAGATTTGAAGAATTGAAGATTTTGCTCTGAGCACTTGGCGAAGATGTCTCCCATTCCATACACTCATCATCACGAATACAAGATCCGGACCTTCTGACGGCCAGCCGACGCATGACCCCCGGTAAGTACCTTTGAATGAACTCTTGAATATTTGTTTTGCATGTAGTTTTAGGCATCCAAAGTTTAATTTTCAAATGCGTCGTTCTTTTTTCACCGCATTTGCATTCTTATGCGACACATTTGCTCATGAATCGACACAAATGCTAAAAACATGCCTAGGCTTTTTTAGGTCATTTAGGGAAAATACGCATTTGTTAAATGATGCACCGCATTTGGTTTTATGCATCACATATGTGATTAGATTAGGCACATGTAGGAATGTGAAATACATTTGCAAAAGGGAATCGCATTTGCATGTAATTAGGAAATGAAAAATGCATCGCATCTGCAATTTGATATACGCATTTGCATGTTGTTTTGGGTTGTCTGTTTCTGTGACGCTTTTTCAAAGTGAAATGCATATGCTTGTTTGTTCGACGCATGTATGTTCATGCACCACATTTGGATTTTAGAATGATGCATATGATATGTGCATTGCATTTGGTTTTGAAACGACGCATTTGACTATCAAATTTTTGGAAAAAATATTCTAATAAAAAAATGAAATGATTTGACGTTTGACACATTGTTTGAATGCTCTTTGTAGGTTATACTAGATCCTATCTATACTCGAGAGTCGCGGACAGATACCTTCGAGCTCAGAAATTGGTTAGTGAGTGTAGAGACATGCTTGTTATGGAGACTTGGACTTCATCATGTATGCACCATGCCCACTATTTGGGAAAATAGAGGTATGCTTACTGCCCTATGCGAGAGGTGGAATTTTGAGACTTCTTTGTTTCATTTGCCTATTGGAGAGACAACTGTCACGTTGGAGGATGTTTATAGGATTCTTAGATTTCCTATTAAAGGTGAGAGAGTGATGTATGATACCCAGAGGGGTTTTAACGATATTAGTAGATATTATGTATATGATGATATTTGTAGTTTAGGGATAGAGCACTACGAGATTAGATGGAAGGTGTTAGTGGATAGATGTGAGTGGATTGACTGCATACAATGTTCATTGATTGTTGGGATAGTCCTTCTTGACCGTTGTGGTCATGGATTTCCTGTTGGGTGGGGGGAGATGTTAGTTGGGATGTTGGAGAGAGAGGTTGTGTATGCTTGGGGTCCCTGTCTATTAGCCATGCTTTACTTTCATCTTCATGATATACCTTACAGAGATGCATAGTTGATGAGCTACGGTACTACTATTCTTATGGTTTGGGCATGGGAACGCATTGATGTGTTCCTTCCTCCAGTTATTACTGATTGAGAGGCAAGATATCCTTATGTTTTTCGTTATGCAGGAAACATTACACAAAGCCATGTCGGAGATATTGGATATTGGAGACATGCATTGGACACATTGGTTCAATTCACATGGAAATAGTACATGGACTATGAGCGATTGTCAAATGAGGATAGGCATTTTCCTTACTATCGGAAGACACAGCACCTGATTGGGAGGACTGTTTCCAGTGTTCACATTATAGAGAGACATTTTCCAGACCATGTATTGAGACAGTTTGGTGACGTGCAGGATGAGCCTAGACGACGAGTAGAGTTTGCTCGATCATCCAGAGAGGTTCCTTGGTGGGTGCCTATGATACCAATGGCTACTGCAGAGACAAACATTCAAGATTTGCATCCTTTACTGTGGGGATGGAGGGGTGGAGCAGTGGATCCAGGGAATACTGTTGCTTATGATACTTGGTGGGCAGCGCATTGTCTTGTGCCATACACAGATCCAGATCAGCCGACACTAGTGAAGAGATGAGGGATAAGGCCGAGAGGGTGGCATAGAGGTAGAGGTGGTGGCAGGGTTGGAGGAAAAGATGGTGGTGATGATGGGAGAGGTGGTGGTCGTAGAGGTGGGAGATGAGGTCAGCGGGGATGGAGAGGTGGTTGGTTAGGTGGATTATCACCTATCCACAAGGTTGAGGTGGAGGTTGAGGATGTATTGATGTTGGATCTCAGGGGTGGAGTGGAGATCAGAGGAGAGCATACTGCTGAGGAGGTAGTAGAAGAGGATCATGCAGAGGTAGAGGTTGGAAGAGAGGATCATATAGAGGAGGAGGCCGAGAGAGAGTGCATGGATATTGATCACCTTGGCATACTATCAGGTTATGGAGAGGATGATGTTGAGGAGGAGATACCAATGGAGGAGTAGGAGAGAGAGCTTCGGGACAGGATTGTAGAGGGGAGGCGGGATGAGGAGGTTCCCCAAGACAGTGTTATGGAGTCATTGGAGGAGACGATGAGAGTTCTTACCGCAGAGCGGGATGCCATGCAAATGGAGAGAGACAGTGCTCTTATGGAGAGGGACCAAGCATTAGCCCAGAGGCAAAAGATAAAGCAGTAGATTACTGAGATCAAACATCTCTGCAGTGGTTCATCATCTGATGGTTTCACTTGTGAGTTAGTCAAAGTAGTGGAGAGAGCTTCCTATTACAGATATTTGTATGAGTCAATGGTACCTGCTGAGAGACAAGCTCCTAGTTTTTCTAAGGTACATAGCCATAGATCATAGAGCAAGAGTCAGACAAGGACACAGAGCACAAAGGGTGTGGTAGGAACATCGAGGATAGGTCCATATGACAGGCCTCCCATCACACCGAGAGTACCTCAACAACATTTTCTTCCACATTCACCACATGGGAGTAGCAGTAGTGGGACACATTGACACTTTCTTGTTTGTAGTCATTGTATTTTGATCATAGAGCCTGCGAGCTCTTTCTTATTTATGGATACATTCTGACATTGTATTGTGACACACATTATTTTGAGTGATATATATATGATTTTTGGTGGCGACTATATGATATGCAATTCTATTTATGATGATGCATTATTTTACTATATTATTATGTTTCCTATGAGATGTTATTGTTCATGTTGTGGATGATCATTTCTACATTATGATGTGTTCATGCAGCTTATGATGTTATGATGATTCTATATGATGATGGATGTATGTACTTTATGATAATAGGATGTAATTTAATGTTTATACATGCACTGATTTCTACATGTGATGCTATATGTACATGCAATGTTTTCATTATGTACCCTATGGTAATTGAATGATTATTATGCCATGATTTCCTAGATATGATAGATGCCTATATTTTGTGTTTTTAGAATGTAAGATATATATGATTTATAATGTATGGTATTTACATTATTTTTCTAACATGAATGCATATGCAGGACACTTTATATTTTTGTGCATCACAAGACTTCGTCTTAATGCAAGAAATAAGAAATGTTAATGTGACAAGAAATATGATGAAGAAAGATATTGATGTTAATATTAGCAATCTTTCATAATTTGCTTAATCACAAAAGGATTTTCACTTTATCATCATTGGGTGGTAACTAACACAAATGGAGTTAAACACCAAGATATGACATAAATCAAGGTGTGCAAGTTTATCCACTTGCTAACAACATAAAGTCGTAGACAAGGAGTGTCTTAACTCATACTAAGGGTCAAATTGCCCCAGTATTTTTGTCAAGACAAACCAAAGACAACAAACAAAGAAAAGACAGGTCATGAGACATCATTGCTCCTCTAAATCCCTCATGGGACATCCTCAAGGAAACTAGTAACATGACCAAAAATCCAAATTTTAAAAGACAGTTGACAGACAACAGTCAAAGAAAAAGAGTCCCGGGACATCCTTGCTTCTCTAAATCCTTCAAGGAACATCCTTGAGAAAGCTAGTAACCAGACTTAAATACAAATCTATAGAAAGATAAGACAAAATAAGATATAAAGTCATAAAGCCAATAAAATTATTTGCCAAAACTTGATCTTGTGTAATTTTTTGATGTTTGACATAGCCCGATGTGAGGGATGACACATACCGTATAAGATGTTGAGTTTGGTTTCGACTTTTGTGACTATCTGTGTAAGGCATGACAAAGCCTAGTTTGAAAATGACACATGTCGTATAAGATGTTGAGCCTGATGTCGTTGATGTGACAAGCTACATGAGGCTATGATAAATGACGATGCTTGTTGACAAGAAAGACATATCTTGTTGAAGACATAAGTTGATCATTCTGACAATGTGTGTGATTTTGACTTGATGACAGTTTGACATGTTTTCCTTGTTAATGCTTGACTTGTTTTTGATGCCCTGACTATTGTGAGTGTGTGTGTTGACTTGATATGATGTAACATAAAGGACTGACCTAGTGCGGCCTCGGGGGCTCATCGATTGATGGCCTTGCCTAAGTTGTACACGCAGAGACCTTGTAGTTCGACTAGACTTTGATTGACATAACTGACTAAAAATATGTACCTAACTTGATGATATGACGTGTGTGATAGTGAATGTGATAAACCCTAAGGGACTGACCTAGTGCGGCCTCAAGGGCTCATCGATTGATGGCTTTTCCTACGTTGTACACGTAGAGACCTCGTAGTTCGACTATGTCTACAACTGACTTGACATGACTAACTTTGACTGTTCTTTTGGGGATTTTTGACGTGTTTTGATTTTTTGTCTTTTTGGAGTTTTTTTATGTTTTTGGATTTTTTCAAGACATTTTACAATGTTTTTGAGCTTTTTTCAGGACATTTTCTAACATTTTTGAGCTTTTTTCAGGACATTTTCTGACAGTGGAATGCTATGTACAAGGTCCAAATGACGCAGATCGAGGATTTTCCCCCAGTCGGGAATAAGACCTATAGGATGGAGTGGGGAGACGGAGTGGACTTGATTTCAATCGTTCCAAGTAATGGATAAGACAACCATTTATTATGAGTGATGGTGAAAAGTCTGATTGGAATGATGGTAGACGAAGGAACAGAGTCGACTACACATGGCACCTGTTTTCCAGGTTTTCACCATGGTACTTAGCCATAGTGCCACTGAAGTGGTTTTCACTATTGGATGGGTTATTTCTCTTTACTATTTTATTTATTTTTCAATTTTTTCAATTTTTTTTTGGTGTTACAAAGACGCTTGTTTGCCAGGTTTTCATCAAGGTAACAATTTTTTTGTTTTTTTCATTTTTATTTTATTTATCTGGTTAAGACATGGTTCTCAAAAGCTACACATAGTATCTCTTCAGATGAAGGTTGTTGAGCGGTGACAAAATTGGTTCTCCTTTAGGGGTTGAGAGTTTATACACTCCTGATCCAAAGGCTTCTATAACAATATAAGGCCCTAACCAATTAGGTTCAAACTTACCTGGTTTTTCTCTTTCTGTCTGATTCTTAGGATTTTCCATCAAGACCAGGTCACTAATGTCGAAGTGTTGATTTAGAACTTTCCTATTATAGCTACAACGAAGATGGTTCTAATATGCTTGAAGATGATCTAATGCCTTCTATCTTCATTCATCTAAGAATTCTAACTCATGCAATCTGGATAAATGATACTCTTCATCATCAATATGACCTTTCAAGGATACTCTTAGGGAAGGAATTTCAACCTCAATAGGTAAGATAGCTTCATAACCAAATACCGGGGAATATGGAGTGGTGTCGGTGGGAGTACAAATGCTTGTGTGATAGGCCCATAAGGCAGGATTAAGTTGTAGGTGCTAGTCACGACCAGCGTCATTGACAATATTTTTAAGGATTTTGATAATGGTTTTATTAGATGCCTCTGCTTGGCCATTACCTTGTGGGTAATATGGGGTGGAAAAATGGTGTTGGATGTGGAATTCTTCACAGAGATAGTGGACTTCCTAGTTTCTGAATGGACGAACATTTTTTGTAATGATAGATTGAGGTACACCATACCGATAAATGATATAGTTTAGAATAAACTTGGATATTTGTGTGCCGGTGATGTAAGTCATGGGAATAGCCTCGATCCACTTGGTGAAGTATCCGGTGGAAATTATGATAAATTTATGGCCATTGGATGATGGAGAGTGTATCTTACCTATGAGGTCAAGTCCCCATTGGGCAAAGGGCCATGGTGAAGTAATTGAATGGAGCTCCTGTGTTGGCACGCATATCAAATCTTTGTGTATCTGACACTGTCGACATCTTTTGACAAAGATATATGAGTCCTTTTCCATTGTAGGCCAATAATAACCTAATCTCATAATCTTGTGGGCTAGAGTAGGAACGCTAGAATGGGATCCACATATACCCTCGTGTACCACTCGCAAGGTTTTTTGTGCTTCTTCAGCATTGAGACATCTCATCAAGGTGTTATCTAAGGTATTTCTATACAGGGTATCTTAGATGATGGTGTATTTGGCAGACCTACAAATAAAGGTTCTACGTTGGTTGTTTGACAGGTCTAAAGGTAGGATTTGGGCATTTAAATATTCATATATGTCTTTGTACCAAGGGGAAGTAGGACCAAAAATCATACACACCATCACGGAATTGGGGACATCATATGCAGGGACCGAAGGATGTTCGACCAAAAAATCGAATTTAGGCATATTGCTAGGAATATCCAATAAAGAACCCATGGTTGCCACAACATCTACTGCCCTGTTTTGAATGTGTGGTATTTGTTGAAAGGCGATGTCATTAAAGTACTACTAGAAATTTTTGGCCATGCACTTGTAGAGAGCACGTTTCTCATCTTTAGTTTCATACTCATCATTAACTTACCAAACTACTAGCTGAGAATCTCCATAAACATGTAAACTCGTGATCTTCCATTGGGCTATCATTCTTGGTCCTATCACTAGGGCTTCATATTTCACTATGTTGTTGGTGAAAGGGAAAGCAATCTTAAATGATTTAGGAATAGTATCGCCTTGAGGTGTAACAAATAGTATGCCTACTCCTGAACCACGATTAGTATGTGACCCATCAAAGTATAATTTCCATGTGGTTCTAGTGTCAACTTTGAAGATAAACTCATCAAGAGAATCTACCACTAAAGGATGGTTTGCCTTAATTGGTGCATCTGCTAATTGATCTGCAATTACTTTCCCTTTTATAGCTTTCCTTTTCACATATTGGATGTCATATTCACTAAGTATCATCACCCATTTAGCCAATCGGCCTATTAATGCTTCTTTACTTAGGAGGTATTTCAGGGGATCTATGTTTGCAACCAGCATGGTTTGGCGGTTTAGCATATAGAGCCTAAGTTTTTGAGTAGAAAATACTACCTCAGGACATGCATGTTCTATGTTACTATAGTTCAGTTCATATCCCACCAAAGTACGACTGATGTAGTTGAAGGGAAAGACATGATGGATCTAATGACCCAACCGTGTGGAATACATTCCCTTAACACTAATACAACAGAGGAGAAAAGCATAAACATGTTCTAATAACTTCTAAAACTACTTGAGATGAATACAAACAGTAAAATAGATAACAAAATTCAGCATTCACAGATTGACACTAGAAATACGTGGGAAAACCTTTTCAGGTAAAAACCCCACCACACAAAGTCAAAATAATTGTATTACAGTAATAAAAAAATTGCATACAATGTTCAGTCTTCTCTTATCAGCTCACAACAGCTTAGAGGTATCTCTCACTGTTACAATGTTATCTCTTAACATACAGTTCAAACAACTTGCTTTCTTGCATGTTCTTGGTTGACTTATACAATGTACTCAGCTTACAAATTCATACATCATGCATTCAATATCATCAACCAATCGCAGACTTCAGGTTCATGAATCTTCCATCCAATCACACAATTGATCTGCTGGTGTCGATCTCCTTGCATCGGGCCACCCAGGCATGAACTTCTTTACCAAAATCGGGTCCTATCCGCCAGCCTAAGTCAGCCTGCAATAACTACTATTACCATTTTGGCTTTTGGCCAATCAACATCTGACACTGAGCCACGTGTCCTTCCTACATTCGTTGTCGCTCTTTGACTCCGAGTCCAACTCAGTCAAAAATAGTCCAAGCTCATCTGAGCTCTCCAAGTCTCTATCGCACTACCATTGCCCTGTTGGCTTTGCCTCACGGTATGGCGGTGAGCTCAACCAAGCTCACCTCGTCATCTACCGCTATACCGCTGAGCTCGTTCAACCCATCTGTGGTATGGCGGCAAGCTCATCCGAGCTCATCAACGACTTCATCGAGCTTTTTCGCTCCTTCCCCGCGCTACCGCAGCATTGTCAAGTTTGCCTCGTGATATGGAGGTGACCTTTCATTCTAACAGCTGACGGTCTTCTCAGCTCCATCATGCTACCGCAGCGCTGTCAAGGTCTAACCGCGGTATGGTGGTAGCCGTCTTGGCAGACCACTGGTGGTCTTACTGTGCTAATGTGAAGGCTGCCAGGCCACCCCACAGTAGGGCAGTAACCGTCAGCCTTGCCGCTAGCGGTCATACTGCGGCCACCGCGATGAGCAAACTCACTGCTCGCAGTATGGCAGTAACTACCAAGACCACCACTGCGGTCTCACCGCAGACACCGCAGTGAGAGGACCCATCGCCTATGGTATGGCAGTAACCACCGAGCCAGGCCGCTGGTGGCCTTACCGCACTACCGCAGTGAGTGAACTCACCACATGTGGTAAGGCGGTAACCGCCAGGTCTTTCACCATGGTACCGCCAGAGCCAGACATAGCCGCCGCGGTAAAGCGGTAAAGGCAGAAATGAAGCATTTTTTGCCAAGTCATGAAAAATAGGGGCTTCAAGCTGGAAGTTGAGACACATTTTCTCAACAAGCTCCCACTTTGCGAAGACTTCTAGCTCCCTCTTGACTTCAAAAAATCACTGACGGTTATAGGCCCCAAGGCCCATGGATTCTGCGCACCATCTAAACTTGTCTGTGCTCACGGGTTTTGTCAATGCATCTGCAACATTCCTCAAGGTGTCGACCTTTTCCAGAGAGACTCTTCCATCTTCCACCATGTCCCTCATGAAGTGAAACTTCACATCAATGTGCTTCGCTCTAGCATGGAAGTTCGGGTTCTTTTCCAAACAAATGGCACTCTGACTGTCACAAAAAATAGTGATTTGTCCTACATTAAAACCAATGTCTGAACACAAACACCTCAGCACACTGCTTCCTTATCGGCATGAGTTGTTGCCATATACTCTATCTCTTTCATGGATAAAGCAACTATATCCTATCGCTTACTCATCCAACTGATTGCTCCACCATTAAGAATGAACGTATATCCACTGGTGGATCTCCTATTGTCAATGTCCCCTGCCCAATCAGAATCAACATATCCTTGGATGCTGAGAGTTCTCTGTGATGCAAGAAAACTTCCATGGTAACACAAATCATAGTCTGAAGTCCCCTTCAAATATCTGAACACTCTCTTCACAACATCCCAATGTGATCTTCCTGGATTTTCCATAAAATGACTTAGAACTCCCACTACTTGGCCTATGTCTGGTCTTGTACAGACCATAGCATACATCAAACTGCCAACAACACTTGCATAGGGCACACTGGTCATGTCCTCCATCTTAGTAGTAGACTTTGGACAGTCTTCAACAAATAGCTTCATTCCCTACATAACTGGAATAACTAACTACTTGCAATCATCCATGCTAAACCTCTCCAGAACGGTTTTCACATACTTACTCTGGCTGACCCAAAGATTTTTGCTTGTTTTTTCCCTGGTTATCTCCATTCCAAGAATGTACCTTGCTGCACCAAGATCTTTCATTTCGAACTTTGCAGACAACTAAGATTTAAGATCAGAAATCATAGTCTTTCTATTTCCTATGAATAACATATCATCCACGTACAGTGTAATAACAAGCACACGATCATTTTCAGACTTATGATAAACACAATGATCAGATTTTGATCTTACAAATCCCATAGACAACACAAATGTGTCAAATTTCGGGTACCACATTCTAGGAGACTTCTTCAAACCATACAAAGATTTATTTAACTTACAGACCATATTTTGTTTACCTCTTTCAAAAAAATGCCCAGGCTGGGACATGTAAATTTCTTCTTCCAGATCACCATGGAGAAACGTTGTCTTCACATCCATCTGTTCAATTTCAGAATCAAACACAACTGCCAATGGTAACAAAAATTTGATAGATGTTAGATTTGCTACAGGGGAAAAAATCTCTCCATAATCAATTCCCTCAATTTGGGAAAATCCCTTTGCAACCAACCTTGCCTTATAATTCTCAACACTGCCATCAAGGCCTGTCTTCTTTTTGAATATCCACTTACAGCCAAAAGGCTTTCGCCCTTTAGGGAGTGGTACCAAATCCCAGGTTTCATTCTTTTTCAATGAATCCATCTCTTCATTCATGGCTTCCAGCCAAGAATTCGAATCAGTCATGATGATTGCTTCTTTTACAGTCCTAGGCTCATCGGTGCTAGTAATTAAGGCATAGGCACAGTTCAAATTTAACATAGAAAAACCATACCTTTTAGGTTGCCTTTTTTCTCGTGTAGACCTTCTTACAGGCCGAGGTTATGGTTCTTCATCATTGGAACTTCTAGAGCTGCTTGAGCTCTCCTCAGTCTTAGGTACACCATGCAGCTCTTCCCTTTCTAGAGTTTGGGGAATCTCAATTGCATCCTTCTTCTTGTCACTCTGATCTATCTCAAGCTGTTGATCACTTACTGAAGGTTTTAGCTCACGAAATATCACGCTTCTACTGTACAAAACCTTCTCAGCAACAGGGTTCCAAAGCTTGTATCCTTTCACACCAACTCTGTAGCCGATGAGAATACATGTGATAGCCTTGTTATCCAATTTAGATCTTTTTCCATTTGACACATAAACATATGCCTCACAACATAACACACGGACATGCCTCAGAGAGGGATTCTTACCAGACCATACTTCCAAAGGCATCTTATCAATAAGAGAAGAGCAAGGAGATCGGTTTATTAGATAACATGTTGTAGCCATAGCCTCAGCCTAGAACTTATGTTCCATACCAGCACCACTCAACATACTTCTTGCCTTTTCCATTAGTGTCATGTTCAGCCTTTCAGCAACTCCATTCTGCTGTGGAGTGTAAGGCGTTGTCTTATGCCTTTTAATTCCATGATCAGTGCAATACCTTTCAAAGTCTGCAGAACAAAATTCACTGCCATTGTCTGTCCTCAAATATTTAATTTTCCTTCCAGTCTGATTCTCTACCAAAGATTTAAATTCTTTAAACCGACTAAACACTTCTAATTTAATTTTAAGAAAGTATACAAATGCCCTTCTCGAACAGTCATCAATAAAAGAAACATAATATCTAGACTTCGATAATGAAGGAACATTAACTAGACCAAACACATCTGAATGAACATAATCCAGTATACCAACAGATTTATGAGGACTAGAATAAAATGAAACACAATGTTGTTTTCCATACATACAATGTTCGCAAAAATCAAACTCAAGGTTACAATCATCAAGACCTTCTACAAGATTTTTATTCTTCAAGGTTTTTAAACCTTTCTCACCTATGTGACCAAGTATATGATGCCACAACATAGTCTTCTCTGCTAGGATTTTTACCTCCAAAGCATTTGTAGACAAAGAAGTGTCTTCATCTTTCTCTACAGGGACTGATTTGCTTGATTTTACAGAGGCATTGTTACAAAGAACAAGACGTGCATCCAGCTTGTACAGAGTGCCAGTATGAACACCCTTAGCCAACACCATTGCACCTCTAGCCATTTTACATCCTTTACTTGAGAAAGAAACTTCTACACCAGCATTATTTAACTTATTGATAGAAAGAAGATTACGAGCTAGACCTGGTATGTGAAGATGCCACCAATACATTTGACTCTCCCATTAGGAAATTGAATTCTGACTCTTCCTCTGCCAACGATCTCCAGCGTTGAATCACTTGCCAAGTACACCTTTCCACTGTCATACTTCTCATATTTAGAAAACCATTCTCTATTAGACGTCATGTGAAAGGACGCACCTGAGTCAACCAGCCAGACATCATTTGATGCATGAGTTGTCAAGGCTCCATCACTTTGAGAAGATTCATTGTCAAAAGCATTCTTCTTCTTCTTCTCCTTGCAGTCCTTCCGGATATGACTAGGTTGCCCATAGTTCCACCATCTCACCTTGAACTTTTTACCAAGAGACTTTGATCTCCCTGCAGATTTGGATTTTGACTTCTTGTTTTTCTTCTTGCCTTTCTCCTCTGGTCTACCTTGAATAGCAAGAGCCTCTTTGCCCATCTCAAAAGACTTCCTTCGTATTTCTTCAGACAAGAGTGAAGCAACCATGTCATCCATCTTGAATGCAGTGGTTGTGCTTCCAATAGCCATCACTAGATGATCCCAACTATCAAGTAATGAAAACAACAGGAGCATGCAATGATCCTCCTCCTCAGTCTTTACACCTTCAGATGCCACTTGAGTAACACTCATGTTAAACGAGTTCAGATGGTCTGCAAAAGATGCACCTTCTTCCATTTTCAAGGAGTACAACTTCTTCCTTAGGAATAACTTATTTACCAAAGACTTCCCCTGATAAATATCACCAAGCTTCTTCCACAATGAAGCTGCAGACTGCTCCTCATGGACGTTCAGGAGTATAGAATCAGCTAGACTCAGTCTTACCAGACCTCTTTCTTTTCTATCAGCAAGATCTCAAGCCTCTTGCATCGTACTTTATGGCTTAGTTCCAAACACTGCTAACCAGAGGTCTCTATCCACCAACAAGTCTTCCATTTTGAGTTTCCATAACTCAAAATTGTTGCCATTAAAATTTTAAATATCTACTCTACCTGATGTACTCGCCATCTCAAACAAAAACAAGTTTTAACAATGCAAGACTCCCACTGAAACAGTATTAGCACAAAAAACTAAGCTTTCTCTCAAGGATAACACAACAGGCCAGGCTCTGATACCACTTGAAGGGAAAGACGTGATGGATCTAATGACCTAACCGTGTGGAATACATTCCCTTAACACTAATACAATAGAGGAGAAAAACATAAACATGTTCTAATAGCTTCTAAAACTACTTGAGATGAATACAACTGGTAAAATAGATAACATAATTCAGCATTCACAGATTGACACAAGATATACATGGGAAAACCTTTTCAGGTAAAAAACCCACCACACAAAGTCAAGATAATTTTATTACAGTAATAAAACAATTACATACAGTGTTCAGTATTCTTTGATCAACTCATAACATCTTAGAGTTATCTCTCACTGTTACAATGTTATTTTTTAACATAAAATTCGAACAACTTGCTTTCTTGCATGTTCTTGGTTGACCTATACAATGTACTCAACTTACAAAGTCATACATCATGCATTCAATATCATCAACCAATCGTAGACTTCACGTTCATGAATCTTTCATCCAATCACACAATCGATCTGCCCATGTCGATCTCCTTGCATCGAGCCACCCAGGCATTAACTTCTTTACCCAAATCGGGTCTTGTCCGCCAGCCTAAGTCAACCTGCAATAACTGTTGTTACCATTTTGGCTTTTGGCCAATCAACATCTGACACTAAGCCATGCGTCCTTCCTGCATTCATTGTCGCTCTTTGACTCTGAGTCCAACTCAGTCAAAAACTGGTCTGAGCTCATCCGAGCTCTCCAAGTCTCTACCACGCTACTGCTACCCTGTTGGCTTTGCCTCGCGGTATGGCGGTGAGCTCAACCGAGCTCACCTCACCATCTATCGCTCTACCGTCGAGCTCATTCAACCCGTCTGTGGTATGGCGGTGAGCTCATCCAAGCTCATCGATGATTTCACCAAGCTCTTTCTCTCCTTCCCCGTGCTATAGTAGCACTGTCGAGTTCGTCTCACGGTATGGCAGTGACCATCCATCCTAACAGCTGACGGTCTTCTCAGCTCCACCGCGCTACCACAGCGCTGCCAAGGTCTAACCGCAGTATGGGGGTAGCCATCTTGGTAGACCGCTGGTGGTCTTACTTGTGCTACCGCTAAGGCCGCCAGGCCACCCCGCAGTAGGGCGATAACCGTTAGCCTTGCCGCTGGTGATCATATCATGGCCATCGTGGTGAGCAAACTTATTGCCTGCAGTATGGCGGTAACCGCCAAGACCACCGCTAGCGGTCTCACCGTGGACACCACGATGAGAGGACCCACCGCCTGCAGTATGGCAGTAACCACTGAGCCAGGCCGTTGGCAGCCTTACCGCAGTGAGTGAACTCACCACGTGCGGTAAGGTGGTAACCGCCAGGTCTATCACCGCGGTACCGCTAGAGCTAGACATAGCTGCCACGGTAAAGCGGTAAAGGCATAAATGAAGCATTTTTTGCCAAGTCATAAAAAATAGGGGCTTCAAGCTAGAAGTTGAGACACATTTTCTCAACAGTAGTACACTGCCCTTTCATGACCTTGATCATCATTTTGTGTGAGTAGGGCGCCTAATGTTGACCGAGTTGTTGAAATGTAAAGTATCAAAGGTTTGTCATCTATAGGTGGCATTAACACAGGCGGTGTAAGTCTATAATCCTTGATTGTTTGGAAAGCTTCTTGGCATTTGGGTGTCCATGCAAATGATACCCCCTTCTTGAGAAAATGTTGGAACGGATGTATCTTATCTACTAACTGTACTATGAAGCGCCTAATAGACTGTAATCTCCCTTATAGTGTTCTTAGCTGACCGATGTTGACTGGTGGAGGCATGTCCATTATAGCTTTTACTTTTGTAGGGTCCACTTCAATGCCTCTTCTAGAAATGATGTATCCGAGAATTTTTCCTGATTTAACGCCAAAGACATATTTTTTTGGATTCAGTCTTACATTGTAATTTTATAGTCTTTTGAATATCTTTTCAAGTACTTTCAAATGATCTTCTCTTTTCAATGATTTGGCTATTATGTCGTCAACGTAGTCTTCCATGAGAGTATGTACAAGGTCATGGAAAATAGTCATCATTGCACATTGATATGTAGCTCCAACATTTTTGAGCTCAAAAGGCATAACATTCTAGCAGTATGTTACCCATGGACATGTGAAAGTTGTCTTGTGTTGGTCCTCAGTAGCAATTTTGATCTGATTATACCCAGAGAAACCATCCATGAGGGATAGCATCTCATATCCTGTTGTAAGGTCCACTATCATGTCAATGT
The DNA here is from genome assembly GCA_007115665.2 of Sequoiadendron giganteum. Taxonomy (NCBI): domain Eukaryota; kingdom Viridiplantae; phylum Streptophyta; class Pinopsida; order Cupressales; family Cupressaceae; genus Sequoiadendron; species Sequoiadendron giganteum. Next base: position 193,571,576 of record CM021110.1, on the reverse strand, counting down.
TTGGCAAAGGGAAGTCATCCTTAGGGCATGCCTTATTGATATCTCTAAAGTGTGTACAAATGCAGATGCCCCCAAAGGGTTTGGTTATTGGGACCAGATTAGAAATCCAATCTGCATAGTCTATGGACCTAATGAATCCAACATCCAATAGCTTCTTAAGTTCAACTTTGACTAGTAAAGCGATTTGTGGATGCATTTTACTTAACTTTTGTATAACTAGCTTAACACTTGGATGTAATGGTAGATGATGCAATATAAGGTCTGGATCTAGCCTAGGCATGTCAGCATACGACCATGCAAATTTTATCTATCTCTTTGTGAAAAAATCTTGAAACTCTTGTTGCTCTGTCTCTGTCAAAGATGCTACAAAGTATATTACCCTTGGGTTTTCTTCAGTGTTTATGTTGACCTCAATAGACTCTTCTACTAACATGGGTGAATTTTCCTAAGAAACTGGGAGAATTTTCAAACCTCCATCCTTGGGTGCCTCAGAGAGGTTTTCTCCCTCGGATGCGTCCTTTAATTTTTACTATTTCTTCATTCAGAGGCGCCTTTCGTTTTTCACCTAGGGACTTGTCATTTTCATCATTTTCAATATTTTTCTTTTTCTTTTCAATTTTGCGACTGGAGGTATGAAAAGACTCCCCAAAATATGCTTTGTCATCCAAGTCTATGGTAAAGTCAGCTTTATGATCACCTCTAGGTATGCCTTCTCAAAGTCCCATGAACTTAGTTATTGCTTCGTCATTCTTGAATATGTCTAAGATGGGTGTACCTTATTGATCCCAATCGATAAGTTGGGGATATACGAGGGACATTTCATAATCAAAGTTATCAAATGTGGAGGCTGAAAAGGCGAGGATAGAGTGGTTAACATGGTCACAAAAGTTTTGGACTAACTCATTTTTGTTCTTTTTCCTTTGGATAGGTAAACTCTGATGTGAGACTACTGTAAGGGCTAAGTCATTAGAAGATGGTTCATTAGGTGCCCAAGTGGTAGGATCAAGGGTTTCCCAATAGTAATGCTTATGCCATTCTTCTTTTGACAAGGACTATTTAGGATGGGGACTAGATGGATTTGGTATAGGTTTTATCATTTTGTCAAGTTCCCCAAATAACTTATCTAGGTTCATCGTGCTAGTGGAGAAATGGGAATCCCATTCATATTCACTTGAGTCAAGGGATTCATCATAAATTGGGTCTAATGTTTCATGGGATATCTCGATGTCTTCAAAAGCACTTACTTCCTCTTGGAATGGTGACGAAGTACTAGAAATGCCAATTCTAATTGGTTGAAACCCTAGCCCTAGGCCTTTTGGTCGTGGTGAGATAATGATTGGCTATGTCCTTCCATTTTGATGCAGTCCTAACCCACTATGCCCATCATATCCATTACTTTGCATTATCGTGAAGAATTTTCCATATTTAACCTTAGATATTTGAATAGACGACAGAGGGTATTCATTGTCTTCTATGTACAACCAGGAGGTAATTTCATCTTGGTCTGTAGCTTCTTTACTTAACTCTCCACATTTTGTCAATGTAATTGTAGGAGGGACATGGAACGTGACTATTGATTGTCTCCTATCTGCTGTGGGTAGACCATATGACTTCGGAGAAATCATTTGACTGACACAATAGGATGCTTTTATGTTGTATTCTCCACAACCCTTATCTTGGATCTTGACCTTAGGAGTGGATGATGGTGTTTTTGATTTAATGGACTTGGTAAGAGTTGATGGATCAACGTACAAGGATAAGGTGGAGGATGAAGCCTCTTGATTGACTGGGACCTGTCTTTGTGGAATTTTGTGTAGGCTTGTGCAATATTGGAAAGGATCTGGATCACCATCAATGGTAACCTCTGTACCATTGTACACAAATTTAAGACATTGATGATATGTGGAAGGGATGGCTTTCATAGCATGTATCCAAGGTCTACCCAACAAAGGGTTGTAGGGAAGGGTGAGATCCAAGACTTGAAAACTAGTGTCCATAACTGTAGGGCCAATCCTGATAGGGAGTGTGACAACTCCTTTAGATGATATTTCCTCATCGTCATATGCCTTAATGACTATACTCTTAGTGGTGTCCATGCATGCTTCTGAGAAACCTAATGCCTTAACCAATTTCAAGGTGCAAAGGTTCAACGCTGCTCCTCTGTCTACCAAGACTCATCTGACTTTGGTTTGAAGGACAAGAACTTCAAGGTGTAAGGGGTCATTATGATTGGTCTTCTCAGTTGAATAATCCTACTGAGAGAATGTAGCATGATGGTAATTGGTTAAGTATCCTACCATTTCTTTGAAAAAATTGACATCTAAGTTGGTAGGGATTGTTGTGGTTTGTAAGGCTTTGTCAAGAATGGCTCGGTGATCCAGTGATATAGTCAATGGTTCCAAGATGGATATCTGTATTGGGGTCTTCCCCAACTGATCAAGAAAATTATACTTAATCTTGGAAGACTGTGGTGGTGGCTCTTATGAAGGACCTGGAAGGGTTATCTTAGTTTTGCGTGTATTGACAACACATTCAAGATGCTTCTTTATGGTAATGGTATTGATATTTTCATCAGCAGCTCAGATATGATTGATGATAGTACCTGGTTTATAATCATACTTAGGACTGTTATAATTGGCCGAGGTATTATTCTTAGTTACCGAACTAGAGGCCTTTCCTTTCCCATGGTCATGTAGTGGATCTGTGAAAACCTTGTGATCACTATTTTTGGTATGTTTCTGCCCATTGACTTCTATGGTCCTGTATTCAACAAAATCTTGTATGATGTTTTTCAATTGTCGGTATTGCTAAAGGTTGTGTCCCTTTTTTTGATGGTATTCACAATAGGCATTAGGACTGTTATAATTGGTTGAGGTATTATTCTTAGTTACCAAACTAGAGGCCTTTCCTTTCCCATGGTCATGTACTGGATCTGTGAAGACCTTGTGATCACTGTTTTTGGTATGTTTCTGCCCATTGACTTCTATGGTTTTGTCTTCAACAAAATCTTGTATGATGTTTTTCAATTGTCGGCATTGCTGAAGGTTGTCTCTCTTTTTTTTATGGTATTCACAATAGGCGTTATCATCCTACCATGAAGGTTTAAACTATCCAGGACCATACTGTTTTGGTTCCAGAGGTTTTAGAACATTATGTTTGATCAGTTCTTTAAAAACTGTCTCGATTGGTTCCCCCAAAGGGGTAAATTCACGTTTAGGAAATCTCTTCTGTGGTCGATGTTGTTGTGAATTTTGGACAAAGTTGGTTGTTTGATTCGGATTATTAGTCATGTCCTGATTGGAGTCGCAACCTCTAAGTGTGATGATAGGTCTCACATGTAGCGTCTTAGCATCAACAATACCGTCATTTGTCACATTTTTTGTTCCTAGACCAAAATTTGTTTCTATCGTTGGGAGGGTTTTGGTGTTGAACAACTGGGTTCCTACCTGGTACCTTAATGTCCCCTTTGTCAATAAGGCATTTTTCAAGTATGATGCCTTATTGCACCAAGTCTAGGAAAGAAGTACAAGAATGTACTCTTAAGTCACTTCTCAATTTCAAATGAAGATTTTCAAGGAATATCGTGAATTTTTGTTTTTCTAGTATTTCAGTTAGACATCGACTAGCTAAACTTCTCCATCTCTAAAAGAAAGTGGTGAAAGTTTTGCCTTCTTCTTGTGTAGTGTGACACAAGGTAGCTATCGTTATTTCATTGTCTATGTTGAAGGAAAAGTGTTTGAAAATATTCTTAGCTAATTCGCCCCATGATCTTATGCCATATGGTAATTTAGAGAACCATTCCAATGCTATCCTGACAAGGGTTCGCAGAAAGAGTGTCATTAAGTATGTGGGGTCATACGAGATGTCCATGCATGTTGTTGAAAATTCTCTGATGTGTTCTAAAGGATTCCTTCTCCCATTATACTTAGGAAAATTCGGTATAATGTATCTGTGTGGGAAGGGTGTCATGTATAACACTTTGTCAAAAGGACATGGACATAAATCTTATGCTCAGATCATTCATTTGCCTGACATAGACATACTGTCCATTTATTGTTGAAGGATTTGCATTTGATTTTGTAGAACATCTACCTGTGTCAAGGACATGTTTGCGTTGTTAGGATTGATTTAAGTGTTCTGAAATGCTATGTTTTGTGATGGATTGTGATTTGGTGAGGGTATATTGTTGGAGTGAAAATACACTGAGAGGGGGGGGGGGGGTGAATTAGTGTTTATAACTTCTATAACAAATTTGATTGAAACTGAAAAGAACCATACATATGTTCTCATTTATCAATGATAGGATCATTCATGTATTTGAATGCAATCATATAAACTGAAATGAGAGTAGTGTAACATTGTATTTTAAAGCAGTAAAGCACTGAAGAAAATGAATAACAGAGACACAACAAGACATAAGATATGCCGAGTGGAAAACCCTCCTGGGTAGAAAAACCACTCTTGAACCTGCTGCCTTTTTCAGGCTTTCATTTCAATAATTATTTTGACAAAGCCTCAATGGCTGATTTATAAGCACCAACTCAAGGAGCACCAACCCCTCTCTTTAGAGACACCAATCTCAAGGAGCACCAACCCCTTTTCTATTTTTCAATAGAACATACAATAATACAGAGGATCTCTCTGTTTCTCTTATTTCTGTCAAGTGCCTCTTGACAGAAAATGCATAGAATTGTCAAGAGTCAAGAATGACTCTTTAGAATTCCATTAATTATCAAATCTTGATATAGCTTGAGGAAAATAATCTAGTTACAGTGTCAATATAACTTCTCATCAGACTACATTAAATTGATATGACATGTCTTTCTTTTTCTCTCTCTCTCTCTTTTTCAATCTTTCATAATACCGAATTCAGAACTGACAACACACTATATTTTTCAATTTTTTGCATCATAGCTTACATTACCCCATTTCATCACATATAATAGCAGAACTACCCTTATTTCTTTTTAGGTTTATCAGAGATGATTAAACCCTAATCTCTTTGTTTTCCTCTTTTTACATTTTCAAACAATTACTCAAAGATGATTATCAAGTTACCATGCTACAGTCGAGCAACAATGATAGATGTTACCATGATCATAAGTGAGGATCAATCTGAATAAGGTCTCTTGATAGGAGCACTCAAGCATTGTGCAAATATAGGAGGCCGATGGAAACCTGTCCTATCAAACGGCCTGCACAAAAAGTGCTTTAACCAAATAGCATCAAGGTATGCATGAATTTTCAAATAATGACCACTGAAAAACTTTTGCAAAAAGAAGTAACTAAAAGAACAAAGCTTCCATCACCGAAATCATGCATTTCAGATCTAATCATAAAAGGAATAGAAATTTTCCACTTTTCTTTTTGCATAAAAAACTTTACTCAAAATAACCTTGACTGTAAGGGTAACGTTTCTGCATGGATAAATAAATGAGTACCTATGAAGACCAGAAAAGCATTTCCCATGAGAGATTTACCAGTTCTGCAAAGGAAGAAACGGCCACAATACCTTCCAATCTCGCCCCATCACCAGTCGACGGGAAGCTGACACACCAAATGACCATAGTGATGGTCTTCTCACCTCCCCATTTCGATGTCCAAGATCAAAATGCTAGAGATAACAATGAAACAGCCAAAGGAATGATTCCATGGTGGCGGCTAGAGTAGGGTTCCAAACCCTTCAAGCAATAAAAATGTTTTCACCTAAACTTCCAAAACACACACATAGAAATCCTTTGCAAAGAATGATAGTCATTTGGAGTTTGAGAGGACAGACATTAAATTATCAAAAATTCTTTAATAGACTTTCAAATCGGCTTTCTTACCGTACAACCACGGTCTTCCTTTGGACAACCCGCAGTATAGCGGTGACAAGCATTAATTGTTACCGCTTCCTTTATTGCCCAACTATGGTCTCCCTTCGGACTACCCGCAATACAACGGTAGCTCCTTGTAAACCGCTAACTGTTTCCACCTTTCTACCTCGGTTAAGCTTCTGACAGTCTGTAGTATAGCGGTAGCCACCTTGGTTGTCACTAGCCTCTTCCACCGCATTACCGCGGTTAACTTTCTAACTGCTCGTAGTGTAGTGGTAGCTTTTTGCTTGTCGTTGACTGTTTCCACCACACTACCGCAGTCACTGGCTTAACTGCCAGTGGTAGCGCAGTAAGACCTTTGAAGTCTGCGGTCTTACCAAAGTCAAGCATGCCGATGAAAAACAAACTCATAATACCTATTCAAAACCATGAGCAAACAGTGACTTGCATGCCGACAAGCATTAAATCAATTTGATAGTCATTGACTAAAAACAAATTGCCATCACATTTGAAATCCAATGCTATAATATGATCAATGGTATCCAAAAAACATGAAGATTGATTTCATGTAAAATCACAAATCCATAAACACAATACTGAACAAGCCTTATAGAATGCCAAAAACTGAATACCGAGAGCTTCAAGAACATTAACAAACTCTTCATCATACTCATACCGCTGACAAAAAATGGAGGAATATACTATTGGTGTGTTTCAAGAACATGTTTCAATTTCAAGATGCTTGTTACTGATCAAGCCATAATTAGTCTACTTGAACAGTGGAACATAGAACCTATAACTAGAATGCCTCAATTTAGATCTGCACATGGAGTTAAATGATCAGTAGCACCATATATAGAAACAATTGTAAAGTAAATATGCCAACCAGGAAAGCAGATCAACTGAGAAAGTAACCACCAAGATGCTAGAGGTAATACAAATTGTCATCAAGGACAAAACAACACAAGAGGGATTCAACATATATATCTTGTTTGAATGTTTTGATTTGGTGTAGGGATATATCATGTCGGAATGTTCTAATTTGGTATAGGAATATTTCCTATTGGAATGTTTTGATTTGGTATAGGAATATTTCCTGTCGGAATGTTCTGTGTAACCCCTATTTGTGGAATGGTAGTATGTTGTATAGTTTTGTTCATGCCAAATTTGGATCTTTTACCAGTAGTATTTGTGCCAAAGGGGTTTGATGAAGATGCTCCCGCAGTGAATTGTAAACCTTATGTTATGTTAAATGGGGTTATGTTTACAATTGACGATGTTTGAGTAGGTATGCTAGTTGGTATTGTTGCGGTAATTAGAGGAAAAAGGACACTTGACATCATGGTTTGTGTTGGTTGAGTAGATGATGATTTCAAAGTGTGAACGTCAAATCCTGGTGGTAGTGCGACACCTTCTACTAGCAACTTTGCTAGATATCATTGGGGATCATTTGCCAAACACTCATCCATAAAGGATGCAAACTCAGGATCTTGCACAATAGCATCTATGTCTTCAGTAAATTTATTTCCATGTGTGTCTCTAGTGACATGTTTTTCAAGCAAAATTTTGTGTGGTCTCTCTTTCCCTGATGGTTGGTTTTTGAAAGGATTGATGAATTCATTGGGGTCTGAAATTTCTCTTTGTTTCTTCTTAGCCCTTGTTTCAACCATGAAAGTGTTGCTCAAAATGGGTAATGCAAAACTATGTCTAGAAACTGATATGTTCTATTTCTATGTTTTTGGGATTTTTTCAATATAAAACATGTCACTAAAATTAAGGATTTCTAATATGATGTATACTAGGATGACATACGCTAGGATGGATTATATGAATTTTTTTTAGTAGACTATGTCGGTAAATGATTATAAGCGGGTTTAACCTACCACCTATGGAATAATCCAAAGCCAAGACTTAACTTTACCAACGAACCTAATGTAGGACAAAGAAAACTGATAAGGTGAATTTCCCAAACTAGAATGATGAGCTGGAAGGATTCACTAGTAAGACAATAATGACTAGGTTCAATGATAATGACAAATCGAAGCATGAGCGTATCCAATGATGCGTAAAGTTGTTCTATTCTATGATATGCAAATTCCTATGGGGTAACTAATTTTTTGCAACTATGATGACTACATCTAAGACATAAATGACACCTAAACAATCCAAGGTTTATGAGCAATTTTCTAGTTTCATGTCCAAGATTGACGGTAAGAAACAGAAGTGAAAAAGATAGTTTGTTTTTTTAGATGGAGTTTTCAGTTTTCAAGTTTTTTTGTTGACAATCAATTGCAACTTAGGTTACAGATGCGTTGATAAATTTGACAGATGCATTTCCAGTTTTAGATGTGACTAACTGATAAAACCTAGTCTTGAATGTTGATAGACAGATGTGATCTTTGCAGACATATGCAATTTAAGTTATGACAAATGCAACTCACAAATCAGTTGCAACTCATTTAGCAGATGCGACTCAATATCTAAACTTTGTGAAAACTAAATTTGTTGATAGACACATGTGATTATTTGGTTGATAGTTATGACTCGTAATGACACTTGGGGTGTTCAACTTGACAGTTGTGACTCAATTTACAATTACGGTTTTCTAATGACAAAATTATGATTGACTCAGTTTTATGGTCAAGTTTTGGAAAATAACGCAAAAATAATCATAAAATACAAAGTGTTTTCAATTTTGACGTGAATGAATCTGTTAAAATCAGAAGACAATTACATCCTAGGCTTTTATAGACAATATTTACTAAGTTCTTGCTTGGGTTTCCCCAGCTACGCATATTCAAGGCAGATGACTAGTAGTTTGACCCCACTGGCTCCCCTCCACGACACTCACTTATATGGGGCAGCCAAGCTACTGTACCCATGAAACTCCCATGGCATACATTTCATCTTTACACATGAACTATAAGAATGTAAGATGGCTTCACAGGTCCAACCTGCTACACTAGTAAATAGTGGGATTTTGGAAAAACTACAACAAGGTTTTTAATAAGGGCATTCCATTCATGGGGCACCATCTAGTACGACGAGAGACCATTTCTTCCCTTCTTGTTGGAACAGTGAGTGTGATTTTTGGGGTTTCCCCAAAAAATCCACTTTTATATACAGGTTGGAAGTCGTTGGAGACAAGCGTGTTACCTGTCTAAGTCGTCTTGGGGTGAGTACTTTTTCCCACCAAAACAAGCCCAAGTTCTATAGTCAGTAACCATTTCTCTTACACCCAAGATCACACAAATGCATAAGGGGAGAGGATACTTCGATATACCGAATCGTATGGGTAATTACAAAGTGTGATTTCACACCAGATAAAGTAAACACTGGTTAATTTTAAGCCAAATGACAATTATCTAACTACCAAACACAAAAGTTCATTTTAAATATTTAAAGTCTTCGACAATAGGTCCTGCATGCAATTTGTTAGTAGTTTTGTTGGTCTTCATCATTCGTCCTGCAAGAAAATGGGTTTGGTTTTCAATATCTTCTATGCTTCGTCCTGCAAAAACTATGTTATCCGCCTAAACCACACGCTGCAAACAAAACATTAGCGAAAAGAAAAATGAAAAAGAAAGAAAAAATTAAATACAAAAAAAATTAAAATCAAAATTGTTACCAGTCAGATGCGTCGTTTAAGCCTACAAATGTGTCACTTTGTTGATAGTCAAATGCGTTGTGGGGAGTCTCAAATGCGTCTCGTGATGTAAGATGTGTCACAAAATTTGTTAGTTGCGGTTCACAAAATCAGATGCGTTGTTTCGTCAGTCAAATGCATTTTTTTTGTACGATACCTACAAAACAAAAAAAAATAGAAATGGATTCGTGAAGATTGAAGTGTCTTCATGTCGAGTTCACCAAATGTGACATAGATAAAAATACTCTACAAACGAGATGGTTAAATCTAATCTAAACGTGCATTAATCTAAATCAAACAACTAAGAATGAAGAATAAACTAAATAGTAAATAAAGCAATATGAAACAATCTCACCGAATATTAGTCCACCTCTTTGAATTATCTTGATTGTTGTTCTCCATTTTTCCTTCTGTAGTATAATTGCCCTCATATTTTCATAAGTGTGCAAGTATAGCTTTGATGTATGTGATTATAAAAAAATATCGAAGGTTAACAAGTTCTTCCAAAAGTATTGATTTCGGGAGGAGGAATAATGACAAAGGTCAACCAATTTATAGAAAGCTAGTTTTTGAACGATCGACTCAGATTCGAAAGAGAGATCAATGATCGAGATTGTGCCATGCGATGGGAAATTTTGGAGGATAAAGATAAAATTAAATAATAATTTAATCTGGAGTTAAGATTGTTCAAAAATATTTAAGAATAAGAGATCAAGATTAAATAAATGATTTAATCTTCAGTTGAAAGTCTTCAAAAATAGAAGAATAAGACTTTGAATGAAAAGGATAAAGTTAGAATTCAACAAAGATCTGTTTAAATGAAAAGGATATAGTCAGATGATGAGTGAATAATTAGTTAAGTAGGCGATAGAAGAATGTGATAGAAATAACTCTTTTGATGAATTAAATGTTTATTTAATTCAACATTCAAAATTGAAAATATTTAATTAAATAAATAATGATTTATTTAATAGACTGTTGAAAAGGTTTATTGAATAATTAAATAATTCAAAAATAATATTTAATTATAGTCGAAATATAATAAAGATTAAATTAAATAATAAATTATTTAATTCAGAAAGAGAATTAATTAATTAGCGACATAATTAAATAAATAAGATTTATTTAATTAATTAGAGTTAAATACATGTTATAATGAATTAATTAAATAATTAAAAGGTTATATAATTAATAGAAGAAAGATGTGTTTAAGAAATAATTGAATAATTAACATTATTTAATTGTGACCATGGACATTAGAAAATTATGTCGAAAGTGGTACTCGCAGGCCTAGACCAATTTTTAGTGTCTACAAGAACCAATCCCTGGCATCATCCTTCAAAGATTGAACTAAAAGTTTCATGACAACATCCTCATGATTTACTTCATAATCCCCCATTACATCCATAAATGTTTGCAAATGCTCAAAGGGAGATTTAGAGCTTTGCTCTGTGAACTTTGGCAAACATTTTCTAACATTTTTAGGAATCAAGTTTGGGAAACCTTTAATACCACTGAAAACCAATGGCATATATCTTTCAATAACAAAATCCCTTGGAGGGCATGGTGAAGAATGTTTTCCCTGCATACTCTTACTTTTTACCTCACAGGAAACTCCTCTTATATTCATATTCAAATGTCATTAACTTGACACATGGCTATTGATTGCATCATTTACAAATTCGACCATGATTCTAAAACATAGATGGGAACATTATGCCTTAAAACCTTCTTAGAGGTATAATTCAATAATAAAGCATACTTCTCAAATCATTTCAGATATTACACACTAGAAGTATGAAAAGAACTATTATTAGTATTCCCTATGTTAATGCAATTTCATCTAATAGGGAACCATTTATCATCTCAAGCCTTGAAAATTTCTCATAACGTCTTTCAAGCAGAATAATATTTTTTTTAGATTTATTAGAATACCTGGAAACTTTGTAGCAGTTGTTAACCCTTCTTCTTGACTGCAAATTTTACAAACCTGGAAGCCTTCTTCACAATTCAACTAGTTCTTTAGACAAAGTCGCTACCTCTTTTCATAGAGGAACAAACTTCAAGCAACATGAAGTTCTTCTAAGAGCAAATCTTGTTCTGAGTCTTCTCCAACAGCGAAGTCACTCACAAATTTTTTAATTCTTACTGCAAGAAAACTCATCCCAAGTCCAAATTTTTTAAAAACCTGATCAAATGTTCAAATTCACCATATGCTTGAATCTGTGATACTACCATCTGCGCCTGAGATTCCTTATTTTTTAAAACTTCTCAGAAGTTCTCCCTAGTAGAGTCACCATTTTGTTGGTTGTTTTTCCAGTAGAGCCTTCAAATTCCCTGACGGATTGCCAATCCTTATATTCAATAATTACCAAGGCTTGTGGCCAACTAATGCATAAAAGTTATCAGGCCCTTACACCTACTCTTTAGGCTTTGTGGGACCAAGGAGGGTGTTCCTATTTGTGTTCATTTTGTTGGTGTAATTAATTATCTAATTACACTTTATTAAGTTTACTTAGGTTTTGCTTAGGTAATAATTAGTTTACTTAATTAATAAGTAATCTTTATTTAGTTGATTTATTTTTAGGTCAATTATAGGGTTGCATACATTGCTTTTATAAAGAAAATCATCTCATGCAATTTCTTAATTCTGAATAATATCAATTTGCACATCTTCATGCAAAGCTCTGCTTTTTTATTGTTTTTATCTTATGTTGAAGGCCTTTTGGTTTGCATTTTTGATCTTGGTTTTTAACATGGTATTAGAGCCTTGATATGCAACCCCTTCTTAGATTTTTGAGAAAATCATTGCAGAGTTCGTTCGGGATTCCTCAAGGGTATCATGCCTTGAGTTCATTTATGCAGCATTTTGGATCAGATCGGGCTTCACCATTGGATTCAGAGTGCTAGAAAAAGTCACGATTGGCTTTTATTTTTCTGATTTTGGTCATCGTTGAAGAAATTTGTGAGGGTTTCAAGCTTGGTGATTTTTTGCAAGCTCTGGAGGTAGCTGATTTTTTGGAGCATTTTGAGCACGAACGAAGGTCACCATCACGTTCACAGCAGCCAAAAACCCTAAGGATGCCTGTCATTTGGTCAATTTCTAAGCACTTGATCCATTTTGTAAAAGTAAATTGCTAGGGAGGCCGTACAACCTCCCCAGCACGCACTCCGAGGCACGATTTTTGAAAAAATGCAAAAAAAAAATGCATTGTTTGGAATTCGAGTCGACGCTCATAGTTTACATGGTCACCGCCACCGGGCGGCTGCCGATCCGCCATCACCGAGCGACTCCTAGCCAAAGCATCGCTGGCTAGTTTGCAGCCCCCGTGGGCCTAGTCAGAACTGACTCCAATCATATGGGGGACCAGGCGCTATACTCCTAGCCCCCGGTCGGACTCCCAACACCCATCGCCGGTCACATGGGTGACCAGGTCTCACAATTTTTTTTGCAGGGGGAGCAAATTTTTGCGGCAACGGCCAGATGGCCGTCAATTTTTTTCCCATGAAGTGTTGACGTCAGCATGATGTCATCGGCCGTACGGCCCCTCTTTGCCCCCTCCTAACCCCAGTTTGCCCTAAAGGAGCAATTTTTTTCTTTTTGGCATAACTTGGGCATACGGTATCGAAATCAGGCAAACAAGATATCGTCAAAAAGCTGGTTCCAAGCACTTTCCTGTGGTGTAGTTTATTTTTCAGTATTTTTCTATTTAGCTGCATTTATTTCTATTTGAATTCAGATGTTCATTTATTCTTCTGTGGAATGTCTTTTGGTTTGCATGTCTGATATTGGTTTCTAACATCTTTGATTTCATGCATCTTCTTCTATTGTTTTAGCTACTTCCTAAGTTCATCTTAAGGGGGGGTGTTAGAGTAATAAGTTATTACACTTAATTAATTATATCATATTGGTTAATTAATTAAGTCACTTATTCCTTTAGTTACTTAAGCTAAACTTAGGCACATTAATAATTGATTAATTATTAAGTGTGGACACTAGGGTTTTCCTTTTAGGTCAACATTAGGGTTGAAAAGGGAGGGTGTTGGTGTAATTAAATAATTAATTACACTTTATTAAGTTTACGTAGGTTTTTCTTAGGTAATAATTAGTTTACTTAATTAATAAGTAAGCTTTATTTAGTTGAGTTGTTTTTAGGTCAACATTAGGGTTGCATACATTGCTTTTATAAAGAAAATCATCTCATTGTAATTTCTAAATTCGGAATATATCAATTTGCACATCTTCATGCAAAGCTCTTGCTTTTTATTGTTTTTCTCTTTTGTGGAAGGCTTTTTGGTTTGCATGTCTAATCTTGGTTTCTAACACATTCGATACTCAATGTCATAAGAACACTTCACTACATAGATACACTCCTATTAACTTGCAAATACATCAGACTTATCAAACGCTTAGCTGACCTCTATAAAAATGACCACATATTTTCTAGGAATACAAATACCATACGAGATTTTCATCTCAAAGCAAATAAAGTTTGAATTAAGTAATGTTCCGACCTTGAATCCACATGTAGGTGTTTTTTTATTTTAACTACTTAAAATAATTCCAAATGAACTAGCCAGTGCCTCATCAAATAGGGTAGGAGTCACATATAAAATATTTAGTCATACATAATATTCAACCCTGACATCAGTGAACGATTCTCACAATGCAATACATCATAAAACTTCACAATATTCAAAGTATCACTCCTTATCAGATCCTTAGTACATTATCACAAACTTACAATCATTTCTCAAGCATTTGATTAACTCATTAAGTTAAGGCAAGAAATAGAATCAGTCATTCAAATGAACTATTGAAGACAAATGAAACTACACTTGATACTTTCATTCATAATCTGTCACAACAACACACAAGAGAGCAATTACCTTAATTTTTTAAGATTTTTTTCGATATCAATAATTACATAAGACCTATTAAGACTATCTCATGTACATACCCACCCAAGATAATTTACAAGCCAATTCATCCCAAATTTTGTATTATATGCGTTCAATATGTACCACCTAGACCTTCAGGATTCAAAAATTTGACCTCTGCAATGAGCCTTGAAATCTCTTTTATAGGATAAGAAAGCGACAAGCTTCAGGCTCATTGCATTTAAATTTTAGCAAAATTTCATTTCAAAATGGAATTTCATCCACATTTCAAAATTTCCAAACAGTTAGATGTAATCATTTGTTGAACAAGGGAATCAAAATTTTGCAACAACCTATGTTACTAGTCACTATCACCATATCCATAGCAAAATTCCATCAAGGATTTTTCGTTTACATCCATGTCAACCCCAAAAAGAAACAGCATCAGCATCAGAACAAAATTGGAGAACCCAAAAAAAACCATATCATCACCCGGAACCTAGAGCAACACCACAACCATGGTACAGATGCCCACTTCACGTCTTCACCTTAGTGGGAGGTGAAAACACCACCTTATATTCAACAACGTAATTCCCAGAACCAAAACCAAAACCATCACATAGTGCCACCGCGGTAATTGGAGAAACCGTGAGGACCTCCTCGTTCACGCCAACCATCTCAGTCAGAGTCATGAGGATGTAGTTGTAATAAGAGTCAGTCTCTGAGTCACTGCCACCAGAGCTACCAGAGACATCAATGGGCGAGTTATGTTGACCTAGAGAGCCACGACCATACCTCAGCTTGGCCTTTGAAATCCTTCCACGCTCCACATACTTCCTTTCCTTGCCACAACCTGCCACCTCTACTGTCGCAACTTGACCCTTGAGTCGAGAGTTGCACCTAGTAACACCCGGGAGGGACCTCATGTCTTCTTCCTTGAAGCCAAGAGCACCTGGAAGGATACTTTGTTCATGTTGTTGTGCCTCCTCCTAAGATCTTCACATAATCATTCTTGTAGACCTGCGTACCGACGAAAGAGAAGTAGTAGGATTGCTCATCTTGCACTCAAACTCAAAGCCTTTGCAAGAGCAACAAACACTCAATATAGAAGCATAGAGGAATTTAGACCCTTAATCTCTATGGTGCAAATGAATAGCCATCACACATATTTATCGATAAAATTGATGAAGTGATCATCAATGCTCTAATTGCAGCACGAGCGAGCGAGTGATTATTCAATGGTGTCTATTTCACCACCGTTAATTCCTAGGTACATGGAAATCGACATACTATTCATCATGATCCCCAGGAATTAGCCCTTCACACGCATGGAGATTGGGTTGATATCCATCGAAGAGCTTGCACCATTAATGCTCACCATTTGCAGAGCTCAAACAACCATCACATGGATGGTTCTAAAATTTGAATATAAGTTGTTGATGCGTCAGTGTGTTGGTCTATAGAACAATGCAAATTAAGTCAAGAACATTTAAAAATTCTATGTTGTCACATGGCAGGCCCATCGGCCAATGATACACTCCCCAGTCAGAATACACACATGTCACTCGCGAGCCCAATCCAGCCTCCTTGTGCCACCAACTGAGTCTGCATGTCGCCATCACACAAACCACGCAAGTCATTAGGTGAGACCATTTAATATTTTGCATGGTACATGCACTACAACTTAGATCAAGACCCATTAGAACATCAGATCCGTCAGTCTTCTGTGATGGGATATCAAACCGATAGTGGGGAATGGGTCCCACTTGAAATGTAGGACACATGGAGCAATCATGAACACCACGCGGCCTAGCCAAAATTCAAATTTTTAATACTGCACGACGTGCACACAAGGGCCTAGACCATCGATCATTAAATCCAATGGCGTGGATTTCTGCACATGCACATTGTTGTCATAAAGGAGGGGTCATGGGCTAGGTGACGGGCGACAACCCCTCAAGTAATTTAAAGACTTAAGACATAAGTCTTTAACGGTGAAACCATAAAAATATTTAAAGTTTAAAAAACACCCGATGACCGGTGGGCCTATCCAACAGGGCTGGTAAAGATAATGGGCATGATGCCATAAGTCATGACTAGGATGACCAATGACCTAGTACAGTGGGTCAATATGAAAAAGTAACGCAAGGGTTCAATCGATGTGAAAATTTTAACAAGGGTGAGAAACCCCTAAACCCTAGCATACAACCATTTAGCACAAGGGCGGAAGTTTGAGAAATTTTCTCATGGAACCAACCAAAATTTGAAAGCTCTATCATCATCTTCCCTTACACGTCTCCTCATGACATGGTCTGGTCCAATGTAGAACAAAAATCCAACAATCCATGAGAAAGGAAAATATTTTTCAATGAGCACCCTCCTCTCTTTTGGAGAGAAGTTAGGAGGAACTCTCCCTATGACCAGATAATTAGCTATGTCAATATATTAGGGTGTCTGCACACAAATGGAAAATAGATTCTCATCAGGGAAAGAGTCATCTACAAGTTGACTGTCTTCTAATGTAGTCAGCCTTGAAAGAAAGTTTGCAACAACATTGGCCTTCCCTAGTTTATCCATAATGGTTATGTCAAACTCCTACATTAGCAATAGCCATCTTGCTAGCCTACCTGAGATCAATGGTTTATTCATGAGGTATCTAATGGCTGCGTTATTGGTGTGCACAAAGATTTGGTAACCTGTTTTGTAGTGCCTAAATTTTTTAGGGCATAGATCACTGCCAACATTTCTTTTTCTGTCATTGTATAATTGAATTTAGCTCCCTGCAAATTTTTGTTGACGAAATAAATAGCATTTTCAGTAGCTCCTTTCTGTCCTAAGACTGATCCTATAGCATATTCCGATGCATCTATATGGATGTGAAAAGGAATCTCCTGATTAGGACCCTTGAGTACATGTGCATGAGTTAAAGTTGCTTTCAAATAAAAAATGCCTTGTCACAGTCTTTTGTCCATTGGAATTCAACATCTTTAGTTAGGAGATTATACAATGGTGTTGCCATTTTTTTGAAGTCTTTAATGAACCTCCTATAATAACCTGCATGTCCTAAGAAACTCCTAACATCTTTTTGTTTTGCATGGATAGGAAGATTGGTGATCACCTCAATCTTTGTAGGATCTACTTGAATTCCTTTGTGAGAGATGTAGTGGCCAAAAACTACACCTTCCTGTATCATCATGAAGCACTTTTCGCTATTTAAAGATAGATTTTGGTCTTCACATCTCTGTAGGACTCTCCTGATATTTTCCAATGCTTCATCGAAATCAACACCATAATTAGTGAAGTCATCCATATAGATTCCATGCAATCAAGAGAGATATCTAAAAATATGCTAATGACCGCCCTCTGAAAAGTTGCAGGTGCACTGCATAAGCCAAATGAAAGTACTGAGTAGGCATAATTCCCCCATGGAAAAGTAAAGGTGGTCTTCTCCTAGTCCTCTGGTGCAATTTGGATCTGGTTATAGCCGTTGAATCCATCTAGGAAAGAAAAATATTGCTTTCCCGCAAGTGAGTCCAAAACTTGATCTATGAAAGGTAAGGGAAAATGGTCCTTTTTGGTGGCAATATTAAGTTCCCTGTAATCAATACAAACTCACCACTTCCATCCTTTTTTGGGCACAATCACCAATGGGGACACCCACTGGCTATCTAAAATGGGGTAGATGAATCCTGCATCTAGCAACTTATGTAGTTCCCCTTTTATAATTTCTCTCAATGCAAGGTTAATTCTTCTTTGTGGCTGCCTCACTGGTGTACAATAATTTCTTATGTGTATCCTATGAGTGCAAAGCTTAGGGTCCAATCCCTTCATATTATGTTAATCCTAGAAAAATGCACATTGGTGGGCCCTTAGTAAGTTTGCCAATGATAATTGTTGTTCTTCACTCAGTTTGTTGTAAATATTTAGATATTTTCCCTATGACACCTACACTTGTGTAGTTAACTCTACCATAGTTGCTTCACTAATGCTTGGTACCTTGAGTTCATGTGGTAGAAATGTATGAGACATACATGTTGCTGCAATAAATTTGGCTGCGGGAAGAGCGTCTGCAGGAAGAGCGACTATAGGAAGAGTGGCTGCAGGAAGAGTGGACATGAGTGTCTTCACTATATCAATAGAATCAGATGCATGACAGGATGATGCTTCCTCTACCTCATAATGGTTCTGAATTATGTTGGACAATACTTCATCTTCATCTTGAACCTACATGAAAGGACTTCTACTTAACATCATAAGTTGTGCCATAGAATCAACTTCCTCGACCTCTTCACCAACATGTGGCCATACGAGATCATTCTTATCATGGGAGGGCTACGCAGGAGGGTAGAGAACAAGATTTTTTGTGCTCTTCCCATCATAAATGGTCATGTCTTATGTTTGACATCCAATATAGGCATCTGTTCTTGCTAACCATGGCCTTCCAAGAATAATGGGGTACTCGCCTATTGTGGCCTTAGGAGAAAGAATCATAAAATCTACTGGGTACTCCCAAGAGTCTAGAGTTACCACAAGATCTTCTACTATCCCATCAGGCTTAATAATAGAACTATTAGCAAGTTGCAAGACAATAGGAGTAGGTCTCATATTTGCAACATTTAGTTTTTGCAGGATGTCCTTAGTCATTACATTTATTTTTGCTCCAAAATCAGTCAGATCATTCTTTATCTTGATCCCATTTATAACAACTCCTACCACAACACTCCTTGGGTCATAATATTTGGGAATAGTCACTTTCCCAAGCATGATATCAGCCAAGTGTCCCACCACATGAACCATAGTGTGGTCTTTCATTTTCCTACCTGTCTTCTTAAGGCATGCTTCCTTGATTGCTTTTCCATATATGGGAACATATTTTATGGATTGAAATAGAGTTATTTGGACACATATATGCTTCAACTGATCTAAAATGTCAAAAGTTGTCTTATTTTTCTTCCTTTTGTTTCACAGTTTCCAACCTCTAGGGAAATGGTGGTTCTGGTTCAGTCTGCTTGACTGGGACTGGTTCAAGATTTTTAGGTGCACTTGGTTGAATGGGGACATTCAGAGGCTCCTCTTCTTCCACAGGTAGCTTAGTGATAATGGGTGTGAAAGAAGCTGAAAAATTAGTTCTTGAACACAAGCAAATGTTACTTACACTCACAACATATGTAGAGAATTGATTTAGATCAACAAAGTATACTAGTTGTTGCTATGGTTTATTATTTGGGTTAGGTGTGGGTTGAGTTGGTAGCTAAGTAGGTTTAGGTGCATTTGAATTTGAACTAGTAGGAGGAGGAATTATAGTAGGTTGTTGGGGTTGAGAAGGTGGTTGCATGTAATTGGTTGTCTGGTTTGGCCATTGCTGTCCTCCTCTCCATTGAGATGTTTGCTGCCAATTTCCTAGAGGTGGTTGCCAATTTCTCTGAAACTGCTGCCAATTCCCTTAAGGTTGCTACCACTAGGGTGGAGAGTTTTGGTGGTTAGGTCAGGAATTTGGAGGGTTATTCCAAGGCTATGGTGGATATCCTCCATAATTCAATGGATATGGGGGTTTCAATTGGTTACTAGATGAATAAGAATTGAAATATGGACCAACAAAAGATAATGGATTTGGTGGAATGTGTTGTCTTGGAGTAGCCTCCTTTGTGCAACATAGTAGACTTGATCTTCTTCACCTTGGATTAGCTTGAACTCAAGTGACATCTGCTTTCTATCAATATTAGCTATCATTTTGCATCTGTAGTCCTTCTTCTTTTGTCTACAATGAGGGCAATATTGTTCCAACATTGCCTCTGCCTCCTCTTGTTTCTTCTTGGTCTGAAGTGTATCCAGCTGAGTAGCCAGATTGTTTATGATGTCTTGCTTGAAGTCTTCTAGTAAGTGAGTAATCTCCATCCTTGAAACTCCACTGGTAGATGACTTACCCATAGAAGATTGGTAAGCTCTCTCCTTCTTTGAAGCTACCCTAGAATAGTTCTAACATATCTTCTTAATGTCCTCCCAAGGAACTTGGGTGATACCTCCTCCTCCCATCAAATCCAAGGCATTTGTGCAACTATCATTAATTCCTCTTAAGAAAAAAAACTTTTGTGGTTCTTCATTGAGTGTATGGTGTGGAGATTTATGTAGGAAAAACAAAAATCTTGAAATATAATCTTCCAGCTTCTCATCTTTCTTTTGCTGCATTCTAAAAGTGTCACCTCCTCTCATGTCACTACCCCTGCAATACTCCTTATATTTCTCTAGGAACTTCGTATTCATGTCCTCCCAAGTCTCCACAGTATCTCTTCCTAGGATCATGAACCATCTTAATTCAAATTCTTTCAAGGTGTATGGGAATAGCTTAAGCCTATGGGCATCAGTGGTATACTCATAACTCCTGTAGAGTATATCAAATTCAAAAAAGAATGTATCAGGATCTTCTATGACAAGTCCATAGAACTTAGGAAGGACTGAAGCAGGGATACTTTTGAGGTTTTCTACTTCATTTTGATGAGCAATGAGGAAAGGAAAAGCTGGTTGGTTAGGTTTGTTTCCATTTACATCATCCATGCCTGCCTGATTAAGTTCCAAAGCAAGGGGGTTCTCAATCAGATTCTAATCT